>CP092879.1:3442784-3910284 GCA_030710605.1 Cordylochernes scorpioides
AGGGCTGAAATTGAGAAAAAATCCGTTGAAGCAGATGAGGAGAAAGGGCTGGATGTGGAACCAGGAATGGATTCAAAGAACACTGAAGAAGTGGAGCTGCTATATGCAGAACAAGGTACTGATTCAAAGATAGCAGAAAGGCTAGATGCAGAACAAGGCACCGATTCAAAGGTAGAAAAGTTAGATGCAGAACAAGTACCGATTCAAAGGTAGCAGAAAAGCTAGATGCAGAACAAGGTACCGATTCAAAGGTAGCAGAAAAGTTAGATGCAGAACAAGGTACCGATTCAAAGGTAGCAGAAAAATTAGATGCAGAACAAGGTACCGATTCAAAGGTGGCGGAAAGGCAAGACGCAGATTTAGAGAATGAGAAAGACTCAGAAGCTGAAACCAAGGACAATGAAGTAGGGGATTCTGAGACTGCTGTTAAAGGTTATGAATCGGTGAGCAATTCTAAAGCAGTAGCTGACGGCGATGATCAAGTGGAGATTTCAGATGGTAAAGCTGAGTCCATTGATGATATTGAGGAAAGAGTTGTCAGAGTTCCACCATCGAGGAAATTGGTGGAAGCGGGACAAACTGGAGATGCGGAATTTAAGGTAACAGGATACTATTTGCCTGATCGCCCTGTATTTGAGTGTGGGTCCAGAGCGACGCCTAAACGGCCAGTATTTGACGACGCTTCCTGTCGAGGACGAAACGGATTCTCGTTGAAGCGATATTTGACCAGGAGACCCAGTCTATTGAGAGGAATCCCTGAGATAGGGATAAAACTTCGGAAGAATAAGTTCGGAGTTGTAGCCGACCTGAAAAGATATTTTCGGATGATCGCCATTAAGGAAAGTGATTGGGACTACCTTAGATTTCTTTGGAAGAAAAGGATGGACAACTGATGGTGCAATGATGCAAAGGTTGGAGAAAGTGAGGCGCTTTCTAAACAGGGTTGTACCATCCAGATCACCTATGTGAAGAGAGAACCAATAGAAAAAGGTTCAATTGGCAAATATCTTCCAAACAATAAGATGCAACTTGTATCGAAGGAAACTGTTTCTGGAGCTGTTATAACGCCAATGTTATACTCCGGCCAGTTCTCCAAAGGAGCAAGTGCCTACTCCAGCGAAAGGTCTTAATTTGGGAGACAAGTCTCCAGAAAAGTCTGGTAAAGGTGCTAGACTGGAAAGGATTGCGAATCTTGTAGATTATAGGACTATTATATTGAGCGGTTTGAGATCTCTAAAGAAGATTTCAGAGTCCTATGACAGCTCTAAGCCTGCAGACGATACCTCTGAGCCTTCAGACGATACCTCTGAGCCTGCAGACGATGCCTTAGCATCAGATCCTGATTCTTCAGAAGGTAAAGCTCAAGGTTCTCAAGAGGTTCCAGGGATTGCAGTGGAGGATTCTGACGAAAGGTCTGCAATTGAGGATTCTCAACCTTCAGAGCCTCTTGATGCGGAGGGTTCTGGAGTGGAGGCTTCAAGCGATGTAGAGGTAAGAGCTCAAACAAGAGCCCTAAAGCCATATCTTCCAAAATACTTGCATGAAGAAAGAAGAATCCAGCATAGACTTGGAAGAGGAAGACATTGGAAGAAACGAACCCTCTCCAGCCTCAATCACCTTCAAAGCCCTAGAAACCACAGAGTCTAAAGAATTGATCTGACGATTTTGGGCAACATTGCGAGAGAACATTGCGCAGAAGGATTGCATTTGAACAGTCCAATGTTATAAGGACATTGGGTTTGGGATGGATCCAAGGTGAGGACTGTTTCTTATATGGAGTTCAGTCGTTGGAAAGGACATTGGCGACTACCACGAGCGAAATGCTTTCATCGCCAAGTTATAGGATCCCTTAAGATGGTTGGCACTGTCCTTGTAACAGGAAAATAATGGTTCAAGGTTTGGATAACGGAGTACATTGGGATGATCCGATGGATGAATCATTGATTGAAACATGGACTACTTTAAGAAAGGAATTGAATTTCTAGAAGTTTGAGAATACCCTGATGGTTGGGTCTCGGAAGGAATACCCAGGGAGTGCAGTTGCATGGATTCGGTGATGCCTCCGAAGATGCCTATGCGGCAGCTGTTACATAAGAATTCCCACAGATGATGGAGTCAGTGTAAGACTGTTGGCATCAAGGACTAAGTTGGCTCCCATGCGGAAGATGTCAATTCCACGCTTAGAATTGTGCGCAGCTCTTCTGCTGACCAGACTAGTGAAATATATAATGGAAGAGTTGGATATCAAACTGGAGAGTGATACCTGTTGGTCCGATTCTACCATGGTCAGATTGGTTAAGAACTATGTTGGAGATCTCCCACTTTCATCGGCAATCGTGTGGCGGAGATTGAGTTGTCCACAAGTCAGGGAGTGGCGCTGTGTTCCACAGGAGATAATCCAACGGATATTGCCTCGCGAGGAATTCTGGGGTCCGAGCTGAAACAGTCTTCCATCTGGTGGACAGACCTACCTGGTTGTCAGCGGAATCCACAGAATGGCCTAGAATGCCTCCTGTGTTTGAGCACCAAAGTCAAACTGAGCTCCTGAGTATTCATGCCATCAGTGAAACACCTTCTTGGTGGCCATTGGAGAGATGAGCTCGACCTTTAATGGATATATCCGAAAAGTGGCCTTAGATATTGCGTTTTTGCCATAACTGCCGTAACAGTGCGGAGCGATATCAGTCGCACTTAAGCCCAGCCGAACTGAGAAATGCTCATGGGAGAATACTTCAATCAATTCAGTCCAGCATTTCAGGAAGAGCTAAGAGTTTGACCACTTTAGGATCAGTGAACGCACAGGCAAGATTTATGGTTTAGCACCGTTCCTCGACGATCAAGGAATCCTTGGAGTCGGCGGTAAATTGAAATGGGCTCCAGCTATGACATATGAACAAAAACATCCTGCGCTATTGCCTTCATCAGGAAAGGTGGCTCAGATGATTGATCGAGCAGTTCATATGCGGAATAAGCACGGAAGTGTGCACCTGATGCTGTCCACATTGGGACAGAAGTATTGGATGCTGAGAAAAGATCAGTGAAAGATGCATTCGAGAGTGCGTGACATGTTGTCGATACAATCGCGTCACTCCAGGCCAGCTAATGAGCGATTTACCCAAGGAGAGATTAACACCGGGTAAACCCTTCTCAATAAGTGGTGTAGATTGTGCTGGACCTGTGAACCTTCGAATGTCCAAGGGTAGAGGTCGAAAGACGGAAAAGGGCTACATCTGTCTAGTTGTGTGCTATGTGACCCGAGCCGTACATCTTGAATTGTTCCCAGATGCCTCTACACCCACCATCATGACGGCTTTTAAGCGAGTTGTAGCGCGAAGAGGGCACTGCACTCGGCTATATAGTGATGAAGGAACAAGTTTGTAGGAGCTGCACGACAGTTACGTTCAGGTTTCTATCTGGTTCAGGATCAATTAAGAGAACTGGCTGCCGTGTTAGCTAATGATGGAACTAAGTGGAAGACCATCTTTCCCAATGACGACATCAATACGTTAGTATTGATAAAAGAGGAAAGAATGCCCCCTGCAAGGTGGCTATGGGCAGACCAGTGTGGAGACCCATCCTGGGAAGGACGGCCTGGTGCGGGTTGTATCGGTGCGAACATCAGTTGGAGTGCTCCGAAGACCCTTGGTGAAGCTGGTGCTGCTGCCGGTGGCCCCTCCGGATCTTGATGGTACCCATCAACGGGGGGAGGAATGTTAGAGTTTAATTTATTATAACTCTGTGTATATATGTTTTATTAGATTTGACCACGAGTGCCTGGTCACGTGTGTATGAATTTATTGTATAAATAGTGTGTTTGAGAATAAAGTGATGTTGACTTGGAACTGTGTGAGACTGGTGTTTTCACAGTAGTTTAGCTTGGAGAGCTCGCTTCATTTTGACAAGACCTTGGCGCTGACTATACCTCTGGGCGGAAGAGTGAAAAGTGAACAAGAAGAACCAGCCAGAAAGAAGATTGGCGAACAACGCTGATGAGGGCCAACAGCCCGAAACGCGTCCGTGGTTAGCTTTTCTTGATTAATCAAGAATGGGTATTTGGCCAATTCTGGAATAATTAAAAATCAACGAGAATAGTTGATATTTATTCTGATAGATGGCGCAAGCCATCAGCAACTTTCAGTTGCACTATAAGGAGATGCCATTTTCTTAATTTATGCACCTTATCCCAGTACAATATTACATTTGTACTATTTTTCATATATATTGTTATTATACAAAATTAAAATAGTTTTGCCATGCCCATAGTTATATACCTTCACCGAGAAATCCTCTAAGTTGTCGGATATAAGAGCAAAACAGCCCAATAGGTCATTAGAGCAATATGGCAGATTAAACTGACGAAACCGCTGGGAGGGTTCATTACTGAGAGCCAGACCTCTCAATAATTTTATAATTGAAAAATGGAAAGAGTAGAATATTGTTTTATTATACTTTGTAAAAATAACTACAGTAGTAATTATTTAGGGTATTTCATATTAATAGTAGTAGTAGCATTAACCCAGGCTCCTGGAGCTTATGCATAGATCGCCAACTACCTGGAATTAATAGTATCCAAAATATTTTCCAATATTAGAAATATCTTAGCTAAAACTGCGTTTATTAAGATAATCTCCTTATTTTTGTGCTAACATAAGTTCATATTGCAAAGATCCGGTATGGAGAACATTCTCATAGAATCTCTATTTCACCAGCACGTGGCACCCCGAGTCTTCGATCTGGAGTTTGTATGGTTTGAAGCAAGCACCACGTGTTTGGAACAAATGCTTTGGAGAGGTTCTAGTAAATATTGGATTTAGAGTAAGAGAAGCAGTCCATGTTTATATATTCAACAGAAGGAGGACAAGAATTTAATAGTTGCCTTATATGTTGATGACAGGTTAGTTGATGCTACAGATGAAAATCTTTCAAGATAATTTATTAATAAACAGAAAACAAGATCGTGGATTACAAGCAAGCCTACTTCCTTTTTGGGGATTGGAAATTGAGAAAAAAGGAAATTATCAATATTGGACCGCAAGCCTAGGCTAAGAAACTACTTCAGCGCTTCGGTATGAGCGGTTGTATACCAGTGCAGACTCCAATTTTGAAAGAAATCTATAAAAACCAGAAGAGCGAAGAAACTAGAAAAACATAATCCAATTTTCCATACCGAGAAGCAGTTGGAGCTCTAATGTATTTTATGATGGGAACCAGACCAGACCTAGCATAAACAATTAGCGTAATATCAAAGAAATTTTAAAATACTTCAAAATAAGATTTTATCAAAAAAGAGGGTCTTCCGGTATATATAGATAGCTCGGAGGAGAAGGCATTGTTTATCAACCCGATTGCAATTGCTGCATGATTTGCTACAGTGATGCGGATTTCTGTCCACACACTGGTCGATCGACAACAGGAATTCTAGTAATGTATTTAGGAGGAGCCATATCCTGGCTCAGTCAGCGTCCCAATTTCAGTCAAATAACCACAACAACTAACTTTGTATGTTGTTAAAATATATATAGATATACATATATGATACGTTCCTGAGAAAAACGTGTAAATCGGGAGATAGGTGTACACAGAAATAAAAATAAAATGCATTGACAGGTTAAAATATGTAGTCAGCACATAAGCTCGGGATTCCTCGTGAGATGTGTACAGAGCGCATGTGTTCAATCACAGTAGCATTTAGTATAGTGCGATAAAAAAAAACTTATTTGGAAAACCGTGTAAAAGCGAAAACGTGTAAAAAAAGTACCGTGTAAATCTGGGGATAGGTGTACTGAGGGAAAGATTTTAAATATAAACGCCTTCTTTAAATAACCTAAAGAATATTTAGACAGAAACAAGAGCGACTACCTCAGATTGATATGCAAAGATAGTCAAACCATCTCAACAATATAGATAAAAGGAGTTGAATTTCATCCAAATATTTCGCAGAATTATCAATTTAACACGTATTCCGTCTGGCTCAGCAAGGCGGTGCTTTAGTCCTTGTATGTCAGAAGATGTCAATATTTGCTGAAGAACAAACAGGTCAACAATCCTCTCTATATCCTGGCCAAGAGGCTGCGTAACGTGGGATTTGGGAAAAATATTTTCAAAAGATCTATTCGAAATAATTTATTAAATGAGATCATAAATATTAAAGTTCGCGTGATCAAACCAAGAGCATGTGATACGTTTTTGTTTCTCGGTGTGTGAGTGGGGAAGGCATTTTAAATAATCACTGCAAAACAGATTTTATTTTTCAAAATGGAGGCTTTCCGCTTTTATATGCTACACTGAAGGATGGAATCTTAAAATGGTATTTAAGCAAATATGTTTGTTATATAACATTTGTAATATATTGATAGTGCGTTATTGCTTTGTATTGTTTTATGCCTAACTGGCCTTGTTCTCATTGTTTGCGGAAGAGCATTGCTCGATGCAAATATCTAATGTAATTCTACTGTCCTAAAAGCTTATGTCCATAGTTTGCTTAATATACCATTTTTAAGATTCCGCCCTTCAGTGTAGCATATAAAAGCAAATGATCCAATACAGTATTAGAGCTCTAAAGAAGCGATCTGATGGATTAAATTGGTGAAACCGCTGGGAGGTTCATCACGGATGAGCCAAGCTCTCCCAATATTTTTAAATCGCTGTAAGGACTGTAAAAGGACGAGAAAAGAAACATTCGTGTCTCAATGTTTTCATTTGTGAATTATATATAATAAATATTTATAATCATATAAATAAGATATTCAAGTTTAATGAAATTTCAGAATAAATTTATATTTGATAGATTATTTTCAAAGTGTGATTTCATGACAATACTTGATTTTCAACTTCATAATTCGTTTTTCATAAATATGTTTCAGCTTTTATACTGTTCACTCTCAATTATTGTCCAATGATGACCCTCAAAAGCGGTGTCTTCCTTCCCTCGTATAGTTGTGTCGTTAGTAGAGCAACAGCTTTCAAAACCAGAATAAAAGGAAGCTATCAACCTAGCGGCTTTACGTAAGCATCATCTCAGCCTTTAAGAGTGAAGTGTTGTTTTATGCGTTCCGCGAGTTACAGAAAAAATATATAAACGTATTATAAACATTCCAATGCTGATTAAGGTAGGACACATTGTGTGGTGAGTTTATTTACCGACATCCCACCGTACATAGGACATTTTACCGTGGACAGGAGACACCGAAATTTCGGTAACTTTCCACTCAAAGTTTATCAGTTCTTCTTTATCAGAATTTCAACCACCAAACTGTGGCATTTCTACGTTATTTCAACAATTCAACTACAGATAGCAGTAATTAGAGGCCTCAGCATTTTCATCTTCTTTTTCAATTTGACATCATTGTACATTTCTTACATAAATTGGACAGCAGGAAGATATGTCTTTAATATTTTATATCAAGCTATCATGTCAACTGAACAGCCATTTAGGGTAGGTGTCGCTTTATTCATATTAGGTGTTAAGGTATCAAAAGGCGATCAGGTTAAACCTCCCTACGATGTGAGACCACTCAGAAATACGGATGCTTCAGTTCTCTAGCGTTTAAATTTTGTGTGTGTGCCTCGCTAATCGGATGGAAAAGTCAGGGAGATTTCACTGTTTCCCCAACAGGCTGGCTGTTCGCCAGTATTTGATGGGATACACACGAATAGCAGCAATTCTATAGTATAGATGATAGTCTAGTGCCAGACATACGCCTACATGTACGCTTTTCCTCTCAGGAGACTATAGCACGCTTATGTTAGATCCAACATTTATTCTTCAAGTTTTCAATATGGATTATATTTGAACTATATTTAATGGTAACAGTGTAAGTATATAAACATTGTTACCTAGTTGACAGTGGACTATATTTGTAAATTCAGGCCAAATTATTCAATAGCCCACGTTGAAAGAAAATTCAGGTACTTGGGACAGAGTATTGGCTAGCAACGCAAGCTAACGCAGCGAAAGAGTTAAGTAGGATATGAGACAAAATTAGGGAAAAACAATATTTCAAAATGAAATGTGCGAAAATCACTCAATGGTATCTTAGCTTGACGATCAATAGATGTGATCGCCCTAACTTTAAGGTGAAATCTTTCTTCCATTTAACACATATCGTACTGGCATCATCCTGCAGATACCTGTAAGGTTTGGAAGCTAGAACGATATGTTATATTAAAGAAACACTAAACTTTTGGCGATCGTCTATTGATCCTTAAATCAGAACAATATTTTAATAAATCCTTCCTTTTTTTCTAAGATTTGGGGGCCTGAAGGAAAGTCAGTCAGACAGACAAAGAGAGAAGGGTTATCAGGCTGTGAGGGTAGGGGCAGCTAATGCAATCAGCGGGGCCCGGGGCCTCCAATCAATTGTCCGATCCGACGGCCCCCAGGTGCTATTGATTAGCTCACCCGCTCATCAACACAATATCTTCACACGCAATCTCCATTCATACCATTTTAAATCGGTATTTCAGTACGTCGTATCATTGAGTGAAAAAGATCCTCTGGCTAGTTTTTTGTGTCATTATAAACATAAATCAATACACTTCTACATAAATATATAATTCGAGTAAATGTCTCATATTGGTGAAAATTGAGGCCTTCATCCATGTACTGGGAAAGATAGCTTCAAATTTGCCAAATCGGGTGTTGTAGCTTATTCACGGATATCAATCTGCACGTCAGAACAATATAATTGATTACTTCGATGCGCGCATGCAAAAAGTTAAAATACAAACATTAGGCCTCCAGAGGCCTTATGTTTGTAATTTAATATTGATTCAAGGGATTATTATTTGAGGCATGCAAAACGTGTTTTTACGTATTTATTAAACTATTTTTTCACATTACTATCATCCTGTCGCACCTTCCTTCCTTATATCTATAAAATGAAATCCAAAATGGATGTTTGTTATCGCGTTGCGCAAAATCTACAGAATCAATCATTATGAAATTTCGCATGTAGGTAGCTGAAGATTCGTTTAACATATAGGCTATTCAAAAAACTAAAAAGGTTAATGTGCTTTTTTTAAATGTAAAACCAAAAAGCGTTAGTTCCAGCCTTTTACCATGGCTTAGATTGAAACTTTCCTCGCATCCTTGCGATCTCCCAACTGGAAGTGAAAAATGGATTTAAGAAGGTTCAACAAGTGGCCTGCCAAATTATCCACAAATCACACGTAAAACACAAATTTCAATACTATGGGTAAAAGTAAAAATATAAAAATCATACAAACTTTCAGACATCTTTGGTAGAACATCTGAAATTTAAAAAAAATGTAAATTAGGTTTCATTTTGAAATATCTTCAGCAACATTTTTTGTTTACATTATTTATATTATTAGTATTGATGAGGTTGAAAGAGCTGCAGAGAGGTGAGCGATAGTTTAGATCTGTACCAGCAAACTCTATTTACCTAGATTGACCATTTCCAAACCCCTCTCTCTCGCTTAAATAATACTTGAAATATTAGAATTTAAAAATACACTGCAAAGTAAAAGGTCGAATTGTTTATTTTATTGTATATTGCAGCATTATGAGATCTCAAGGAAATATTGGACATATCTTGTGGTTGTAAACAATATATAGGTGTATGCGTGTATATGTGTTTATATATGTATATATTTTTAAATTTAATGATGTAACTGTAAATAAAATTCAAAGAATATCTCTATATGTAAATAATATTTTTGAATCTTTCTAATTTGCTTTCTGTGTATCTTTCCATGTTGAATGTTTTCTTTGTTATATTTGTATGTACATTTAGCGCAAGTGTCCCTAGAGGGACATAGCGTTTTGAATTGAAATAAATAAATAAAAATTATGAGATTTCTGATAATATTCACAATAAAATTATTATATTGTAGTATATATTTTTTATAAATTATATATATATAGTTTCTTTTCAATGATTATGCATTATATTTATACAATAGTATTATATCCTTTTGTTATCTTTTTTCACATTGTTGCAACTCACCCCTTTGAAGCGAAGAGGTACCAACGAGAATTATGGGGTTCACCATCTACGAGGAAGAAACACAGCAAATAAATAAAACTTAGTCTTTTTTTAAATATATAATTTATTATTCTATATTCTTAGTATGGAAACCTGTTCGGGATTCATGTAGAACGTAAGAAAGGAATAAATTAAGGTTGATGAACCCTTCAAACTCATATGTAACAATATAAACTACTAGACGGGTGACCCGGGCTTCGCCCGGGATTGACCCGTGTGCATATCTACCCGAGTGATATTATTTAGATAAGATTTTTTTATTGTTTGTTATTAGCATTATCTATTTGTTTGCATCAGCATAATTTAATCTAATCTTTGATAGAGGGCGCTGTTCGTGAGCTAAGTAGAATAATTTGAATATATCTACTTATATAATTGCCTTATTCTGAAGCTCACGGATAGAATGCGCGCCCATTGGCTGCCGCCGGCGAACACGTGTCCTCCCTGCCCCCCTCTAGACAACCCTGTTATCAGCTGTGTGATACATACACCTGTCTATAGCGGCATTCTAGACAACCCTGTTATCAGCAGTGTGTTACATCCACCTGTCTATACAGACCACCCTGTCTATAGCGGATACTTTAGGCAACCCTGTAATCAGCAGTGTGTTACATCCACCTGTCTATACAGACCACCCTGTATATAGCGGCCATTCTAGAAAACCCTGTTATCAGCTGTGTGATACATACACCTGTCTTTAGCGGCCACTCTAGACAACCCTGTTATCAGCTGTGTGATACATCCACCTGTCTATACAGACCACCCTGTCTATAGCGGTCACCTTAGGCAACCCTGTTATCATTAGTGTGTTACATTCACTGTCTATACAGACCACCCTGTCTATAGCGGTCACCTTAGGCAACCCTGTTATCAGCAGTGTGATACATACACCTGTCTATACAGACCACCCTGTCTATAGCGGCCACTCTAGACAACCCTGTTATCGTCTGTGTG
This sequence comes from Cordylochernes scorpioides, assembly GCA_030710605.1. NCBI lineage: Eukaryota > Metazoa > Arthropoda > Arachnida > Pseudoscorpiones > Chernetidae > Cordylochernes > Cordylochernes scorpioides. The sequence continues at coordinate 3,453,749 of CP092879.1, forward strand.
ATACATACACCTGTCTATACAGACCACCCTGTCTATAGCGGCCACTCTAGACAACCCTGTTATCGGCTGTGTGATACATACACCTGTCTATACAGACCACCCTGTCTATTAGCGGCCACTCTAGACAACCCTGTTATCGGCTGTGTGATACATACACCTGTCTTTACAGACCACCCTGTCTATAGCGACCACCCAAGACAACGTTTTTAAAATTATTCGCACTCGGGTAAAACCCAGGCGTTGCCCGGGCCATTCGTCTAGTAGTTTTAATAATTGATTTATATATTTTTTTAAAATAGCCTATCGTATTCGCCGTATTTATTTACCTATGTATGGAAATTTTGGTTTGAATTAGTGAACTACTGCGAATTTGTATACCGGACATACAAACAAACAAACTTACAACATTCATTTATATATATATATAGAGATACAACAATAAAGTTATATACAAGGTTGTCCCAAAGGTTCGTAAACACTAGCAAAAAATTGAAAGACCAATATTATTCGCCATAATATTATCCACGTTATGTATAATGTCTTTGTATTATGTATAAAGTTATTGTATTATGTATAAAGTTATTGTATTATGTATTATTATGAATTCGCTGCAGTGATATTATTCGCAAAGTAATAACAAAAACACACACACACAAAAGCCTTTATTAAGACACACTGGTCTTATAGAGGATTCTCCCCGAGATTACAAGAGAGATAGGCCTGTGAAAGTGGGGAATATACAGAGGAAGAAAAAAGAAAGATTATGTAAGTATGATATATACATACACATACATATATACAACATAACAACAAAAGCCCCCATTAAGACCCAAAGTCTTACAAAAGACTCGATAAGAAAACAACATTTAAAAAAAAACACGAACTTTTGGGACAACCTTATAGAATTTTAATTAGCGGGTTATATCAGTAGCTGTTCCACAGACTCTTATAAATGGTGCGACACTTCCACAGTCTCACAGCAGGAGCACCAGTAGGCTCACCGCGGTTTGAGAGCCTATGTTTCATTTAATAGCATCATGTGCTATATTTGTGAATTGTGGTTGAATTTGATTCCGCTTTGAAGTACAAAATTAGTATTCTTTCAGCAGACCACTCTTTAAAATTATGATAGATGAGATTGCAGCTACAACATACAGGAGGAATCCAAAATATGCGGCAGGAATAGGTTCTGCAAAACAATAGGATTCCAGGATTTATTTCTGAAATGGATTTTTTTTTTTCTTTTCAACACTCCTTTTTTATATTAAGAGCTAAATGTATCAATGCGCAGTTACTATGGAGATAACGTTGATTTAATTGCTATCCGCCACTTCGCTGCCCCATTCCAAAATATTTAATTTGTAAAACCTCTCTTTAAAATATTGTTAATTTTATTTGAGTTACACAGACTTTCTATAGAATAACAAGGTACAGCCTGTACCACGCTGATGAGAGCCAACAGACAAAAACGCGTTCGTGGTTGACTTTTCTTGATTTATCATGAAAATAAGTTGACCAAATATCAAGGAACAGGTTGAATCAACGTTTAGTTGATTTCTGCTCCATAGATGGCGCTTTGCTATCTAAAAGATGTTCATGTTAGGGTCAGATATACCTGGTTTATTTTTTAATAATAATATTATTATTCAAAACCAATATTACCATTATTATCAATTTTACATTCAGCCTAAAATGAATATTCAGTTTTATTTCAAAATGCGCGTCTGAATTTTTAATAAAGAAAATATATTATCAAACTTAACTCCAAGGATAATCCTCTGTAAGACCTGTGTGTCTTAATAAAGGCTTTTGTGTGTGTGTGATATTATCGAACTTTAATATCTATTTAATATTGGTCTCTAATATCCTATAATATTTCTAAGACAGTACCTTCTTAAAAATATTCAAATATGACGAAATTTATTTAGAATATTTGAAATGTTTATGTATAGAAACTTTCCTTAAGTCTGTCGATGCATTTCACCCTGTGGTACAATATTATTGTCATACCTCTCTCTATCTATCCATCTGTCATTGAAGCAGGATGTTAGAGCATTCAGGCTCTCTAGCCTATTACGGACTTTAAAACCACGGACTCCGACTGGCCCCTATTCTCATCCCAGTTACTGGGCGCCGTGCATTGATCCAAATAAATCAACCGACGGCGGATCGATCAATCAGACCACGTTAATTTCCATAACAAGGCGACTGATCCATTAAGAAATCCCACAAAATGTGCACCAATCATGCTCTGACAAATGGAAGGAAGGGCATCTCTCGCTGAGGGTGAAACTACCAATCAGATAAGATGTTGTTGGAGGGTTGCTTCATTGAAATCAGCGACATACATTCCTATTCTTGAAGGAATGAGACATCGCTCTACTCAGATAGCATTGATATCATTTAAAAAGTTTTTAAGATATTTTAAACCAAGTTAAATTCATTCTTGAATAATATGACTTTTTTAAACCTTTTTGATGAAGAAATACGAAATTTGTTCTATAGAGGAAGTTGTTATGTCAAGCATAATTATAAGTAAAATCAAGCTCCTTGTTAAAAAAATACTCAATACATCCAATAGAAGGCCTTTTGTAATATATCAGCGTGAAATATTCTGTGAATATTGTTTGCTTCTGTAATTCACAAGTTTTTATCATCAGAGTTGTTTTGAATATATATAATTTTGCATTATTTTCTTCTCTTTATTGCATTCATTTAATTTAATATTTTTGTGTTTATTTATTTTGATTAAATATTCAAATTTTCAATGGTGCAAAAGGTACGCCAAAATAAAGTTTTTTTTTTCGTTTCACTAAAGTTATTGCACCTTTTATAGCGGTTCACAAGATAATACATTTATGATATGTTTTTATTGGATTTTTTAATTTAAAAAAACAGAAAGATTAATTTTTTTCCTCACTGAGAAACTACCCGAATTTATGTTGAAATATTAGGTGGAAATTGTTGTTTATAATCCCCTGCATCATTGAGAACATTTGGAAATAAAATCAGCCAGGGACAAGTTGCTGGTAGATTTTTGAAGATGTTTAAAAGTATTTGAATCTTGATGATAAATGAAATAAAAACGTCAATCATCAAGAGTTCATTTATGTATTTATTTCACGATGTATCTCGCTGCCTCAGACTTCCTGAATTTAGTTTCTATCACACAAAGAAGTTTTATAAGATACTCTCTTTTCTCTTAGAAAGTGGTGTGAAGAAGTAGAGGCTAGAATCCGATCCTATGAGAATGGGTGAGATTTCGAAACGTCGGGGTATAAAAACAATAAAACCTAGATTATGTATAAATAATATAGGTCATATATTTTTAATATTCTTATATAGAATGGTTGAAAGCTAGAAAACCTTAGAAAATATATTAGAACATATCAGAGAAACAAATTCCCAAATGATTTTTAAAACTCAACGATCAAAATTGTGTTTGTTGAAAACTAGCCGAATGACCCGGGCAACGCCCGGGTTTTACCCGATTAAATGCTTTTATTCAAATACTATTCGTTATAATTATAAATTGGCGCCGTGGATGTCATTCTTGTATAATATATAAATGAGTTTTAAAAATTGTAAAAAAAAAAAAAAAATGCATCGGCCGGGAATCGAACCTGGGCCTCCCGCGTGGCAGGCGAGCATTCTACCACTGAACCACCGATGGTTATGAGAAATGGCCATATTTGGGTATTTGTTCCATTCACAAAAGCAAACGGTGACAGAATTGATTAAGAAAGAATTGATTATGACGCTGATAATAATAACTTATAGAAAAAAAGTAAACAAATACTACGTGTGTTGAAGTGTATAACCAACTATAAATAATGTATATCCAATACTGGTATGTGGAAAATTGAATAATTGAGGAATATCGGCAGCAAACGATCATTTGAGTATCGGCGGTAATGAAATATTAGTTTTGAATTCACAAGATGTTCCACGAGTTTGTTATTCATTACTTCAGCCCTCATATCGACGACTATCATCAAATGGTTGTAGGTGTCAAGGTGAGGCTGGCCACTCTTCTAATTTCTTCATAATTTCTCCAAGTTCTGGAAGCAGTTTACAATATCTTGGTACCTAGTTGGAAGGTTCAAACCACGATATGATCTTTCCGCACTATAGAATTTTCGAATGGTGAAGTAACCTGAGAGATTAGCTGAAGCTGGGACTTTGTAAGAACTTGTCGCTCTGAGTGATTCTACTTCCAAGTCTAAGCCATGAGCTTATTCAAACCTAAGGCTTCTCTTCGGGAGAACAATAGTTGCTATTAACGCAACCTCAACTTCTCCATTCTAGGAGTGTTAAGTAATGTGGGATTCATCCTTCAAAAACTTGATGGAATTCTTACAAGTAACACTTCTTGTACAAGAAAGAAGCAGAAATAATAGTACTCGTACAATATAATGAGGCACAACTGAATATTTCTAATAGTTACTGCCATCTATTGGAAATATATAAACTATTTGTTGATTATTAATTTTACTAGTTATCCTCTACCCCTTTTTCTTGACTTATCAAATGAAAACAAGTACTTGGACTTGCCTAATAAAATTGTTTGTTCAATTAACTTTGATGTGCTATAATTATCTCTTTGTTCTTTATAGATCGTTTCTTATCAGAAATAAAGTGTCTCACTGACGTTCTCACTTTTCTTTTATCAAACCTAATATAAAATAAGGTTTTGAAATACAGAAAGAAGAATCTCTCATTTCTCACATTCTAAAATTGAAACCTCACTAAGTGAGAATAATACAATACCTAAAGTAGGTGTTTAGGATATTTCTAGCGATATTTCCACAACATCTATTACACGAACAGCTAAAAACTTAATTGATCAATCACGACCTTCAATTTGTTAGCATCTTTCACGCGAGACAGAAGAAGACGTGTCTCAGGGAAGCAAGCGATCCCCTCGATTTCGAAATTATTATAAAAAAGCATTCAATCATTATATTATTGATCGAATTATCAATTCAATATATTTTCATTTTGATCGAAGCCTACTTTATCGACCAAAAGACACAAGAATACACATTATAAGAAGTATTTTGGTATCGAACTCTAAAAATGTAATTCAATCAATACAGTCCGGTCGATATGTTGCCAATAGAGGTTATCGAATCACATGTATTATTAATAGCTGATATAGAGGACAGTATAGAATTAAATTCTTTTCTCAACTATCCCTTGTCACCAGAAATTTCTAATCACGACATTTCTGTTATCTGGACTTATTTTGACACAAAAAAGTTGCGGTATATTATTTCTTATGCCAGCTATTGATCAAATCTGCAGAAATAGGAATATATTTTTTTAAAAACTAATTTTATCAGTACTATTTTTAATGAGATATCTGCCAATATTTTTCAAGGTTGTTCATCGACTACATCAATGGCGCGACACAAGGCTTTTGGAATTTATCTCTTGAAAATATTTTGGACATATTATATTTTGAACTCTGACAATGAACTATAAATAGCGTTCTACATACCGAATATTCCGTTATTTATTACCCCAGGTGTCACACTTATTCTCCTTCTCCATATAATATTAGTTTATTTATTTTAATTTATTCAGTTTTTTTTCCATTCGTAGATTTTTTTGCTTTCAAATTTGACTTTATTTATCATCACCAAATTGCTTTGTTTTATTTACCAGCAATAAGTCAATAAATATTTGAATTTATTTGTCATATTTCAACGGTCTAATTCCAATATCATCACTTATATCTATATAGATAATACACAGTTTTCTGTTGTAAAGTTTTAAGCAATCTCCTCCAAAGACACTGAGCTATACTTAGCGACCAGGATATGCCTTTTTTTAATATCCACACTTGACCTTTTAAAGATTTCTTGCTATTTTCACACACATACATACATACTTTATATATATATTATATTACATTAAAAAAAAAAAAAAGATATGATTTCCGTTGTTTTGGATCATCTTGATGATTATGTTATGGTGGTGCAGTCGTGGCTAAAATCTTGAAATAAAATAATATTGAAGATCATAGATTTCTTTATTTGAGCTGAGTAATATATATGAATAACATAATATGATAAAAGTAATGCCTGGCTTAAGGCGTAAGAATAAAAAAAATGAAAGCGTATTTACATAATGTACAAATGTTTTGGGTCGGCCAACGGGGATAAAACAACAATCAGTTTATATAGTAGAAGCGTGACCTCTGGCGGTCGATTAAACAGAAAATTTATATCTATGAAATTATAACTTAAATAAAATAACATTTTAACATTATAACATTTTTAAATAAAATATTTCAATATAACATATTATATATAAGAAATGAGATTTTCTGCATTAATTTAGAATTGTTGAGATTATCTTGATTTTGGTTATCTTGAGGATTAAGCTATGGCGGTGCAGTCGTGGCTAAAATCTTGAAATAAAAAAATATTGAAGATCAGAGATTTCTTTATTGAGCTGAGGACTACATGAAAGAACATAATTTGATAAAAGTAATGCCTGGCTTGAGGCGAGTAGAATAAGGAAAACAAAATATTATTTACATAATGTACAAAGGTTTTGAGCCGGCCATTGGGATAAAACGACAACGAGTTTTTTATAGGGGAAGAGTGACCTCTGGCGGTCGATTTAGCAGAGTATTTGAATCTATGAAATAATAATTTGAAATAAAATAATATTTTTATATAACATATATGTGGGTAATTTAAAAAGTAAAAGGAGTAAAAGTACTAAACTTATTATGACTATGTTCTTGACTAAGTTCTATTTATAACATTTTGTTGAGATGTAAATAATAAATTAACTTTCAAATTAGTACATTTACTGATATTTGACGAATTTTGTTACAAAGACATCGCTTAAAAAAAGAATAAGTTCGCACACAAAATAATGGACCAACCTATTCAAACTCTCTCTCTCTGTGGGAAAGAACTATCCCAGTCCACCGGTGGCGGAGTCTTTCCCGCGGTAGGCACCACTAATGAAGACTGTATATATTTTCTATATATGTATGTGGAAAAAAAAATAAAATAAAGGTCAGGTGTTGGTATTAAAATCACAAAAAGTTATATCCTGACCATGAGCACATAAGATGGCGCTCTGCTATTTGAAAAGCTCATGTGTTCGTGGTCAGGATATGCCTTTTTGATTTAAATATATATGTCTATGTGATTATTTAAGACCATAGAATTATTGTAATATATCCAAATATGTAATACCACATGTGTTACCACGTGAATGTACATAACTTGTTATTTACTGCAACTATGAAACATCAAATAACATCAATCTGTACGCGCAAGACTGTAATAAAGTATAGCAATGTACAGATAGAAATGGAGAATTACAGGAGAACCTTAAGTTTAAAACTAATCAGGCCTAGTACAATTAGAAACGAGGCTTCAGAAACCCAGTCCAAGTTTTACGAGATCATGGCATCTTGCTGATGTAACCCCCCCCCCCTCTCTTGATTACATCAGAAAGGGCAGTGACTGCCTGGACCCGTGTGAAGCTATAAAAAGGAAGCTCCCAAACCTAACTAGTTAGTAGGTTTTCTTCCGTCAGCGAGAGCCTTTTGGTACACGTCGATCACCAGGTAATCCTTCCCTGCCTAAATCCTCCTTATTCCATTCCTCTTGACGACAGCCGGTTCTTCTGTGGAATCTCTGTTGCTTATTTCACCTTTGGTCAAGCTGGTCGCCTTCCCCACGACTGCACGGTAGCGGTGACATCGAGGCTCATCTAGCATCAGGTAACATTGGTCCAAAGATATCCACATATATGCCTTTTATTATTTATTTATTTTAATTTTTAATATCAACACCGAACTTTTATTTTCTATTATTTTTCACATATGTATATTGTATCAATTTTATATATTACAATATGTATCTATATTTATCCTTATTTATTCATTTTAATGCTTATTTTTACCTTAACAGCATATGAACAATGTAATAAAGAAGTTTCAATCTCTCTCTATATATAGTATATTTTAAACTGTATGACACTTTTAGTACATCTCACATATCTTCCAATTAGAGACGATACCTTAAAAGATTCTACCTTTCTTTTAAAATGTACACCGTTTCTATTTGCTACCACCCATATTTTGTATATATGCTATATCTTTATTAATAATACCTGTAAATCCCTATTTGTATGTAAAACTAAAAATGTTGACGTCAGATAAAATTCCAAAGAGCGGTTCAGCTGGGGACAGCTCGGAGAGAGGAGGAAAATGCCAAAGCCCATGTGGGTCCCAGGACTCTTATAGACGAACCCTGAAAAAACAGGACAGGTTTTGGCAGGGGGTCAGCGTTATTCTAGAGTGTGTCGATCGGACAGGCCGCTTTTGTCTCTCACACAGAACTCTCTCTCCATGTCTCGGGGATAAGCATCCAGGTTTGTGTCATGGCCTTACCTCTGTCCCGGAGCTGTACCCGATCACTCTCGGTGTTAACATCTAGCCTGCTCTGCTTCTTGTTGTCCGGTGTGGAAGAACAACAACAATCGCCTCACGTACACGACTGCCAGCTTATCTTACACGTCGACATTTTGCAACAATATATATATATATAGAAGCAATGGGCGCCTCTCCCTTCAAAAAAACGTCAAAACCAGACGCCATCTATTGACCGTCGCCGCAACTAGCGGCTCGGGTCGGTGACAAAGCCACAACACCAGCTTTGGCAAATGAGAAGCGTCCACCTAGAGACCATGGTTTCGGGCTAATGGCCCTCGTCAGTCTAGGGCGGATTTATTCCATGAGATCCACACGGGATCTAATGGAATCTTCACAATCTACCAAAGAGGTGTTTTGCTGGCAATGTGGCTGGGCCAAATCTATGGCTAGAATATAGATGGAAAATTTGATGGATTAATTTCCTCCCGGCAATTTTCCATCTATATTCTAGATATAGATTTGGCCCAGCCACATTGCCAGCAAAACACCTCTTTGGCAGATTGTCAAGATTCCATTAGATCCCGTGTGGAACTCATGGAATAAATTCCGCCCTAGACTGACGAGGGCCATTAGCCCGAAACCATGGTCTCTAGGTGGACGCTTCTCAATTTGCCAAAGCTGGTGTTGTGGCTTTGTCACCGACCGAAGCCGCTAGTTGCGGCGACGGTCAATAGATGGCGTGGTTTTGACGTTTATTTTGAAGGAGAGGCGCCCATTGCTTCTATATATATATATATTGTTGCAAATGTCGACGTGTAGATAAGCTGGCAGTCGTGTACGTGAGGCGAGTGTTGTTGTTCTTCCCACACGCGGACAACAAGAAGCAGAGGCAGGGCTAGATGTTAAACCGAGAGTGATCGGGTACAGCTCACGGGACAGAGGTAGAGGCCATGACACAAACCTGGATGCTTATCCCCGAGACATGGAGAGAGAGAGTCTGTGTGAGAGACAAAAGCGGCCTGTCGATCGACACATCTAGAATATCTGCTGACCCCCTGCCAAAACCTGTCCTGTTTTCAGGGTTCGTCTATAAAGAGTCCCTGGGGACCCACATGGGCTTTGGCATTTTCCTCCTCTCTCCCGAGCTGTCCCCAGCTGACCGCTCTTTGGAATTTTATCTTGACGTCAACATTTTTAGTTTTACATACAAATAGGGATTTACAGGTATTATTAATAAAGATATAGCATATATACAAAATATGGGGTGGTAGCAAATAGAAACGGTGTACATTTTAAAAGAAAGGTAGAATCTTTTAAGGTATCGGCTCTAATTGGAAGATATGTGAGATGTACTAAAAGTGTCATACAGTTTAAAATATACTATATATAGAGAGAGAGATTGAAACTTCTTTATTACATTGTTCATATGATGCTGTTTAAGGTAAAAATAAGCATTAAAATGAATAAATAAGGATAAATATAGATACATAGTTGTAATATATAAAATTGATACATATACATATGTGAAAAATAATAGAAAATAAAAGTTCAGGTGTTGATATTAAAAATTAAAAATAAATAAATAAAAAAGGCATATATGTGATATCTTTGGACCAATGTTACCTGATGCTAGATGAGCCTCGATGTCACCGCTACCGTGCAGTCGTGGGGAAGGCGACACAGCTTGACCAAAGGTGAAATAAGCAAACAGAGATTCCACAGAAGAACCGGCTGTCGTCAAGAGGAATGGAATAAGGAGGATTTAGGCAGGGAAGGATTACCTGGTGATCGACGTGTACCAAAGGCTCTCGCTGACGGAAGAAAACTACTAACTAGTAGGTTTGGGAGCTTCCTTTTATAGCTTTCCACGGGTCCAGGCAGGTCACTGCCCTTTCTGATGTAATCAAGAGAGGGGGGGGGGGTTACATCAGCCAAGAGTGCCATGATCTCGTAAAACTTGGACTGGTTTCTGAAGCCTCGTTTCCTAATTGTACTAGGCCTGATTAGTTTTAAACTTAGGTTTCTCCTGTAATTCTCCATTCCTTCTATCTGTACAGTTGCTATACTTTATTACAGTCTTGCGCGGTACAGATTGATGTTATTTGATGTTTCATAGTTGCAGTAAATAACAAGTTATGTACATTCACGTGGTAACACATGTGGTATTACATATTTGGATATATTACAATAATTCTATGGTCTTAAATAATCACATAGACATATATATTAAATCAAAAAAGGCATATCCTGACCACGAACACATGAGCTTTTCAAATAGCAGAGCGCCATCTTATGTGCTCATGGTCAGGATATAACTTTTTGTGATTTTAATACCAACACCTGACCTTTATTTTATTTTTTTTTCCACATACATATATAGAAAATATATACAGTCTTCATTAGTGGTGCCTACCGCGGGAAAGACTCCGCCACCGGTGGACTGGGATAGTTCTTTCCCACAGAGAGAGAGAGTTTGAATAGGTTGGTCCATTATTTTGTGTGCGAACTTATTCTTTTTTTAAGCGATGTCTTTGTAACAAAATTCGTCAAATATCAGTAAATGTACTAATTGAAAGTTAATTTATTTTATTTACATCTCAACAAAATGTTATAAATAGAACTTAGTCAAGAACATAGTCATAATAAGTTTAGTACTTTTACTCCTTTTACTTTTTAAAATTACCCACATATATGTTATATAAAAATATTATTTTATTTCAAATTATTATTTCATAGATTCAAATACTCTGCTAAATCGACCGCCAGAGGTCACTCTTCCCCTATAAAAAAACTCGTTGTCGTTTTATCCCAATGGCCGGCTCAAAACCTTTGTACATTATGTAAATAATATTTTGTTTTCCTTATTCTACTCGCCTCAAGCCAGGCATTACTTTTATCAAATTATGTTCTTTCATGTAGTCCTCAGCTCAATAAAGAAATCTCTGATCTTCAATATTATTTTTATTTCAAGATTTTAGCCACGACTGCACCGCCATAGCTTAATCCTCAAGATAACCAAAATCAAGATAATCTCAACAATTCTAAATTAATGCAGAAAATCTCATTTCTTTATATAATATATATGTTATATTGAAATATTTTATTTAAAAATGTTATATGTTAAAATGTTATTTTATTTAAAGTTATAATTTCATAGATATAAATTTTCTGTTTTAATCGACCGCCAGAGGTCACGCTTCTACTATATAAACTGATTGTTGTTTTATCCCCGTTGGCCGACCCAAAACATTTGTACATTATGTAAATACGCTTTTCATTTTTTTTATTCTTACGCCTTAAGCCAGGCATTACTTTTATCATATTATGTTATTCATATATATTACTCAGCTCAAATAAAGAAATCTATGATCTTCAATATTATTTTTATTTCAAGATTTTAGCCACGACTGCACCACCATAACATAATCATCAAGATGATCCAAAACAACGGAAATCATATCTTTTTTTTTTTTTTAATGTAATATAATATATATATATATGTATGTATGTATGTGTGTGTGAAAATAGCAAGAAATCTTTAAAAGGTCAAGTGTGGATATTAAAAAAAGGCATATCCTGGTCGCTAAGTATAGCTCAGTGTCTTTGGAGGAGATTGCTTAAAACTTTACAACAGAAAACTGTGTATTATCTATATAGATATAAGTGATGATATTGGAATTAGACCGTTGAAATATGACAAATAAATTCAAATATTTATTGACTTATTGCTGGTAAATAAAACAAAGCAATTTGGTGATGATAAATAAAGTCAAATTTGAAAGCAAAAAAATCTACGAATGGAAAAAAAAACTGAATAAATTAAAATAAATAAACTAATATTATATGGAGAAGGAGAATAAGTGTGACACCTGGGGTAATAAATAACGGAATATTCGGTATGTAGAACGCTATTTATAGTTCATTGTCAGTGTTCAAAATATAATATGTCCAAAATATTTTCAAAGAGATAAATTTCCAAAAGCCTTGTGTCGCGCCATTGATGTAGTCGATGAACAACCTTGAAAAATATTGGCAGATATCTCATTAAAAATAGTACTGATAAAATTAGTTTTTAAATGAAATATATTCCTATTTCTGCAGATTTGATCAATAGCTGGCATAAGAAATAATTATACCGCAACTTTTTTGTGTCAAAATAAGTCCAGATAACAGAAATGTCGTGATTAGAAATTTCTGGGTGACAAGGGATAGTTGAGAAAAGAATTTAATTCTATACTGTCCTCTATATCAGCTATTAATAATACATGTGATTCGATAACCTCTATTGGCAACATATCGACCGGACTGTATTGATTGAATTACATTTTTAGAGTTCGATACCAAAATACTTCTTATAATGTGTATTCTTGTGTCTTTTGGTCGATAAAGTAGGCTTCGATCAAAATGAAAATATATTGAATTGATAATTCGATCAATAATATAATGATTGAATGCTTTTTTATAATAATTCGAAATCGAGGGGATCGCTTGCTTCCCTGAGACACGTCTTCTTCTGTCTCGCGTGAAAGATGCTAACAAATTGAAGGTCGTGATTGATCAATTAAGTTTTTAGCTGTTCGTGTAATAGATGTTGTGTGGAAATATCGCTAGAAATATCCTAAACACCTACTTATGGTATTGTATTATTCTCACTTAGTGAGGTTTCAATTTAGAATGTGAGAAATGAGAGATTCTTCTTTCTGTATTTCAAAACCTTATTTTTATATTAGGTTTGATAAAAGAAAAGTGAGAACGTCAGTGAGACACTTTATTTCTGATAAGAAACGATCTATAAAGAACAAAGAGATAATTATAGCACATCAAAGTTAATTGAACAAACAATTTATTATGGCAAGTCCAAGTACTTGTTTTCATTTGATAAGTCAAGAAAAAGGGGTAGAGGATAACCTAGTAAAATTAATAATCAACAAATAGTTTATATAGTTTCCAATAGATGGCAGTAACTATTAGAAATATTCAGTTGTGCCTCATTATATTGTACGAGTACTATTATTTCTGCTTCTTTCTTGTACAAGAAGTGTTACTTGTAAGAATTCCATCAAGTTTTTGAAGGATGAATCCCACATTACTTAACACTCCTAGAATGGAGAAGTTGAGGTTGCGTTAATAGCAACTATTGTTCTCCCGAAGAGAAGCCTTAGGTTTGAATAAGCTCATGGCTTAGACTTGGAAGTAGAATCACTCAGAGCGACAAGTTCTTACAAAGTCCCAGCTTCAGCTAATCTCTCAGGTTACTTCACCATTCGAAAATTCTATAGTGCGGAAAGATCATATCGTGGTTTGAACCTTCCAACTAGGTACCAAGATATTGTAAACTGCTTCCAGAACTTGGAGAAATTATGAAGAAATTAGAAGAGTGGCCAGCCTCACCTTGACACCTACAACCATTTGATGATAGTCGTCGATATGAGGGCTGAAGTAATGAATAACAAACTCGTGGAACATCTTGTGAATTCAAAACTAATATTTCATTACCGCCGATACTCAAATGATCGTTTGCTGCCGATATTCCTCAATTATTCAATTTTCCACATACCAGTATTGGATATACATTATTTATAGTTGGTTATACACTTCAACACACGTAGTATTTGTTTACTTTTTTTCTATAAGTTATTATTATCAGCGTCATAATCAATTCTTTCTTAATCAATTCTGTCACCGTTTGCTTTTGTGAATGGAACAAATACCCAAATATGGCCATTTCTCATAACCATCGGTGGTTCAGTGGTAGAATGCTCGCCTGCCACGCGGGAGGCCCAGGTTCGATTCCCGGCCGATGCATTTTTTTTTTTTTTTTACAATTTTTAAAACTCATTTATATATTATACAAGAATGACATCCACGGCGCCAATTTATAATTATAACGAATAGTATTTGAATAAAAGCATTTAATCGGGTAAAACCCGGGCGTTGCCCGGGTCATTCGGCTAGTTTTCAACAAACACAATTTTGATCGTTGAGTTTTAAAAATCATTTGGGAATTTGTTTCTCTGATATGTTCTAATATATTTTCTAAGGTTTTCTAGCTTTCAACCACTTCTATATAAGAATATTAAAAATATATGACCTATATTATTTATACATAATCTAGGTTTTATTGTTTTTATACCCCGACGTTTCGAAATCTCACCCATTCTCATAGGATCGGAATTCTAGCCTCTACTTCTTCACACCACTTTCTAAGAGAAAGAGAGAGTATTCTTATAAAATCTTCTTTGTGTGATAGAAACTAGAATTCAGGAAGTCTGAGGCAGCGAGATACATCGTGAAATAAATACATAAATGAACTCTTGATGATTGACGTTTTTATTTCATTTATCATCAAGATTCAAATACTTTTAAACATCTTCAAAAATCTACCAGCAACTTGTCCCTGGCTGATTTTATTTCCAAATGTTCTCAATGATGCAGGGGATTATAAACAACAATTTCCACCTAATATTTCAACATAAATTCGGGTAGTTTCTCAGTGAGGAAAAAAATTAATCTTTCTGTTTTTTAAATTAAAAAATCCAATAAAAACATATCATAAATGTATTATCTTGTGAACCGCTATAAAAGGTGCAATAACTTTAGTGAAACGAAAAAAAAAAACTTTTATTTTTGGCGTACCTTTTGCACCATTGAAAATTTGAATATTTAATCAAAATAAATAAACACAAAAATATTAAATTAAATGAATGCAATAAAGAGAAGAAAATAATGCAAAATTATATATATTCAAAACAACTCTGATGATAAAAACTTGTGAATTACAGAAGCAAACAATATTCACAGAATATTTCACGCTGATATATTACAAAAGGCCTTCTATTGGATGTATTGAGTATTTTTTTAACAAGGAGCTTGATTTTACTTATAATTATGCTTGACATAACAACTTCCTCTATAGAACAAATTTCGTATTTCTTCATCAAAAAGGTTTATAAAAAGTCATATTATTCAAGAATGAATTTAACTTGGTTTAAAATATCTTAAAATACTTTTTAAATGATATCAATGCTATCTGAGTAGAGCGATGTCTCATTCCTTCAAGAATAGGAATGTATGTCGCTGATTTCAATGAAGCAACCCTCCAACAACATCTTATCTGATTGGTAGTTTCACCCTCAGCGAGAGATGCCCTTCCTTCCATTTGTCAGAGCATGATTGGTGCACATTTTGTGGGATTTCTTAATGGATCAGTCGCCTTGTTATGGAAATTAACGTGGTCTGATTGATCGATCCGCCGTCGGTTGATTTATTTGGATCAATGCACGGCGCCCAGTAACTGGGATGAGAATAGGGGCCAGTCGGAGTCCGTGGTTTTAAAGTCCGTAATAGGCTAGAGAGCCTGAATGCTCTAACATCCTGCTTCAATGACAGATGGATAGATAGAGAGAGGTATGACAATAATATTGTACCACAGGGTGAAATGCATCGACAGACTTAAGGAATAGTTTCTATACATAAACATTTCAAATATTCTAAATAAATTTCGTCATATTTGAATATTTTTAAGAAGGTACTGTCTTAGAAATATTATAGGATATTAGAGACCAATATTAAATAGATATTAAAGTTCGATAATATCACACACACACAAAAGCCTTTATTAAGACACACAGGTCTTACAGAGGATTATCCTTGGAGTTAAGTTTGATAATATATTTTCTTTATTAAAAATTCAGACGCGCATTTTGAAATAAAACTGAATATTCATTTTAGGCTGAATGTAAAATTGATAATAATGGTAATATTGGTTTTGAATAATAATATTATTATTAAAAAATAAACCAGGTATATTCTGACCCTAACATGAACATCTTTTAGATAGCAAAGCGCCATCTAGTGGAGCAGAAATCAACTAAACGTTGATTCAACCTGTTCCTTGATATTTGGTCAACTTATTTTCATGATAAATCAAGAAAAGTCAACCACGAACGCGTTTTTGTCTGTTGGCTCTCATCAGCGTGGTACAGGCTGTACCTTGTTATTCTATAGAAAGTCTGTGTAACTCAAATAAATATTAACAATATTTTAAAGAAGAGGTTTTACAAATTAAATATTTTGGAATGGGGCAGCGAAGTGGCGGATAGCAATTAAATCAACGTTATCTCCATAGTAACTGCGCATTGATACATTTAGCTCTTAATATAAAAAAGGAGTGTTTGAAAAGAAAAAAAAAAATCCATTTCAGAAATAAATCCTGGAATCCTATTGTTTTGCAGAACCTATTCCTGCCGCATATTTTGGATTCCTCCTGTATGTTGTAGCTGCAATCTCATCTATCATAATTTTAAAGAGTGGTCTGCTGAAAGAATACTAATTTTGTACTTCAAAGCGGAATCAAATTCAACCACAATTCACAAATATAGCACATGATGCTATTAAATGAAACATAGGCTCTCAAACCGCGGTGAGCCTACTGGTGCTCCTGCTGTGAGACTGTGGAAGTGTCGCACCATTTATAAGAGTCTGTGGAACAGCTACTGATATAACCCGCTAATTAAAATTCTATAAGGTTGTCCCAAAAGTTCGTGTTTTTTTTTTAAATGTTGTTTTCTTATCGAGTCTTTTGTAAGACTTTGGGTCTTAATGGGGGCTTTTGTTGTTATGTTGTATATATGTATGTGTATGTATATATCATACTTACATAATCTTTCTTTTTCTTCCTCTGTATATTCCCCACTTTCACAGGCCTATCTCTCTTGTAATCTCGGGGAGAATCCTCTATAAGACCAGTGTGTCTTAATAAAGGCTTTTGTGTGTGTGTGTGTTTTTGTTATTACTTTGCGAATAATATCACTGCAGCGAATTCATAATAATACATAATACAATAACTTTATACATAATACAATAACTTTATACATAATACAAAGACATTATACATAACGTGGATAATATTATGGCGAATAATATTGGTCTTTCAATTTTTTGCTAGTGTTTACGAACCTTTGGGACAACCTTGTATATAACTTTATTGTTGTATCTCTATATATATATATATAAATGAATGTTTGTAAGTTTGTTTGTTTGTATGTCCGGTATACAAATTCGCAGTAGTTCACTAATTCAAACCAAAATTTCCATACATAGGTAAATAAATACGGCGAATACGATAGGCTATTTAAAAAAATATATAAATCAATTATTAAAACTACTAGACGAATGGCCCGGGCAACGCCTGGGTTTTACCCGAGTGCGAATATATTTTAAAAACGTTGTCTTGGGTGGTCGCTATAGACAGGGTGGTCTGTAAAGACAGGTGTATGTATCACACAGCCGATAACAGGGTTGTCTAGAGTGGCCGCTATAGACAGGGTGGTCTGTATAGACAGGTGTATGTATCACACAGCCGATAACAGGGTTGTCTAGAGTGGCCGCTATAGACAGGGTGGTCTGTATAGACAGGTGTATGTATCACACAGACGATAACAGGGTTGTCTAGAGTGGCCGCTATAGACAGGGTGGTCTGTATAGACAGGTGTATGTATCACACTGCTGATAACAGGGTTGCCTAAGGTGACCGCTATAGACAGGGTGGTCTGTATAGACAGGTGAATGTAACACACTAATGATAACAGGGTTGCCTAAGGTGACCGCTATAGACAGGGTGGTCTGTATAGACAGGTGGATGTATCACACAGCTGATAACAGGGTTGTCTAGAGTGGCCGCTAAAGACAGGTGTATGTATCACACAGCTGATAACAGGGTTTTCTAGAATGGCCGCTATATACAGGGTGGTCTGTATAGACAGGTGGATGTAACACACTGCTGATTACAGGGTTGCCTAAAGTATCCGCTATAGACAGGGTGGTCTGTATAGACAGGTGGATGTAACACACTGCTGATAACAGGGTTGTCTAGAATGGCCGCTATAGACAGGTGTATGTATCACACAGCTGATAACAGGGTTGTCTAGAGGGGGGCAGGGAGGACACGTGTTCGCCGGCGGCAGCCAATGGGCGCGCATTCTATCCGTGAGCTTCAGAATAAGGCAATTATATAAGTAGATATATTCAAATTATTCTACTTAGCTCACGAACAGCGCCCTCTATCAAAGATTAGATTAAATTATGCTGATGCAAACAAATAGATAATGCTAATAACAAACAATAAAAAAAATCTTATCTAAATATATATCACTCGGGTAGATATGCACACGGGTCAATCCCGGGGCGAAGCCCGGGTCACCCGTCTAGTAGTTTATATTGTTACATATGAGTTTGAAGGGTTCATCAACCTTAATTTATTCCTTTCTTACGTTCTACATGAATCCCGAACAGGTTTCCATACTAAGAATATAGAATAAATAAATTATATATTTAAAAAATGACTAAGTTTTATTTATTTGCTGTGTTTCTTCCTCGTAGATGGTGAACCCCATAATTCTCGTTGGTACCTCTTCGCTTCAAAGGGGTGAGTTGCAACAATGTGAAAAAAGATAACAATAAGGATATAATACTATTGTATAAATATAATGCATAATCATTGAAAAGAAACTATATATATATAATTTATAAAATATATACTACAATATAATAATTTTATTGTGAATATTATCAGAAATCTCATAATTTTTATTTATTTATTTCAATTCAAAACGCTATGTCCCTCTAGGGACACTTGCGCTAAATGTACATACAAATATAACAAAGAAAACATTCAACATGGAAAGATACACAGAAAGCAAATTAGAAAGATTCAAAAATATTATTTACATATAGAGATATTCTTTGAATTTTATTTACAGTTACATCATTAAATTTAAAAATATATACATATATAAACACATATACACGCATACACCTATATATTGTTTACAACCACAAGATATGTCCAATATTTCCTTGAGATCTCATAATGCTGCAATATACTAATAAAATAAACAATTCGACCTTTTACTTTGCAGTGTATTTTTTAAATTCTAATATTTCAAGTATTATTTAAGCGAGAGAGAGGGGTTTGGAAATGGTCAATCTAGGTAAATAGAGTTTGCTGGGTACAGATCTAAACTATCGCTCACCTCTCTGCAGCTCTTTCAACCTCATCAATACTAATAATATAAATAATGTAAACAAAAAATGTTGCTGAAGATATTTCAAAATGAAACCTAATTTACATTTTTTTTAAATTTCAGATGTTCTACCAAAGATGTCTGAAAGTTTGTATGATTTTTATATTTTTACTTTTACCCATAGTATTGAAATTTGTGTTTTACGTGTGATTTTGTGGATAATTTGGCAGGCCACTTGTTGAACCTTCTTAAATCCATTTTTCACTTCCAGTTGGGAGATCGCAAGGATGCGAGGAAAGTTTCAATCTAAGCCATGGTAAAAGGCTGGAACTAACGCTTTTTGGTTTTACATTTAAAAAAAAGCACATTAACCTTTTTAGTTTTTTGAATAGCCTATATGTTAAACGAAATCTTCAGCTACCTACATGCGAAATTTCATAATGATTGATTCTGTAGATTTTGCGCAACGCGATAACAAACATCCATTTTGGATTTCATTTTTATAGATATAAGGAAGGAAGGTGCGACAGGATGATAGTAATGTGAAAAAATAGTTTAATAAATACGTAAAAACACGTTTTGCATGCCTCAAATAATAATCCCTTGAATCAATATTAAATTACAAACATAAGGCCTCTGGAGGCCTAATGTTTGTATTTTAACTTTTTGCATGCGCGCATCGAAGTAATCAATTATATTGTTTCTGACGTGCAGATTGATATCCGTGAATAAGCTACAACACCCGATTTGGCAAATTTGAAGCTATCTTTCCCAGTACATGGATGAAGGCCTCAATTTTCACCAATATGAGACATTTACTCGAATTATATATTTATGTAGAAGTGTATTGATTTATGTTTATAATGACACAAAAAACTAGCCAGAGGATCTTTTTCACTCAATGATACGACGTACTGAAATACCGATTTAAAATGGTATGAATGGAGATTGCGTGTGAAGATATTGTGTTGATGAGCGGGTGAGCTAATCAATAGCACCTGGGGGCCGTCGGATCGGACAATTGATTGGAGGGCCCCGGGGCCCCGCTGATTGCATTAGCTGCCCCTACCCTCACAGCCTGATAACCCTTCTCTCTTTGTCTGTCTGACTGACTTTCCTTCAGGCCCCCAAATCTTAGAAAAAAAGGAAGGATTTATTAAAATATTGTTCTGATTTAAGGATCAATAGACGATCGCCAAAAGTTTAGTGTTTCTTTAATATAACATATCGTTCTAGCTTCCAAACCTTACAGGTATCTGCAGGATGATGCCAGTACGATATGTGTTAAATGGAAGAAAGATTTCACCTTAAAGTTAGGGCGATCACATCTATTGATCGTCAAGCTAAGATACCATTGAGTGATTTTCGCACATTTCATTTTGAAATATTGTTTTTCCCTAATTTTGTCTCATATCCTACTTAACTCTTTCGCTGCGTTAGCTTGCGTTGCTAGCCAATACTCTGTCCCAAGTACCTGAATTTTCTTTCAACGTGGGCTATACAATGAATAAATTTGGCCTGAATTTACAAATATAGTCCACTGTCAACTAGGTAACAATGTTTATATACTTACACTGTTACCATTAAATATAGTTCAAATATAATCCATATTGAAAACTTGAAGAATAAATGTTGGATCTAACATAAGCGTGCTATAGTCTCCTGAGAGGAAAAGCGTACATGTAGGCGTATGTCTGGCACTAGACTATCATCTATACTATAGAATTGCTGCTATTCGTGTGTATCCCATCAAATACTGGCGAACAGCCAGCCTGTTGGGGAAACAGTGAAATCTCCCTGACTTTTCCATCCGATTAGCGAGGCACACACACAAAATTTAAACGGCTAGAGAACTGAAGCATCCGTATTTCTGAGTGGTCTCACATCGTAGGGAGGTTTAACCTGATCGCCTTTTGATACCTTAACACCTAATATGAATAAAGCGACACCTACCCTAAATGGCTGTTCAGTTGACATGATAGCTTGATATAAAATATTAAAGACATATCTTCCTGCTGTCCAATTTATGTAAGAAATGTACAATGATGTCAAATTGAAAAAGAAGATGAAAATGCTGAGGCCTCTAATTACTGCTATCTGTAGTTGAATTGTTGAAATAACGTAGAAATGCCACAGTTTGGTGGTTGAAATTCTGATAAAGAAGAACTGATAAACTTTGAGTGGAAAGTTACCGAAATTTCGGTGTCTCCTGTCCACGGTAAAATGTCCTATGTACGGTGGGATGTCGGTAAATAAACTCACCACACAATGTGTCCTACCTTAATCAGCATTGGAATGTTTTATAATACGTTTATATATTTTTTCTGTAACTCGCGGAACGCATTAAACAACACTTCACTCTTAAAGGCTGAGATGATGCTTACGTAAAGCCGCTAGGTTGATAGCTTCCTTTTATTCTGGTTTTGAAAGCTGTTGCTCTACTAACGACACAACTATACGAGGGAAGGAAGACACCGCTTTTGAGGGTCATCATTGGACAATAATTGAGAGTGAACAGTATAAAAGCTGAAACATATTTATGAAAAACGAATTATGAAGTTGAAAATCAAGTATTGTCATGAAATCACACTTTGAAAATAATCTATCAAATATAAATTTATTCTGAAATTTCATTAAACTTGAATATCTTATTTATATGATTATAAATATTTATTTATATATAATTCACAAATGAAAACATTGAGACACGAATGTTTCTTTTCTCGTCCTTTTACAGTCCTTACAGCGATTTAAAAATATTGGGAGAGCTTGGCTCATCCGTGATGAACCTCCCAGCGGTTTCACCAATTTAATCCATCAGATCGCTTCTTTAGAGCTCTAATACTGTATTGGATCATTTTGCTTTTATATGCTACACTGAAGGGCGGAATCTTAAAAATGGTATATTAAGCAAACTATGGACATAAGCTTTTAGGACAGTAGAATTACATTTAGATATTTGCATCGAGCAATGCTCTTCCGCAAACAATGAGAACAAGGCCAGTTAGGCATAAAACAATACAAAGCAATAACGCACTATCAATATATTACAAATGTTATAACAAACATATTTTGCTTAAATACCATTTTTAAGATTCCATCCTTCAGTGTAGCATATAAAAGCGGAAAGCCTCCATTTTGAAAAATAAAATCTGTTTGCAGTGATTATTTAAAAATGCCTTCCCCACTCACACACCGAGAAACAAAAACGTATCACATGCTCTTGGTTTGATCACGCGAACTTTAATATTTTATGATTCTCATTTAATAAATTATTTCGAATAGATCTTTTGAAAATATTTTTCCCAAATCCCACGTTACGCAGCCTCTTGGCCAGGATATAGAGAGGATTGTTGACCTGTTTGTTCTTCAGCAAATATTGACATCTTCTGACATACAAGGACTAAAGCACCGCCTTGCTGAGCCAGACGGAATACGTGTTAAATTGATAATTCTGCGAAATATTTGGATGAAATTCAACTCCTTTTATCTATATTGTTGGAGATGGTTTGACTATCTTTGCATATCAATCTGAGGTAGTCGCTCTTGTTTCTGTCTAAATATTCTTTAGGTTATTTAAAGAAGGCGTTATATTATTTAAAATCTTTCCCTCAGTACACCTATCCCCAGATTTACACGGTACTTTTTTTACACGTTTTCGCTTTTACACGGTTTTCCAAATAAGTTTTTTTTTATCGCACTATACTAAATGCTACTGTGATTGAACACATGCGCTCTGTACACATCTCACGAGGAATCCCGAGCTTATGTGCTGACTACATATTTTAACCTGTCAATGCATTTTATTTTTATTTCTGTGTACACCTATCTCCCGATTTACACGTTTTTCTCAGGAACGTATCATATATATGTATATCTATATATATTTTAACAACATACAAAGTTAGTTGTTGTGGTTATTTGACTGAAATTGACGGACGCTGACTGAGCCAGGATATGGCTCCTCCTAAATACATTACTAGAATTCCTGTTGTCGATCGACCAGTGTGTGGACAGAAATCCGCATCACTGTAGCAATCAAGCATGCAGCAATTGCAATCGGGTTGATAAACAATGCCCTTCTCCTCCGAGCTATCTATATATACCGGAAGACCCTCTTTTTTGATAAAATCTTATTTTGAAGTATTTTATAATTTCTTTGATATTACGCTAATTGTTTATGCTAGGTCTGGTCTGGTTCCCATCATAAAATACATTAGAGCTCCAACTGCTTCTCGGTATGGAAAATTGGATTATGTTTTTCTAGTTTCTTCGCTCTTCTGGTTTTTATAGATTTCTTTCAAAATTGGAGTCTGCACTGGTATACAACCGCTCATACCGAAGCGCTGAAGTAGTTTCTTAGCCTAGGCTTGCGGTCCAATATTGATAATTTCCTTTTTTCTCTCAATTTCCAATCCCCAAAAAAGGAAGTAGGCTTGCTTGTAATCCACGATCTTGTTTTCTGTTTATTAATAAATTATCTTGAAAGATTTTCATCTGTAGCATCAACTAACCTGTCATCAACATATAAGGCAACTATTAAATTCTTGTCCTCCTTCTGTTGAATATATAAACATGGGACTGCTTCTCTTACTCTAAATCCAATATTTACTAGAACCTCTCCAAAGCATTTGTTCCAAACACGTGGTGCTTGCTTCAAACCATACAAACTCCAGATCGAAGACTCGGGGTGCCACGTGCTGGTGAAATAGAGATTCTATGAGAATGTTTCTCCATACCGGATCTTTGCAATATGAACTTATGTTAGCACAAAAATAAGGAGATTATCTTAATAAACGCAGTTTTAGCTAAGATATTTCTAATATTGGAAAATATTTTGGATACTATTAATTCCAGGTAGTTGGCGATCTATGCATAAGCTCCAGGAGCCTGGGTTAATGCTACTACTACTATTAATATGAAATACCCTAAATAATTACTACTGTAGTTTATTTTTACAAAGTATATAAAACAATATTCTACTCTTTCCATTTTTCAATTATAAAATTATTGAGAGGGTCTGGCTCTTCAGTAATGAACCCTCCCAGCGGTTTCGTCAGTTTAATCTGCCATATTGCTCTAATGACCTATTGGGCTGTTTTGCTCTTATATCCGACAACTTAGAGGATTTCTCGGTGAAGGTATATAACTATGGGCATGGCAAAACTATTTTAATTTTGTATAATAACAATATATATGAAAAATAGTACAAATGTAATATTGTACTGGGATAAGGTGCATAAATTAAGAAAATGGCATCTCCTTATAGTGCAACTGAAAGTTGCTGATGGCTTGCGCCATCTATCAGAATAAATATCAACTATTCTCGTTGATTTTTAATTATTCCAGAATTGGCCAAATACCCATTCTTGATTAATCAAGAAAAGCTAACCACGGACGCGTTTCGGGCTGTTGGCCCTCATCAGCGTTGTTCGCCAATCTTCTTTCTGGCTGGTTCTTCTTGTTCACTTTTCACTCTTCCGCCCAGAGGTATAGTCAGCGCCAAGATCTTCCTATAAATAACGCGGGCTCTCCAAGCTAAACTACTGTGAAAACACCAGTCTCACACAGTTCCAAGTCAACACCCACTTTATTCTCAAACACACTATTTATACAATAAATTCATACACACGTGACCAGGCATTCGTGGTCAAATCTAATAAAACATATATACACAGAGTTATAATAAATTAAACTCTAACATTCCTCCCCCCGTTGATGGGCACCATCAAGATCCGGAGGGGCACCGGCAGCAGCACCAGCTTCACCAAGGGTCTTCGGAGCACTCCAACTGATGTTCGCACCGATACAACCCGCACCAGGCCGTCCTTCCCAGGATGGGTCTCCACTGGTCTGCCCATAAGCCACCTTGCAGGGGGCATTCTTTCCTCTTTTATCAATACTAACGTATTGATGTCGTCATTGGGAAAGATGGTCTTCCACTTAGTTCCATCATTAGCTAACACGGCAGCCAGTTCTCTTAATTGATCCTGAGCCAGATAGAAACTTGAACGCAACTGTCGTGCAGCTCCTACAAAACTTGTTCCTTCATCACTATATAGCCGAGTGCAGTGCCCTCTTCGCGCTACAACTCGCTTCAAAGCCGTCATGATGGTGGGTGTAGAGGCATCTGTGACCATTCAAGATGTACGGCTCGGGTCACATAGCACACAACTAGACAGATGTGGCCCTAGTCAGTTTTTTGACCTCTACCCTTGGACATTCGAAGATGCACAGGTCCAGCACAATCTACACCTCTTATTGAGAAGGGTTTACCCGGTGTTAATCTCTCCTTGGGTAAATCGCTCATTAGCTGGCCTGGAGTGACGCGATTGTATCGACAACATGTCACGCACTCTCGAAGGCATCTTTTCATCTGATCTTTTACTTTCAGCATCCAATACTTCTGTCCCAATGTGGACAGCATCAGGTGCACACTTCCGTGCTTATTCCGCATATGAACTGCTCGATCAATCATCTGAGCTACCTTTCCTGATGAAGGCAATAGCGCAGGATGTTTTTGTTCATATGTCATAGCTGGAGCCCATTTCAATTTACCGCCGACTCCAAGGATTCCTTGATCGTCGAGGAACGGTGCTAAACCATAAATCTTGCCTGTGCGTTTCACTGATCCTAAAGTGGTCAAACGTCTTAGCTCTTCCTAAAATGCTGGAACTGAATTGATTGAAGTATTCTCCCATGAGCATTTCTCAGTTCGGCTGGGCTTAAGTGCGACTGATATCGCTCCGCACTGTTACGGCAGTTATGGCAAAAACGCAATATCTAAGGCCACTTTTCGGATATATCCATTAAAGGTCGAGCTCATCTCTCCGATGGCCACCAAGAAAGGTGTTTCACTGATGGCTTGAATACTCTGGAGCTCAGTTTGACTTTAGTTCTCAAACACAGGAGGCATTCCAGGCCTTTCTGTGGATTCCGCTGACAACCAGGTAGGTTCTGTCCACCAGATGGAAGACTATTTCAGCTCGGACCCCAGAATTCCTCGCGAGGCAATATCCGCTGGAATATCTCCTGTGGGAACATAGCGGCACTCCCCGACTTGTGGACAACTTGAATCTCCGCGACATGATTGCCGATGAAAGTGGGAAGATTTCCAGACATAGTTCTTAACCAATTCTGGACCATGGTAGAATCGGACCAACAGGTATCACTTTCCATTTGATATCCAACTCTTCCATTATATATTTCACTAGTCTGGTCAGCAGAAGAGCGCGCACAATTCTAAGCGTGGAATTGACATCTTCCGCATGGGAGCCAACTTAGTCCTTGATGCCAACAGTCTTACACTGACACCATCATCTGTGGGAATTCTTATCTAGTCAGCTGCCGCATAGGCATCTTCGGAGGCATCACCGAATCCATGCAACTGCACTCCCTGGGTATTCCTTCCGAGACCCAACCATCAGGGTATTCTCAAACTTCTCATGAAATTCAATTCCTTTCTTAAAGTAGTCCATGTTTCAATCAATGATTCATCCATCGGATCATCCCAATGTACTCCCGTTATCCACAACCTTTGAACCATTACTTTTCCTGTTACAAGGACAGTTGCCAACCGTCTTAAGGGATCATATAACTTGGCGATGGGAAAGCATTTCGCTCGTGGTAGTCACCAATGTCTCTTCCAACGACTGAACTTCATAGAAGAAACAGTCTTCACCTTGGATCCATCCCAAACCCAATGTCCTTATAACATTGGACTGTTCAAATGCAATCCTTCTGCGCAATGTTCTCTCGCAATGTTGCCCAAAATCGTCAGATCAATTTCTTTAGACTCTGTGGTTTCTAGGGCTTTGAAGGTGATTGAGGCTGGAGAGGGTTCGTTTCTTCCATTGTCTTCCTCTTCCAAGTCTATGCGGGATTCTTCTTTCTTCATGCAAAGTATCCTGGAAGATATGGCTTTAGGGCTCCTTGTTTGAGCTCTTACCTCTACATCGCTTGAAGCCTCCACTCCAGAACCCTCCGCATCAAGAGGCTCTGAAGGTTGAGAATCCTCAATTGCAGACCTTTCGTCAGAATCCTCCACTGCAATCCCTGGAACCTCTTGAGACCTTGAGCTTTACCTTCTGAAGAATCAGGATCTGATGCTAAGGCATCGTCTGCAGGCTCAGAGGTATCGTCTGAAGGCTCAGAGGTATCGTCTGCAGGCTTAGAGCTGTCATAGGACTCTGAAATCTTCTTTAGAGATCTCAAACCGCTCAATATAATAGTCCTATAATCTACAAGATTCGCAATCCTTTCCAGTCTAGCACCTTTACCAGACTTTTCTGGAGACTTGTCTCCCAAATTAAGACCTTTCGCTGGAGTAGGCACTTGCTCCTTTGGAGAACTGGCCGGAGTATAACATTGGCGTTATAACAGCTCCAGAAACAGTTTCCTTCGATACAAGTTGCATCTTATTGTTTGGAAGATATTTGCCAATTGAACCTTTTTCTATTGGTTCTCTCTTCACATAGGTGATCTGGATGGTACAACCCTGTTTAGAAAGCGCCTCACTTTCTCCAACCTTTGCATCATTGCACCATCAGTTGTCCATCCTTTTCTTCCAAAGAAATCTAAGGTAGTCCCAATCACTTTCCTTAATGGCGATCATCCGAAAATATCTTTTCAGGTCGGCTACAACTCCGAACTTATTCTTCCGAAGTTTTATCCCTATCTCAGGGATTCCTCTCAATAGACTGGGTCTCCTGGTCAAATATCGCTTCAACGAGAATCCGTTTCGTCCTCGACAGGAAGCGTCGTCAAATACTGGCCGTTTAGGCGTCGCTCTGGACCCACACTCAAATACAGGGCGATCAGGCAAATAGTATCCTGTTACCTTAAATTCCGCATCTCCAGTTTGTCCCGCTTCCACCAATTTCCTCGATGGTGGAACTCTGACAACTCTTTCCTCAATATCATCAATGGACTCAGCTTTACCATCTGAAATCTCCACTTGATCATCGCCGTCAGCTACTGCTTTAGAATTGCTCACCGATTCATAACCTTTAACAGCAGTCTCAGAATCCCCTACTTCATTGTCCTTGGTTTCAGCTTCTGAGTCTTTCTCATTCTCTAAATCTGCGTCTTGCCTTTCCGCCACCTTTGAATCGGTACCTTGTTCT
Organism: Cordylochernes scorpioides; assembly: GCA_030710605.1. NCBI lineage: Eukaryota > Metazoa > Arthropoda > Arachnida > Pseudoscorpiones > Chernetidae > Cordylochernes > Cordylochernes scorpioides. The sequence continues at coordinate 3,482,308 of CP092879.1, forward strand.
GCATCTAATTTTTCTGCTACCTTTGAATCGGTACCTTGTTCTGCATCTAACTTTTCTGCTACCTTTGAATCGGTACCTTGTTCTGCATCTAGCTTTTCTGCTACCTTTGAATCGGTACCTTGTTCTGCATCTAGCTTTTCTGCTACCTTTGAATCGGTGCCTTGTTCTGCATCTAGCCTTTCTGCTATCTTTGAATCAGTACCTTGTTCTGCATATAGCAGCTCCACTTCTTCAGTGTTCTTTGAATCCATTCCTGGTTCCACATCCAGCCCTTTCTCCTCATCTGCTTCAACGGATTTTTTCTCAATTTCAGCCCTATTACTTTCATCAACTTCTACAACAGACTTCTTCTTAACTTGAGCATTTTTACTTTTTTCAGCCAACTGCCTTTTCTCAACTTGAGCCCTATGACTTTCTTCAACGGCAATCTGCGTGGATGTCTCTTCTACCATTTGCTCGGATAATACCACAATCCCAGCATCTTCCTTAATAGAAGCTGGATCAACTCCTTTCATCAGGGTAACTCCGACAACACTTGGCTTCTCACTCATCCCACCTTCTAAACTGCTTCCATCGCAGATCTTCAAATCCAAGTTGGGCAATCGGCATACTCTGGTTCCAGGCTGCGAGCCCTTTTTCGAACTAGCACCATGGAGGGCTTCCGTATCCTTCATCAGAGAGCTGAGGAAATTATTTATCTTAATCTCAAGACCCATCCACTTCTGATCATACTGGATCACTGTGTCCTTCTCTTCCTCTCGTACCTTGTAATCAATTTCCTTATCTTCTAGCATCAACTTCCAGATCAACTTATCTTCATCCTGAAGATTTGCCATATACTTTTCGATGAGTTTATAGCTCGTTCTTATCGTAATTTCAGAAGGAGTTTCTTCATCCAACTCCGCTTCTGCCCTTTTAATCAACTTGGATATAATCGTTCTTTGAGCGGCTCTACTTCTTAATGCCCGCTTCATGGCTTAGACTTGCCCTTTGATCTTAACTTGAATTATTGCTTGACGCTCTATACCTCGGCCTTTTCCTTTTTTAATCCAATTTACAAAACTTTCCTAAAAACCTTTTTTGCATAACCTTTTTTGCAAAACTTTATTTGCATAAATTCTTCTTTTTCTAGACTTGCCTAAATTTGTATAGGCCTTTTTCTCTTGATTCTTTCTTAAATCTCTAACCTTCTTCTATTCCAAAACTTCTTTAAACTTCTTAAACCTTTTAACCTCCTTAGGTTTCTTAAACTTCTTTAAACCTCTTAGGTTTCTTAAACTTCTTTAAACCTCTTAGGTTTCTTAAACTTCTTTAAACCTCTTAGGTTTCTTAAACTTCTTTAAACCTCTTAGGTTTCTTAAACTTCTTTAAACCTCTTAGGTTTCTTAAACTTCTTTAAACCTCTTAGGTTTCTTAAACTTCTACCTAGCCTATATCCGGATTTAGAGGGACCAAAATGTTCGCCAATCTTCTTTCTGGCTGGTTCTTCTTGTTCACTTTTCACTCTTCCGCCCAGAGGTATAGTCAGCGCCAAGATCTTCCTATAAATAACGCGGGCTCTCCAAGCTAAACTACTGTGAAAACACCAGTCTCACACAGTTCCAAGTCAACACCCACTTTATTCTCAAACACACTATTTATACAATAAATTCATACACACGTGACCAGGCATTCGTGGTCAAATCTAATAAAACATATATACACAGAGTTATAATAAATTAAACTCTAACAAGCGTGGTGCAAGCTACACCTCAACCAATTGATTAATCAAGAATGGGTATTTGGCCAATTCTGGAATAATAAAAAATCAACGAGAATAGTTGATATTTATTCCGATAGATGGCGCAAGCCATCAGCAACTTTCAGTTGCACGATAAGGAGATGCCTTTTTCTTAATCAATATATATATTATATATATGGACATTTTTTTCCAGGAGAAAATTGATCTATATAAAAGGAACTATAAAAACTAAAACTAAGCCCCATATATTGACCGTCTACTCATTGAACGTATCTCAGTTTGCCGAAGCTGGTGTTGTGGCTTTGTCACCGACCCGAGTCCGCCAGTTTGCGGAGACGGTCAATAGATGGCGCTTAGTTTAGTTTCTATTTTCCGGGAGAAGCGACTTTTATTGATATACACTCGTATCTACTATGGAATATTTGGTATCTGCTGATAAATGGCTCGCCTGCAACAAGCTCTCAAAGTGTTTTCAGACCAGAAAAAGGCTGACACTACACCTATCCCCCGATTTACACGGTACTTGTTTTACACGTTTTCGCTTTTACACGGTTTTCCAAATAAGTTTTTTTTTTTATCGCACTATACTAAATGCTACTGTGATTGAACACATGCGCTGTGTACACATCTCACGAGGAATCTCGAGCTTATGTGCTGACTACATATTTTAACCTGTCAATGCATTTTATTTTTATTTCTGTGTACACCTCTATCCCCCGATTTACACGTTTTTCTCAGGAACGTATCTACCGTGTAAATCGGGGGATAGGTGTATATTGTCTTCAAGAATGCCTAGTAGTACAAAGGGTTCCAAGACATGCCTTTCAATTAGAAGGGGGAGAACTCTGGGATATATGCAGATGGGGTAATCCAGAGTAAGCACACCAATTGGAAGAGTATCCGTTCCGGAAATTATAACTCGGCCTCAAATGGAATCGCTGTCCGGGGAGGAAATTAAAAAAGTTATCAAAAATAGAACGCACGCCCTTACTTTAATTTCTGAGGTTGGAGGAAATAGTGAATTTGGGTTTTTACTTCTTCATTCTTACTACACATTTAGCTTAACATTTTTAATTATTTTTTCCCTTTCAATACAGATAAAGAAATTCCTAAAAATTGATTTTAGAGTGTTCTAACTGTAAAGATGAATTTTGTGTGAGTTGATTATCAAATAAAAATTTGATTTTAATAATATTCAGAATTTTCCCTTTATTTGAATGTGAGATAAAATTGTTGTTTTGAGGGGGTAATCTTTTTTAATTGTTAGAGTAGGTTATGTTATAAAGAAAGGGTTTATTTTTCAACATATGGTAGTATAATTGTTGGATTAGTCTGATCTCTAGATATTGGTGATTATAATTCTATCAACAGCAGTTTCCATTGTTAAAATGGAATGCTCACAAGAGAAGAATGGCGTATAGATTCTATCAACAGCAGTTTACATTGTTAGAATGGAATGCTCACAAGAAAAGAGGGGCGTAGATTCGATCTATTGCAGTTTCCATGTTTAAAATGGAATGCTTACAAAGAAGAATGGCGTATGGATTCGATCTATAGCAGTTTCCATTGTTAGAATGGAATGCTCATAAGAGAAGAATGGCGTATGGATTTGATCTATAGCAGTTTCCATTGTTAAAATGGAATGCTCACAAGAGAAGAATGGCGTATAGATTCGATCTATAGCAGTTTCCATTGTTAGAATGGAATACTCACAAGAGAAGAATGGCGTATGGATTTGATCTATAGCAGTTTCCATTGTTAAAATGGAATGCTCACAAGAGAAGAATGGCGTATAGATTCGATCTATAGCAGTTTCCATTGTTAAAATGGAATTCTTACAAGAGAAAAATGGCGTATGGATTCGATATATAGCAGTTTACATTGTTGAAATGGAATGCTCACAAGAGAAGTATGGCGTATAGATTCGATCTATAGCAGTTTCCATTGTTAGAATGGACTGCTCACAAGAGAAGAATGGGGCGTATGGATTCGATATATAGCAGTTTCCATTGTTAAAATGGAATGATCACAAGAGAAGTATGGCGTATAGATTCGATCTATAGCAGTTTCCATTGTTAAAATGGAATGATCACAAGAGAAGAATGGGGCGTATGGATTCGATATATAGCAGTTTCCATTGTTAGAATGGAATGCTCACAAGAAAAGAATGGCGTATAGATTCGATCTATAGCAGTTTCCATTGTTAAAATGGAATGCTCACAAGAGAAGAATGGCGTATAGATTCGATCTATTGCAGTTTTCATTGTTAGAATGGAATGCTCACAAGAAAATAATGGCGTATAGATTCGATCTATAGCAGTTTCCATTGTTAGAATGGAATACTCACAAGAAAAGAATGGCGTATAGATTCGATCTATAGCAGTTTCCATTGTTAAAATGGAATGCTCACAAGAGAAGAATGGCGTATAGATTCGATCTATAGCAGTTTCCATTGTTAGAATGGAATGCTCACAAGAAAAGAATGGCGTATAGATTCGATCTATAGCAGTTTCCATTGTTAGAATGGAATGCTCACAAGAATGGCGTATAGATTCGATCTATAGCAGTTTCCATTGTTAAAACGGAATACTCACAAGAGAAGAATGGCGTATAGATTCGATCTATAGCAGTTTCCATTGTTAGAATGGAATACTCACAAGAGAAGAATGGCGTATAGATTCGATCTATAGCAGTTTTCATTGTGCCGATTCCAAAATGAAATTCTCACAAGAGAAGAATGGCGAATACATTCGATCTATAGAAGTTTCCATTGCTAGAATGGAGGGTTCGTAAGAGGTTGGAGCGAATATTCGATCTATAGCAGAGTTAGAATAGACTGTCTAGGTGAATGGCGTATTATTTATATCTATATCAGTGTCAATGTTATAAAATATACTCAGTTATTGAGGTACAGGTTGTATAGCAGTGCTAGAATAGAGACCCCCCCTCCCCTAGAGAGAGTGTTGGATAGATTAGAGCGATAGAGCGATCAAGAAGATCAGCTGCTGTCATTCGATTCAATGCATCCTATTGATCTTTATTAAATCATTTTTATTGACCTAAATATCAATAACTTATTGAGCGAATCTGGAAGGTAAAAAAAATGGACAATAATTTTCACCCCACTGATTAGAAAAACGCAACAATCGGCTGCCTTTTTTTCCCAGGTATTTCTGAAATGACTGACGATATATCTAGGCGGGAAAAAAAGACTTCGGTTTATAAAAATTTAGTAAATGTTTAGACGCGATTATTGATGGGTATGAAATATTGTTTTAGAAATATTTTACTTCCAAACATACTAGTGTATAGTTTATTTAATTATTTATCCTCGAAGGTATAATGGGATCTTTTCTTCGATGAATCCTCCACAAGTCTTTTCAACGTTTTCAAAGTGTTGCCAAATAGTGGCAATGTTTTCAAATCTCTGATCCAAAATCACTTTATTAGGTACCGCTCAAAAAGAGCAACCTAGTTTATGATAATTGCAACAATGACTAATATGTGATAGCTAAAAAATGGTAACGCGGGATACGACCCCCGTTCATCACTGCCGGGAATCGAGGGTGTTACCCTCAAATCTCTAAACAGCAATAATAATATGAAACATAATCTGTCATTCTATATACAGTTACGAGCGTCATGCGTTCTTAATCCTTCGTCTCTGTCACCGTTTGCTTTTTTTTTTTTTGGAATGGCGCTCTCCTATTGGTTGGCTACGATCACGCCACCTTTGCCCCCCCCCCCCCCCCACTCGCTTTTTGGTTTTTGTAACTATTGTGTTGGAGCGGGTCGCTCCTTAAATAAATGCATATATTAGTTAATAACTAAATGGAATCCTCTCTTTCTTTTTCCCAGTAAGAGACGCCTACGGAAGCCAACAGTACATAGACAGATAAAGCACATAGGCTATAGTTATTAACTAATATATGCATTTATTTATAAGGCGCCAATTTATAATTGTAACAAATAGTATTTGAATAAAAACATTCAATCGGGTAAAACACGGGCGTTGCCCGGGTCATTCGGCTAGTAATATATATCCGTTAAAAATAATTTTAAAATACAAATTTAATATTAACGCAATCAGTGAATAAAAATATATACATCAAACATAATGCGACACTATACTACAAAATAGAGTAACACATTTATCACCGCTGCTGGCAATAAATGACCGCAAAGAGCATTTATTCCAGGATAGAAATAACAAAATTTCTCTCGACCTAGATTAAGATTTAAAAGCCCACGTGTAAGAACAGATGCCAAGCTCTTCATTTTTGAAGCCATTTTTAAAGAAGTATAAAAACTCCTTTCTATTTATTTCATGTTTATTTTAGTTAAAGGACATGTTTTCCAAATGTTCCATTTCTGTGTTTTTACTGGGGTGGTCTGTGTCCTTCACACTTTGTCCCAAGTTGGTTTCTGATTACTCTGTACCCCACATTTTTGGAGTGGCGACCAGAGATTCCTCCTCGATCACGACGCACTGCAGCTTTCTATGCCTCATGGACGATTGAAATTACGCAGTAAGTAGCCAGAATCTGATTGAATTGAAATTTTATGGTTTAATCGTACAATTGAAACCAACCCACAATCAACGAAACAAAGCTATTAGTCAAGTAAAGGATAATCCTTTTGATGCACAACTGCCATAATCAACAGTATGTCGGAGCGATACGATGCAAATATAATTTCGGTCAGGCAGCGAATCTAAAAAAACGTCCAATACGTTCTAGAATGGAGGATTCTAAATCCCGAATATTGTGCCACTGCGGCAAATGGGGTTCGGTTTGTTTCCCACATGCCCAATGATGGGATATCCGGGGAATAAGTAATCCATGGAAAGGCCTGAAAATAGCTCAGGGCGATTTAAGAAACCCTCTCAGTATGCTGCCGGAGATTATCCTGTTGCTTCAGGAATCCAAGGCAAGAAGGGGAGAGGTGGGAGGACGTCATCCACATAGCGCTGCTCCGTTCCACATAAGACAACATGGGATGTCCCTCTATTGTAGCGGACGACACCGTGATGTCTGCATTTGTGAGGTGTGGCGTTCGTTAGCGAAGGTGAAATTGACCGGGTTTTCAAAACACTAGGACAATTTGACCCAATTAAAATCGGCTTTCATTGGCGAACATCACTTAACTCAATTTAGTAACATTATGAGATGATCGGGTTTGGTACCACTGTGAACGAGGATCCTTGTTCCTGAACACATTGTAGCCTCAACAGCCTGGTCAAATTACGCGTGGCACACGATCATTCTACTTGTATTCCCTCAAATGCGTCCAGAGATTTGATGAAAAATTTTCAGGAAAATTGATGTGACACATAGCGATTTGACTACCCTGCCGTTTTTAGACCCCGATAATGATGTCTCTCTGAAACTCAGTTAAGTAGAAAATTTTTTTCTGTGCGCTGAATTTCCCTGCCGTCCTTGTTACTCCGTAGTTCTTATGACATGATCAGGCTCTGTTTGTCTAAATGGATTATCCAATATGAGATTTCATAAGAAGCATCACCTGACACTAACTATGAAAACCTGAGTGCTCAAGCATGTGCACCAAACTGGGAACTTTTAAATATTAGACTTGAAGTATTACCCCACCTTCTATATAATTCTTCTTGGCGCGTTATCGATGTAGAGTGTGTAGTGAGTGGATCTAAGATAAGGATTTTACAACAAATGATAATATATAAACAACAACAACAAAAGCCTTTATTGAGGATCTCTCGTCCTATAAAGGATTCGCCAGTTTACAGAGTAATTGAAGAGAAGAGAACTAAGAATACAGAGAGAAACCTATATGTAGTAGGTATAGTATAGTATTTTCTACACTGTGACTATATACAACAGCAGCAACAAGCCTTTTACTGGTATCAAAGTCCCATACAGAATTCGTCATTCTAATCCTGACAAAGATTATTTACATATAATTATTTACATCAATTAGATTATGTATATAGCTTCCCCTTCTCTTCAGCCGTCTTCCAAAATTGAACAACGCAAACGCTCCAGCTCTGTTTCTCACCACCTCATTCAACAGGAGCTCCAAAGAGAGTCCCTCAAGGCCTATTTCACTGAGGAGCACTTCTCGTTCGTCTTTCAGCCCCATACATGAGAGTATATGGTGATGTAGCCCCGGCTCCATTAAATGATAATATATATACATGTTATAATAAATATCTAAAACATGATTTGTCACCGCTATAATTGGGACTTTAAATATGCTTTTTAAAATAAAATTTTCGCATTTCGTCTTCAAAGAATTCCTCAATTTGCGAGGTTTGTGCGCTTCCTTAACGGTATCAAGCGCTAGGTTAGTCTTTTAAACCAATTCTCAAGTAAATTCGACATGTTTTAAAACATTTTATTCTAACAATGACGTGGGTGGGTATAGCATTGTTGTGGACCAGAAGATTATTTCAATTATAATAACGTCATCATTGATCTATAGGCCAATAACTTCACATTCTTTAATCTCTAAAACTAGCCACTGCTCCTATCATTTTATGGAATAATGGTGAGCATATTTTTTTAGACAACAACAACAACAAAAAAGCCTTTATTCAGGGTCACTGACCCTATACAGGATTCACCAGAGGTATGCATAAGAACAAAGCAGTGAGACAAAGGAAATAACGATATATACAGAGTAAAAATAGAAAGAGAAAAAAAAACAAGAAAAGGAAAAAAATAATAATAATAATAATAAAGAGGGAAGCAAGAAATCAACACAAAAAGAGTAGCAGTAAGAAAGTGAGGAGTGAGTATCACTTGGCCTTCTTCTGAGATATGGACTTGTGGAAACCATAAAACGCCGTAGCAATATACTTATTCTGGGTCATATTGTCAATTATTGATGGAAGTGAAGCACAGAGTTGCCCAGTTTTGAGCATAAGGGTTCTTCTTTCAGAGCAGAGCAATCAAAAATATAGTGAGTGATTTCATTTTTTAGTTTTGAATTACAGAAGGTACAAGTCGGGTCCTCACCGCAGAGCATCTTGGTGTGGTTTTCTCTAAAAAAACTTGAAAGTATTCTAACTTGTGCGAGTAGTCTTACAACCGGGAAAGGAAAATCCCATATTTTTTTAGAAATATATTTTCATAATTTATTTCAGAGAATATGAAGTTGCCGGTCAAAACAACTAAGTTCCAGAAGTTCCATGAATAGTTGTGCCGTATATGCCTTCTTTCTAAATATATATTTTGGTTTGAAGACCATTGTATCCACATTCAAAGGTGAGGACTAAACACCTCTACAAAAAATGTCCAGAATTGTAAAGATATGCTCTGGAAGTTCGATGAGATAATTAAAAAAAATTATTACTATTCTCCCCATTCTGTTACAAACACTTGTACCAGGCATAAATATCGGCTTAAAGATTTTTATTTTATTTGTAAACTGTTGTAGTCTCCTGATAAGTTAAGTATTTGGTGGGAACTAACTACCCAATAGTAATCTAGACAGTCTGTCGCTATACAAGACAGGTGAGACATGATAGATCATGAGCACCGTATATCTCGTATGGTAGCAAAGTCCGTGGTATGTAGACCGGGTAGATAACCTGTCCTGACACGTGGCGTGACGCCCACCCGAGCATCCTTCCTGCCGCCGTATCTAACGATGCACGCTCCAGGGAGAAAGTGGTGCGTTGACACTGACAGAAGGTCCTCTCTTTAGATAAAAATATAATTAGAGTTTTTTTTTTTTAAATTAAATAGGAAGCTAAATATATCCATAGCGTGTGTGTACGCAGTGGGCGTAACAAATGCCGCATCGCGAACTCTCAATTTCACATGTGAAACAAGCTGTAGAGAAATGCCCAAGAATCATTTTAACATTATTTGGGAATACTTTTATTGTTTCGTAGTTTTGTCCTTTTTAGTTAATCAAATGTTGCCAATAAATTATTTCCCCATATATATATACCTCACGCAGTCCGTGACAGAAATGAAAAATATTTCTGATTCAATTTATAAATTGAGCACCAGGTTCACGTGTTCAGAAAGAAGCTTTTTTTTCTGTCAAGCCCCTTCGTAGTCCAAGTCGTTCTAACGTGACACCAAGCTACTTCTCACTTCCATGTTGAACAAAGCTTGGCTCATTGATTTATTTAGTTTTTCAGTTGCCTCCTTAATTTCGTATTGCCTGCCGCCTCTCCCCTGGGTTCTATCGGGGCCGTGTTCAAATATTTGAATTGTTTTTATGGTGAATATCGGAAACCGTTAATACAATGCTTCCTTCTTTTGGCCTCCGAGTCAAAGAAGATTGCAGGCTCACCGACACGTAGGTTTCAAATAGCAGATTCTAATAGTGGTTGAAGTGAAGTTTTCTCATTTTCAAGAGGTCAGTCGTTAATTATCTTTGTGTGATTCAACAACGGGATTTTGGATTTTCCATCAATTTTGTAGTTCCGTGTCACACTTGAAGTTATTGTGATTATTGTTCTAATAGTTTTATAGTAAACATTTTATGGTTTTCTAAATTTAATAATATATTCAATTCACAAATTATTTGTGTCTATTTGATTGTAAGCTTTCTAACCAGAAACTAGGTCCGTGTTCTGGGAACCTTCTTTTGTAAAATGTGCTCCGATATTTCTTGATAAGATAGTAGATATCAACTAGACAAACTCTGTGGGTGTGATTTGCTTTCAATCGACACAGTATTTAAAGTTATGATTAAAGCCCTGATTCTGTTAATAGTTTCTTTTTTAGTATTCATGGGTGTTTGTCTTTGATGTTGGTGTCCTATATGCTTGTTCATTGTTTATATTCACTCTGTAGGAGTATGTTCATATCATAAACAAATGAATTTGAAGCGATCACCATCTGCATATTAAATAAATAATTAGCTTTGTTCTCATTTAACCTATTTTAGATTATGAGGTTGATAATTCCCGAGAAATTAGATAAAATTACTTTATGTGATGGATATATATCGTATATTTTAAAACTGTATAATAATGACACTTTTAGTATATGCTACATATCTCCCAATTAGTTAGAGCCGATGCCTTAAAATATCCTACCTTCTATTAAAATGTATAGTTTCTATTTGCTACCAACCCCATATTTTGTATATATGCTATATCTTTTTTTATTAATATAACCTGTACACCCTTATTTGTATTTAACTAAAAATGGTGACGTCAAAATAAAAATCCAAAGAGCGGTCAGCTGGGAACAGCTGGGGAGAGAGGAGGAAAATGGCAACGCCCAGCCCATGTGGGGCCCCTAGGGACTCTTTATAGACAACCCCTGTAAACAGGACAGGTTTTGGCAGGGGGTTAGCAACAGATGGCTGCTGTCTTTCACACACAGTCTCTCTCTCCATGTCTCGGAGATAGCATCCAAGTTTGTGTCATGCCCTCTACCTCTGTCCCGTGGGCTGTCCCCGATCACTCTCGATGCTAACATCCAGCCCTGCCTCTGCTTCTTGTTGTCTGCGTGTGGGAAGATCATCAACACTCGCCTCACGTACACGACTGCCAGTTCATCCACACGTCGGCACATTGCAACAATATTACATATATGTTATATTATTGTTTTAATACATACCTCCTCCTATTGTTTAGGGTAAGTATTTCGAGATTATATTTGAATTAACCTTTCAATAACTTACTGCCTGGATAGGAGGATAGTTGTAGGAGAGAGTTAGCTCATTGTGTTGATTTTAAGTTGACCTGGATATTTTTATTATTTCATATTGACTTTGCTCAAGTCATTAGTATAATGCTTCCAGAAGGACGTTTCAAATAGAAATGTGAATGTATTCAATTTGTGTGTGTGTTCTCTTGTAGGTTTCTCTAATCCTTTAAAGACAGACTTAATTTGAAGGCAATAGCTGATTACTCTAGATCTATTTTGTAAATATTTGGGCTGAATATATAATTAGCTAATATAATTTTGTCGTTCTTTAAAAATTGAAGATGTAAGTATATTTTCATGATTTAATCTCGATGGTTATCAAACAGATGAGTTCCTAATGAACTTCTTTATAATGGTTAAATGACCTATTCTATTGCTGTTGAGTTATATCCTGCTCTCTCTCTCTCTCTCTCTCTCTCTCTGCCTCAATAATTTAGGATAATAAATTAGATCGGTATCCATCAATAATTGACAATATGACCCAGAATAAGTATATTGTTACGGCGTTTTATGGTTTCCACAAGTCCATATCTCAGAAGAAGGCCAAGTGACACTCACTCCTCACTTTCTTACGCTACTCTTTTTGTGTTGTTTTTCTTGCTTCCCTCTTTCTCTTTCTTGTTTTTTTTTTCATTTTTTTTTTCTTTTTCTTCTGTCTATATCGTTGTTTCCTTTGTCTCACTGCTTTGTTCTTATACATAGCTCTGGTGAATCCTGTATAGGGTCAGTGACCCTAAATAAAGGCTTTTTGTTGTGTTTGTTGTTGTAAATTAGATCGGTAATATAGCTTTCAAGTGAAGGGATCAACTAGGTAGCTGGAATTATGGGGGTAACCTGACCAAGTGCCTGCAACTTAATTCGTGCAGAAGTTCTGTGTTGACAGTATATATATTGTTACGTCGTACCCAGACGTTGTTTGTGTCCTTTGTCTACTCAGTATGCCACATAGATACCCACGTGAGTTCGAAGGGATGCAGCTAAAGTTAGCGCTTTATTATACGTCTCACTATACAGAAGGAATACAATGAGTGAGACTTGCCTTCAACCTCCCCGTCAGAAGGATCCTTGGCTCCGTGGATATCATTCTTGGAAAACTTTTCGCTCCACACTATACACGTTCAGCCTGGCTACACCGTCTTGCAGGGATCATCCTCACGCCCGGAGGCAAGTCGCTGCTTCTTCTCCTCGCCGCAGATGTCGCCATGTCCTCCCCCACACAAGAATTCTGTTTTTGGCGCCTGCCACATGGCAGCGGGGGCAGCTGGAATCCACCCCTCTTTCCCCAAATTTACTCTGCAATCTTGACCTTGTCATCCATGTTACAATATATTTATATTAAAAAGATTGGTCCATGATTACCACCAGATTAATTCTACGTCATTTGTGTAGCTTAAACATCTTTCCCTAAGAAATCCTATCGTAGGATTCTTAAGCAAAGAGGATGTATCAACTTGTGAATCATCGGTTTATAAAGTCTTCGAATATTTGTTTTTCCTGCCATTGATAGCCCACTCTACCAATGGAAGAGATGATCGTTGAAAATCTTTGAGCCTTTTTCAAATAAACAGTTCGGTTTATCTGGAGAGCGGCTTATCTGAGGTGGGGGATAATGAAAGCCTTTATGAGAGGGAAATGTTTTATTGAATTTGAAAAACCCGAAGTACTCACGAATTTATATGTTCTTTCTACTGTCCACACTTTGTAAAGCATAAAGGTATTTTTGGGACAGATATAACGACACTAGTTGATCGCTCCCACCCTCTTCAGCCCTGGAACCAGATAGATGTCCTCCAGCGCGTGGAGGGTAGCTCTGCTTCTGGCATTCTTTCTAGTTATATGTATGTGATATCTTGGGACCTCTGGGACCAGTGTTACCTGATGCTAGACGAACCTCGATGTCAACTCTACCGTGAAGTCGTGGTGGAAGGCGACACAGCTGGGCCAAAGGTGAAATAAACAAACAGAGATTCCACTAAGAAGCGTCTGAACGTCAAGAAGGAATGGGACGAGGAGGTAGGAAAGGGTTTACCTCTATAGGAGCGGCCTGCGGACTGAAGACTAACTGAGGCTTGGGGCCTCCTTTTATAGCTTAGCTGGGTCCAAACGGGTCACTGCCCTTTTCTGACGTAAACAGGGGGGGGAGAAGTTACATCATCCAGGAAGGCCACGACCTCGTGAAAATTGGACTGGGCTCGCTAGGCCTACTCTCCTATTCTCGCTTAGGCCTGATTAGTTTTAACCTTAATTTTCTCCTGTTATTCTCCATTCCTTCTATCTATACAGTTGCTATACTTTATTAGATTCTTACGCGGTACAGATTGATGTTACTTGAGGCTTTATATTTGCAGTAAATAACAAGTTATATACAGTTACGTGGTGGAAAATGTGGTAGTAGATATCTGGATTATTTACAACAATTCCATGGTCTTAAATCATCACATGTATACTTTTAAAAATTCCCAAAGTGTTTCCCTTTTGTATTACCAAGTCTAAATGCCACCACAATCCGGCACATATCTTGACTTATATACGCTGCTTTCCCCGAGCACCGTTCGACATGGGTTAGATCTCTGAGGTGAATCTGCGTATTCTGCTAGTTGTAACTTTGTTTCCATCTGAATCATAACTGATATCTCCGTACATATGTTTCAACCGACTAATTTAACGGCTGCCTTACGACAACGTGGTTAGCAAGTAGTTACTGAATCCTTTCAATATTTTTACTCCAAGCTGCTATTACCACCTTCTATCTGAAATATAAATTTCCAAACCTTTCATGAAACTATCTAGGATATTTGCTTGGAATTATCTGGCGATTATAATATCGTATAAAAACAGAATTTTTTATATACATAGTATGGTATTTAAAATAAGAAGATCCGTTACCATTCTTTTTGAATATTTTCAGGGTATAAAAAATATTTATTTTTATTTAAAATGTTCTTCAAATAATTCATTTTAATTTAGAAACGATTTAACAAAGCCGCGAAGCAATTCTTTAAAAAATGTACTGTTAAATAAAGGGAAAACATTGTTTCTTTTAAAAGAGCCCCATTTTATATTAAAAGGTTATTATAATAAAAAGGAAGTAATAAAAAAAGAAGTTAAATAAAGAGCCCATTCAACTCCAAACAGAAAATACAGGTACATTTAAAAACTAATCCAGCAATCCTTGTTACTGCCGCCATCTTCTTAATCCTTCTTCCATTTACTTTAATGAACGTCATCGTCTGCTCGCGTGGCCAATGGCGGGAAAAATCGAGACGCCGATAAAATTAATGGCACTAAGTGGTGGTGGCCAATTGGAGGACATTAATTATCTCATTACATGGTATAATTAAATTCTCTTTTAAAATGTATTTAATTAGAGTTGGGAGTTTATAAAATAAACGTTTATTAAAGTTGGTAAAATGGCGGATGTTGAAGGCGAGATAAATAGTGCCACCTACATAATTGGATTCTGTATATGAATGAAAGCGAAAGTGATGGGATATATTTTAAAAGAGTTCATAGATAGAACTTGTATGTGGGATTAATTTTCTAAGCATTTGCCTAAAATATTTTGAAAAGTGGATTTTAAGATAACTTTTAATCTTTAGAAACAAAAGAAGAAATATAATATTCTATTAATTATTGGAAATATCATAAGCGCGCGCACAATATATATATATATATTATATAATCTAAAATACAAATATTTTTTTTTTTTTTACAAACATATATTTTATTTTTTCATTCATTGACTGTTCTGCATTTTTGACCATATATTCAAAAAAATATCACTTTTAATTATTATTGTTGTAAATATGTATATTTAACCCTATATATCTTTTATCCACGATTATAGAATTCATTATATAAATTCTATATTCCTGTGATATAAATAATTTTATGTATATTTTACTTCAAGAGATTCAAAATAAAAATCTGCTTGAAAGGTAAATAATTATTTTTATTTTTCCACGACTGCACCTCTTTTCAACAATCAAACACACACAAAATTTCTAATCTATAACATATATATAGTACATACTTTGAATAACTCTCTTTTTATTATTGAAATGCAGCATTTCTCTAAAATGTGAGCGCTTCTTCAGAATTCTTTATGAACATGAAGCCTCCTCGTGCTGGGTACAGGTGTTGCCATGTTAGGATCCATTAATTTGATCAATTCTCTATGTATGCTGTTGGTATCAGGTTAATTAAGTCCAAATCTACAAAAACATTCTTCCAATTTTGAATGGGACATTGTGAGAAATTATTTTTGTGTCAGCTTTGCAAAACAATAGACCTTTATATTTCTTCTCATCGAATATATACAATATTAAATAACCTTATACCTAACTTGAAAGATGCAAAATAAATATTGATATACTAAAATTATATTATTTATTTATTGTTACAAAAAGCAGGAAGTCCAAAGGACTATTGTGCTGTGCCAGTATTATTTACATATATATGATTAATTATTTACACGATGGATTAGTAGTGTTTTGTAAATTATTGTACAAATAGTTCTAAACTTAACAAAGTTCTCATAAGATAGAGTATATACACAAAGAGAATTTGGAGAATTATATAATAGTTATATCTTGATTTTATAAATAAAATTGAACATTTTAGAATATATATATATGCGATAATAGTAAAAAAAAAAGGGCCAGTTGTTGTTATTAAATTTGTTTCCTAATTCTCTTACATGTAAAGCGTAATTACACAAATTTGACTTTAACTACCCATGTCTTGATTTCTCAGGAAGCCTCTGGAACAAAACTCTGTTCGTTGAAGGCTGACCACGCTGACGAGGGCCAACAGCCCGAACGTGATTGGTCTTTCTTGATTAATCAAGAAAATGGGTTGGCTAAATATTATAGAACAAACCTAAAAAAGCGTTCAGTTGATATTTGTCCACTAGAGGATGCTTTACCGTCTAAAATGTTCTAGTGAGAGGTCAGAGTATTCGCCTTTTAAATTATCAATATTTGAATATATTTTTATATTTACTTTTTTTTTTTAATATGATGCACTAGCGCGCCATCTGTTATCAAAATTCGAAACTATTTTAAACGCGCAAGATTATTTTTAAAATTAAACAATTTCTACTGCCCTTACTGCAATGGAAAAATTAATGGGAGGGCCTGGCTCATCAGTGGCGAACCCTCCCAGCGGTTTCGCCAGCTTAATCTACCATACCGCTGTTATATTACATTTTTTGCGCGACAATTGTTTTGCCTTCTACATGCTTCGGTAAGCATTTTAAGGCATCACTCATGTTTAGGTGTCTCCAAGCGCCCGCCGCAGGGGAGGGCCAAGGAGAAGGCTGGAGAGGCGACGGCGAAGCCGTGGGCACGCCGGGGGAGAAGAGGGCTAGTGCGCGCCGTTTTGAGGGAACCAAGGCAGCACCAAGCACAACTAAGGCGCCGCAGGCTACAAAAATAGTTAAGGGATCATTTGAGGGATCAAGATCAAGCGATCGAGACCCAGATCTCAGGAGGTCTGGCTTCTATCGTCTGGCTTTTATCATTACATTTTTTGCAACTTCCTTTTATAGTGATACTGTTGGTAGACTCTTGGAATGGGTATTTTAGAAGAACTATGGACATAAGCTTTGTGGACAGTAGAATTACATACAATTATAAATATATAATATGCTTCGAGCAATCGCTCTTCCTCAAATATCAAATTGTGTCTTTTATTAGAACATTTATAATATGATGCACTAGCGCGCCATCTGTTATCAAAATTCGAAACTATTTTAAACGCGCAAGATTCTTTTTGAAATGAAACATTTTCTACTGCCCGTACTGCAATGAATTTTTTTTTTTTTAATTTGTAATATCAAAATATCTCTCTCTATATAAGTTAACGTATATATGTTTATATATTTCTTTCGGCTACGCACGTCCTCTATACTTAACTAATCTGGAAAAAAAAAGTATATAGAGGTGTATCTGGAAAACTTATAGTGAAATTTCCCGGTCTGTATCTCGAATATTGTTGGAGTTATTGACAAATTTGTCCATTTCACTCGCAGCCAGCGCCCCACTGCGGTAAATGAGAGAATTACGTCAAGTACGTGTGCAGTGACCGAAGTAGGAGATAGGTTTCGGTTTTGGCAGGAAGCCTGGTGCACCTTCAAGACAAGAGGATTTAGTTAGGATAAAAGCCAGACGATAAAAGCCAGACCTCTTGAGCTCTGGGTCTTGATCTCCGGTCTCGATCCCTGAAATGTTCTCTTGACTATTTTTGAAGCCTGCGGCGCCTTAGTTGTGCTTGGCGCTGCCTTGGTTCCCTCAAATCGGCGTGCACTAGCCCTCCTCTCCCCCGGGGTGCCCACGGCCTCGCCGTCGTCTCTCCAGCCCTCTCCTTGGCCCTCCTCTGCGGCGGGTTGCTCGGAGACACCTAACTATGAGTTATGCCTTAAAATGCTTACCGAAGCATGTAGAAGGCACAATAATAGTATATAAGAGGATTTAGTAATACAATTTTTAAATATCGTTGTAAAATTTTACATTTTAATTTTTATATTTTAAGGCAACACACACATACACATCTTAAATTTTACTAAAATTATTTTATGGTACATGGTTTCAAAGTGTACTATCGATTTTTTTAGATTTTATATTTATGCTATTTTATAATTTTGTTGTCAAATTCTGAATTGTATCACTATATTTTAGAATGTTTTCAATTACATTTTTGTAATGTATATCATAATATGTGTTTTATTTCAAGCATCATTCATAGGGCAAACATTCATTTAGAGAGATTCCAGGTGAAGCCGGGTCATAATTTATAATTTTAACGAATAGTATTTGGATAAAATAGCATTTTATACATACGTACTCGGGGAAAAGTTCTCTCGGTTAAAACATAATTCGGTTAATACATCATAATTTTTAACTTTCAAATAGTCACTATGCATGCCTGCGAGTTATGTGTGGGCTGAATTAAGTAGAGAAATCTGCACATGTTCACCATTTTGTCCATTGAGTGTCAGGGCAATCGATTGTGGTGGTATATTCACTTAGTATTTGATCGGTTTACCTTAATTCATGTTGTGATTTTCTCTTTTATTTACCATTAACCATTCAATTTAGCTTTTCAGGACTCTGCCAATATAGCCTGTCACTTACTTATTCTTTAAGCAGTAACATGGCGCTCGTTCGCTAATTTGTTTTCTTCAATTAGAATGGGAAATGTGTTGAAATGTACTCGGAGACAACTAACCTCCACGTCTCTTTGTAATTCAGCCGGTTCCAATACCTAATCAATGACACGTATATCTGAGTCCTTTGATATTTCCATAGTTAACTACTAAGATATCACATCCAATATAATTGAGCAGTCTGAACAATTTTGGCCGTGGTACTCGTTCAAAGGATTTCTCATAAACGATAACGTAGAAGGATCGTTGAATGTTAAGCTTACGTTCGGCTAAGTATAACAATGATCCCATGGGCCTTTGGCTGAGAGATTCCATATAGAAAACCATATGGTGAATCATCAAGGTATTTTTCAATTTGTCGTTGTATTCTAAGTCCTTGGAAGCATAATATGATTTTTGATCCTAAATAGCTCAGCGCATCTTCCTAAGTAGCTGATTTATGGGAAAAGAATACTATGGATATACAATAGAGTGTTGAAATTTCTCTAAAAACGCACTTTATTATATTTATCGATTAGAATTTGGGAGTCGTATATACATTGAACTAGATTGAGGGCTGCAACAGAGCTGGTGGTAAAGAAAGAAGAATTTATAAACAAAACTTAGAGTCCCTAGTATTTCCCCACATGTCTCGAACTATAACAATTTTATATAAAACCAACCAAAATCCCCGTTCTGTACACTACTCATAAAGGTAGGGGAGATCTCCTCACCTCTCTATATACAAAGAAGACATCATCTATGCAACAGGAGCAGCGGACAATGGACAATGTAACAAAGGAGTCGTCACATCTGGATCAGTGGGTGATACCAAACCTGACCAGGCCAGCCAGACCCTTTGTCCTGCTTAATTATCCGACTCGATAGCAATTAAGAGAAAGTGCGTGGTCAGGGTAATTTTGTCGACGACTAAAATCTTATATTACAATTATAGAGAGAATTTCCCCGAACAGTTGTCAAACCCTTTCTCTTTGTCACTAGAGAGTTCCTCAGAGAGAAGAATGGAATATTGTTTCACCGTTCCTCCCATAGTTCCATCTCCGATTCAGGTGTCAGCTATTCTTGAACGACATTTCACCCTCAAGAAAAAAACTGGGTACTAAAGGCAAGTTTGTGATTTGAATGCAGTAGAACCTTCAGGATTCTGACTACCGATCAAAGTTCTATCACCAATCATATCTTAGTTTGAAACCAGAGTCCTCCTAAATGAGCTGTCAGTTTTGTATAAAGCGCTCCATCTTCTGCCGATTCATCATTAAATGGCATCTCAGTTCATATTTTTGGAATCCATGTTTCAGGTTTCGCTTGAATTCCTGACCACAACGATACACTTTATCTGTGAAGGAGGAAATCTGCTAACCTATGAACATTTTTTCATGTCACACATGACTTCAATAAATATTCATTTCTATCCAGTAGCTTACACCTTTTGGTGTCAACATTAAATGTGAGAGCTAAAAACAGACGAAATGAATATAGAAAGTAAAAATCACTAGTTGGCATGCCCCAGTATCGTCTGATGAGCAACACAGATATTCCACGAGTTGTCATCTGTAGCATTTGTTCGCCCAGGACGATCCTCTTTTATTTTCTATGATTGTTACTTCGAATATATATGGCTTGAATTTTCTAACTATAATTGCGATATTTGATTTTAAGATGTTTATATTTTGCATATAGACCAATATTTTAGTAGTTTTTTTAAATATTGCTAACTTAAACCAAATATGTCTTGTACATATTGAATAATGCCAATATATAAAGTCGCTATTTCATTAATTATTATCTACTTTATGGACGCAAGGATCAATAAATGATCACGGAAACATTTGGACAAAGAGTTTATTATATTCTCTATTATTCACTTTTTTATTTGGCATGAAAGAGATGGGCGTGTATAGAGATATCGCGGCAACAAGTTCCTTCAGGGAGATTTACTCGGTGTGGAGGGTTGATACTATCGCCGGCAGGAACCTGTTCGCCTGCCGCATCTCACCGGTAGCTCTCCTTCAACTTGCTGCTGTTCCAGCGGGTTTAACGTCAGCGGCCCTCCTTGTGCTTACTATGCGTGGGCGGGTTTGATGCCGGTAGCTCTTCCTCAAGTTGTTGTTCAATCGGGTTTAACGTCAGTGGCTCTCCTTGTGCTTACTCTGCGTGGGCGTGTTTGATGCCGGTAGCTCTCCTTCAACTTGCTGCTGTTCCAGTGGGTTTAACGTCAGCGGCCCTCCTTGTGCTTACTATGCGTGGGCGGGTTTGATGCTGGTAGCTCTCCCTCAAGTTGTTGTTCCAGTGGGTTTAACGTCAGCGGCTCTCCTTCTGCTTACTGTGCGTGGGCAGGTTTGATGCCGGTAGCTGTCCTTCAACTTGCTGCTGTTCCAGTGGGTTTAACGTCAGCGGCCCTCTTTGTGCTTACTATGCGTGGGCGGGTTTGATGCCGGTAGCTCTCCCTCAAGTTGTTGTTCAATCGGGTTTAACGTCAGTGGCTCTCCTTGTGCTTACTCTGCGTGGGCGTGTTTGATGCCGGTAGCTCTCCTTCAACTTGCTGCTGTTCCAGTGGGTTTAACGTCAGCGGCCCTCCTTGTGCTTACTATGCGTGGGCGGGTTTGATGCTGGTAGCTCTCCCTCAAGTTGTTGTTCCAGTGGGTTTAACGTCAGCGGCTCTCCTTCTGCTTACTGTGCGTGGGCAGGTTTGATGCCGGTAGCTGTCCTTCAACTTGCTGCTGTTCCAGTGGGTTTAACGTCAGCGGCCCTCTTTGTGCTTACTATGCGTGGGCGGGTTTGATGCCGGTAGCTCTCCCTCAAGTTGTTGTTCCATCGGGCTTAACGTCAGCGGCTCTCCTTGTGCTTACTGTGCGTGGGCGGGTTTGATGCCGGTAGCTCTCCCTCAAGTTGTTGTTCCAGTGGGTTTAACGTCAGCGGCCCTCCTTGTGCTTACTGTGCGTGGGCGGGTTTGATGCTGATACCTCTCCTTCAAGTTGTTGTTCAATCGGGCTTAACTTTAGCGGCCCTCCTTGTGCTTACTATGCGTAGGCGGGTTTAATGCCGGTAGCTCTCCTTTGAATTTGATGCTCGCAACTTCGGTTCCACTTCCTGTTGCTGAGCCGTGAGATCCCTGTCACCCTTTCAGAGCTTGGTTCCTTGGGTTTTGCCTTGCGATGGAACTCTAGGCCGAGTGCCCCTACCTACTGACACAGGCCGGGACTTTAACCTTTTATTACAGGTAGGCTTGAATACAAACATTGAACACAATCAATATATTAATACATTTCTCTTTAAGACAAAGTAACAAAGCCTCCGAGGTCGAGTTTCTTTTTTATTTTTTAAACGTTTGATACTCGAAGAAACTCGACCTCGGAGGCTTTGTTACTTTGTCTTAAAGATATCGCAGAGGTTATAATATTGGAACATTTCTCTTTGTGTGCGAGAGAAAGGATGATGATTCCTCTCGCGGAAATTTCTGAGCATTGATGTTGTAGGATCTGCACGAATATGTTGAAATATATTTTTCATTTTAAAAAGGTAAAGATGCCTTTTTTGCGCCACTAATGAGCCGAGCTCTTCCAATTTTTTTTCCCCATTACAATAAGGACAGTAGAATGATTTTTTAATTTAAAAATAAAATTTCGTCTTTAATGATTCAATTTTTATACTTGACCTTCCATGAATAAATCAATAAACAGCATTTTGAACACCATCATCATATCTAGGCATAGATATAAATTTTAATTTTTATTGATAGATATGGCGCTTTAGGTGTCAGCCTTTCTAACATCTATGTAAAAAGGGCTAAAATTTACTGGAGGAAGAACCATGTACTGATACATAAGTAGTCACAGGGTCCGCCATGGAGTAAGTCGACTCTAGATGCGCTCCACAAGCCAGCCGAGAAATTACCTCTTTCCGTCAATTACCTACCTGTCCGTGTCGTCCTCGACGAACAGGGATGTTTGCTGACCTCACGCCTAAGCTTCTCTACCATACCATCTCAGAAAATTTACTTCAATACTTGTTTGCGTGGTTAATTTTCAAAGGTTAGTCCATTGAAGTAATGGAGACGATAGAATAGTTCGCTGGAGGAGGCTGAGAGATTATACAGGGCTGCGAATAGAAAACTATTTTATTTTCAAAATTATTTTTTAAAATATGATAAATTTTACAATGTCTCTGAAATAAACCAATTTACTTCATCTGTCAATAGATTTCTGGGTCAAAAGCCATAAGTTCCTCTCTGCCCCTCCTATCATTTTTTTTTCTACATTTTATGTCAAACTCTATTAAGTCAGGCTGACAACTAAAAATAATCATTTACAGTCTTAATATTGTTTATATTATTTATTTTACACAAATAAGTGTATAAAAAATGGAACTATATAAGTTTTCCTGAATCTCTGGAGACCTGAATGGCATGAATGAGATCGCTTTCTCCAACAACTGCGCACATTCCTCAAGTCATTTATTTCAAGTGAATCTGCCCTAAGGCTGGTGGCCTCTTCAATCAGGATCCTCTAAGGCAATCGATCTCTAGCCATAGGTTGGTAGCAAGATTCTGCCTCTTGGCACAGTTAGTCCATTCATTGACGATTTTCATGGGAAAATAATAGAAAGGTCTCCCGATGTTTCAAGAATCCATATGCCGTTGTCGTAATTCATCCACCTTTAAAAGCCGTTTTCAACCTCAAGTGTAAGTCCTTTTTTCTATATTTGGATGGAGTTAGCGACTTATTCCGGTCATTTGTTTATTATTATTTATGGTTATGGAGGCCTATCCTGACGATTACTGCTATCTTTCATTAACACTTCTACCCAATGCGGTCCCCCCTGGACCCTTGGAATATTCGACCAAATTCTGGTTCGTTTCCAAGGGGGGGTACCGTGGCAACGGCACCCATTTTCCAATGATGAGCAAATCCAGAGCAGCAGCTTTACACACACAAGATAGAGGACATTGCTGTGATAGAGATGTATGGAGACATCTGAGGCTCTTCATTGGACACGACAACAACAACAACAACAACCAATCTTTTATCTGGATTAAAACATACTGGTTGGATGTATTTTCCTAGTTATTGAAATAGCCAACTATATCTACAGTACAGTGCGACTACATCAACTACCTGCCAAATAAATATTCCTTGAGAAGAAAATTTGGCCGATGTAGTTTCAATATTTCACGTTATTCAGAGGAGAAGAAAGTACATCTTACATAATAATAGATAGTGAAGCGGACAGCCTGCTAAGTAGCTTCGGGCGGCCAGGAAACTGGCCTGTGAGGAACAATCGACTTATTAAGTGGCTAAATTCTTTCTAATTAGTTCCGGGAGGATCTCGGCATGCAAATTTAGCTTTACGGAAACAGTTCTTCTTGCTCTATAATTATCTTGTTTCCAGACCTTTCCTGGTGACTTCTCTTTTCTTCTGTGTCTTTTGGCCATCCTCCTCGCAAGAGGACACTATGGAACCTTACACATGAACCCAATATTATATGCAAATGTTTATACGGTAGAAGATAGAGGTAATCTAGGATTATCATACCAAGGTGACGAACGGTAAATATTCTGGTACCAGACACATAGAATTTCCGGAGTGGCAAGGCCAATAGACCATTTGAAGAAAAAAAAAGGCGGCCAATGCTCCAGGAGGTAAACTGCGGATCAAGATCAACAGTCACTTGTGTAAATTCTAACATTGTTAGTCATCAGCTAAAAAAGATACGATCTAGTCCCCCAAGCCAACATAAACTGTTATGAGAGCTGCTCTTTCCTAGACACTAATGAAATCTTATCCTCTGGACCACCTTTATTCCTCTGTGTTTAGTATTGGTTCACTGGTATATTTTCAATAGAGGTGAAATTTGAATGGGAAGATAGTATTTATAACTAGACGAATGACCCGGGCAACGCCCGGGTTTACCCGATTAAATGTTACAATTATAAATTGGCGCCGTGGATGTCACTCTTGTGAACGTCCCGCTCCAAACTTTACATGTACATTAGGTCAGCTGATATTACCTCCCATCTTCACCGCTAGAGGCGCTTCTCGCGAGCTAAGTAGAATAATTTGAATATATAGTTTTAATAATTGATTTATATATTTTTTAAATAGCCTATCGTCTTCCCCGTATTTCTTTACCTATGTATGGAAATTTTGGTTTGAATTAGTGAACTACTGCGAATTCGTATACCGGACAAACAAACAAACATACAAACATTCATTTATATATATATATGTCGGGGTAAGGTAGAAAATTAATACTTATCAAAATATAGGTATTTGGGAGAAAGAGAAAAAATAAGACGAGAAGAGGATCTTTTAATAAAATGATTTTAAAAGCACATTATCTGACTTCTCAGTTAGGCATTATAGACGGCAGAAAATTGTAACAAATATCAAATAGATATTGATTCCATTTCATTTCAAAATTGTAACCATTATAAGAATATTCTAAGCGAAAATACTCTGGAAAAAAAATTATTTCAACATTCATTTTCCAGTTATAGCTATCGATGATGTGGTTTGTTCTCCTTAATATTTAAGATATCTCTTGTCTTCATTTGTTTATTCCATTAAGAGGAGAGATGAATTCCTGATAGAAGATATTTGTTTTATGTTTTCTGCTACTATGTATAGTGATGTGTTTATTCTGTCCAATGACTAGTGTGGTTGTTAGATGCATTCATGATGGCTACAATGGTCTGAGTGATTTCAGACGTGAATGAATTGCACAAAAGGACGAGGCATGTTGGATGTCCTCCGAGAGATGGCAGCAGGACGCCAGTCGAGGGGGATCTGATCTATTCTAGTGTCCGAGAGGGACTGGTCTATTTCTTAGCAAGAGGGGGCACATCTAGGCATCCGACTATGTTTTTCGGATATCTTTCTTCTGTCTGACGCCGGCTGTCGCTCAATCTAATTTTATTATTTCGTTTTGGTATTACATGATGACCAAACTGGCGATTTGAATTGTGTCTACAGTTTTGGTTGTTGTACTATAGCTATATTACTTGTACATATGGGAATATAAGTATTGAAATATATTACAACATATATATATGTTATATAAAAATATTATTTTATTTTAAATTATATATCATAGATTCAAATATTCTGTTAAATCGACCGCCAGAGGTCACGCTTTGCATATAAAAACTTGTTGTTTTCTCCCGATGGCCGGCTCAACCTTTTGTACATTATGTAAATAAGTATTTCATTTTTTATTCTTACGCCTTAAGTCAGGCAGTACTTTTATCAAACCATGTTTTTTTAAATATTCCTTTAGTTCAATTAAAGAAATCTCTGATCAAAACCATATTTATTATTATTCTTTCAAGATTTTAACCACGCCTGCATCACCATTACCATAATCCTCAACATGATCAAAAAACAACAGAAATCATATATTTTTAAATATAATATATATATATATATATATATATATATATATATATATATATATATATATATATATATATATATATATATGTGGCAATATGATAATAAGGTGGGGAAAGAGAAATAATCACACCACAAGTTGGAAGGGAAGGAACCCAGGCAACCAGAGAGAGAGACGGGCCTGCCACCGCTGAGCGGCCGTTCGTGTCGCACACAATCACCAACTGTCCTAAAAGTCCCAAGGTGTTGACGGACGGGCCCCTTTGCCGCCCCTTGGAATGTCGCTGCTGTCTCAATTGACCGGACTTTACATCCCATCTCTCCTGGGCTGGCTCTAGGTTTGCTTTATTATTCCTGGAAGAGTATATATTATGTGACATATATATATATTAAATATTGATATCCATGGAACCAATGTACCTTCCCTTTCATTTCGACATGTAATAAGAGGCTGACTATATTGAGCCCAACAAATAGTTTGTTTGAGGGTTTCAGTTCTTCTTTAATTTACTACATCAATAGTGAAGCTACTTGATCAAGATAAATTCGGATTTTTCCAATATCAAAAGAGTAAAAATAAAATAAAAAATGTATTCAAAAGGAAATAAAGAAGATGGGAAATTCTCTTCATTAACTTGACGTACAGAGTAGCAATAGTGATAAATAAAATATGTATTTATCAATATCACATCAAGCTGGAGATGGACAAGCCCCGTTCATCTATATTTTCATTTAATTAAAGTCGCGACGATTTTACTCTTTTTCAGTTAATCTGGAGTGTAGACAGGTGTTGTCACTGTGTGAATCCAGCAGTAGCAGCAATAATCTCCACACAACGTACAATATCGGCGGGCGAGGCAGAAATATTATTGATGAAGGGGGCGACCGTGAGGAAATATTGATGAAGTCCTCCTCAGCAGAATGACCACCAGAAGATTTAATTAAACCTTGGAGAATAGATTACAGCTGAGTTAACTAACCTGCGCCAATCGTTACACCCCCCCACTTCTCCCATCTTTGGGTTGAACCCGTTCACTCTGAGATAGGTCCCCTATTTTAACCCTTTTATAGCTTCTCAATAACCGCAATACCTCTGTATATTGCAGGAAAAGACAGGAAAGGCACCAGATCTGTCAATTGTGTATATTTTAATGCGAGAGGTTGACCTTTGATTGCGCGATTTTTACGGTAAAATTTTCTATTTCTATTTTATCCATATTTTGATACATTAACGCGCCATCTGTTATGAAAATTCGAAACTATTAGAGACGCGTATGATTCTTTTAAAATTAGCAATTTCTACTGCGCTTACTGCAATGGAAAAATTAAACTGGCGATCGCTTGGAGAGTTCACCACCGATGAGCAAGGCCCTGCCATTAATTTTTCCATTGCAGTAAGGGCAGTAGACGCGTCTATAATAGTTTCGAATTTGTATTTTATCCATATAATTATGAGTTAAAGGATTTTGTCAAATCAAAGTATTTCATAAATATTTGTTGATCCCTTAAAATCAAAGGTTTGATGAAGTGACGAGAGCCATAGTCTCAAAGCATCCTGTTAGACCGCAGATGGCATATTGCGGTTTTTGAACGAGAGAGGAGGCTTTTATATTTTATGATCGAATTCTTCCTTGCAAAATTTTCCTCTATAACTTTATTATTTTTATCTTCAGTAAAATATATTTATCCCATTGGAACGAGATAAACTATTCTTATACGTGTTAAGTTGATAGAATGACAGTCGTGATGAAAGATATACCAACAGAAGGCAGGAGTTCATGTGGTCATCTGCGAGGTGTAGCCAGAGGGAGGTCTGAAATGTAGAAAAGATCAAACTGGGGTAACGACGGCATTGAATCCAAATCACAAAGAAGGACTGGGTGCTGTGTTCCCGGAACCAAGGGATCAATTAGATGACATTTCTGTAAGAAAGCGAGGCATTTCGTTAAACAACGTGGTCTGACAAGGCTTGACTTCTCTTTATTTGAGACGTTATATCCCTTTTTTATACATCCTCACAAATGTCATTTCAAAAATCCTTTATTTAACTTTTCAACCATGTCTTTTTGTTCGTCCTTCTGTCCGCCCAGAAATCTTGTAATATATTTTTTAAATATTTCCAGGCACCTATATGTCTTATATTTGGCACACTTGTTCAAACCTGATTACATTGCAAGTTGACAAAATTTAGGGTGATCGTCAATGGATAATTTTAATTTCTATATTAACTATAAAATTTTCTGATCAACTTTAATATAATTCCAGACAACACAGGAGTCTGACAATTAGTAAACTCGCTCAATTCAGCTAACGACGCAAGTTGACAAAATTACAGACTTCTGGATGGTCGGGGTGGTCTCTCATTGATGGACTAGTTTTTATATATTTCCTTTCAAATTTTATGATAAATTTTCAATATATTCCTTACCACGTAGAAGTCTAGTATTTTTATAGATTTTGCAAGTGTACAAATGTTCAGACTTTTAGGTGGCCATGGTAGTCGAGAATAAACTAAAGAAGAAAATGTGTACATTTTCTTTCAAACGTAGTAAAATAGGCGCAGCGGTTTCTCTAACGTAATGGGCGGCTAGAGTTCCAAAAAATTGACTAGACTCATTTCTATAGTTCCATTCAATCTTCACGATCAATGTTGATATACTTCCAGACCACGCAGAAGATTGAGATTCCTTACTCACGCAATCTAGCTAAAAATGCAAATCTACCAAATTTAACATTTCAGAGTTGTCGGAATATGGTCTAATTTATATATTCAATTTTAAGTTTTATAATCAATTTATAATTACTTTCAGATCACGTGTACAAGTCAAAAATGTTATACACCAACTTAAAAAAGCTAGCAACGCAAGTGTAAAAAATATCATAATTTTAGGTGGCGGTGATGGTCTGGAATAGCATATAGAACAAAATATATATACACTCACGGGAAGCATAAACCACATAAACCACTCCTTATCTGCTCATATAACGGTGGATTCCTCGTACATGTAAAAAATCTAACGTTTAAATTAAAAAAAAAATACATATAATCAAGTGCTTAGGGCTGAACACGTGTTGCCCTCGAAAAGAAAGTTTATTTCATTAGAGCGCACTTATAGTGGATTATTGTATTCCTACTTGATACCTTACCAAGGATGAAGAAATCAATGGCTACAAGGCACCATATGGTTGACATAACCCGAGAAAGAGCGATCGAAATGGCGCAACCAGAGCGGGAAGTCCCCAAGTTGTTCAATGTGTCTTAAATCTTGATATCCCGTCTCTGGATCTAATTCCAAACTACTGGCACTTGTCGCCGGAGGAAAGCCGGGAGTAGACCCAAGGCGACAACCCCGAGTGACGACCGATATCTGGCTCTAACAGCCAAGCGTTCACGAAGGATTTTTTCCGCCAACTTTGACACGGCCAGTGGCAGAATTGTTTCCGAAAATTCGTGCGAGACCTTTTACTCAAGGAAGCCTGCGATATACGTCCCTTTGAACCCAGTACAGAAGAGGAGCCGCCTTGCATGGTGCAGAGAACACGTCAACTGGGACCATGACCAATGGAGCGGGTTCTGTTCTTAGATGAATCTAGGTTCAGCCAGTATAATAATTCCCGACGCTTCTACATCTGGAGAGAAATACGCTATCACCCATCAAACATCGTAGAAAAGGAGGCCTATGGCGGAAGGGATGTGGTGGTTTGGGCAGGGATCATGACAAATGACCGCACGCCCCTCCATGTGTACGACGGCGGGACTCTGAAAGTCCAGCGATACCGGGACGATATCCTAGAACCCCAAGTCCGGGTTTTCCGGGAGGCTGTTGGCCCAGATTTCGTGTTTATGGATGACAACGCGCCCCATACAAATCCGGTCTGGTTAATGAATATTTGGAATCCGAAGACACGTACAGAATGGAATGGCCGGCGAGGTCCCCCGATCTCAATCCCATTGAACATGTTTGGGACTATCTGGTGAGAAGGGTATCAGCCCGGATATTCCCGCCAAGAACCACCCAGGAGATGACAGCTGCTCTTTACAGGAATAAGCTTTAATATCAAATGAACTCCTGGACACCATATTTCCAGGATGAGACGACGGTGAAAGTGTTGCTTGACAGTGAGGGGTGGTTATCTCGTGTGTCTTCAATAAAGGTCCCTGTGTATCAAATAAATATCAGAGTTATTGTATGAGAATCCCGATATACGTTCTAAAAGGTACAACTTCTTTGAGTTTGGTCAATGAGTATATATATATATATATACTACTCTGATCAAAAAGTTTCCACACTTTGCTCATAAAATCCTGAAAACTCAATATATTTTCTCCCGGTTTGTGGCAAACGCAAGCGTCGCCCTTGGCTTGGAGACCTGCAAATTTTCAAAAATCACGCGCCACAACAGCGCGAGCAGCGGCTGTTCGAAGTGAAGCCATTTTGCCCGTGCTTCGATTTCGTTAGTCACCGAAATGGAGGATCAACGAATTTGCATCAAGTTCTGTGTGAAAAACGAATTCAAGGGTGCCGCAATTTTTTGGATGTTGCAAACAGCCTACGGGGATGCCGTCATGAGCCGAAGACGAGTTTTCGAGTGGTACAAGCGCTTCAAGGAGGGTAGGGAAGAGACCGCCGACAACGAGCGTTCCGGGAGACCGTCCACATCAACCACGCCTGAAAAAGTGGACAAGGTGTCGGAACTGGTGCGTGAAAACCGACGAATAATTGTCAGGGAGGTCGCCGAAGAAGCAGGGATATCATTCGGGTCGATAATGAAGGACATTTTGGGAGTGAGAAGGCTCAACGCCGTTCTCGTTCCCAAAGATTTGACTTTTGATCAAAAGAACGCCCGGAAAGAAACGGCCAGTCTCAATCTCGAAGCGACAACCGACGACCCCGAATTGCTGAAGAGGGTCATTACTGGAGACGAAACATGGATTTACGGCTTTGATTCGGAAACTACCCAACAGGCATCGGAGTGGCGCTTCAAAAATGAGCCGAGACCAAAGAAAGCGAGGAAGGCTCCCAGCAAAGTCAAGGTCATGTTGACGGTGTTCTTGGACTACCAGGGCATCGTTCATCATGAAATTCAACAACAAGGCTCTACAATAACTGCTTACTCCTATCAGGGAGTTTTGAGGCGATTGAGGGAAGCGATCAGGCAGAAACGGCCGGAGCTGTGGAGGAGCAAGTCGTGGATCCTCCACCACGATAACGCGCCGGCGCACACAGCCCTCAAAATCTCGAAGTTCCTGCTGTACCACTCAACCTCTGTGTTCCCCCAACCCCCCTACAGTCCCGATTTGGCCCCCTGCCACTTCTTGCTAAGCTAAAAGCTGAAAGCTAAAAAAAAAGTTAAAGGGTAGGAAATTTCAAAGCAGAGAAGAGATCAAAGTGGAATCGAAGAAGGCTATGAAGGCGATCCCGAAAACAGACTACCAGAGGTGTTTTGCCGACTGGAAAAAAAGGTGGCTGAAGTGCATCGCGGCCAACGGCGACTACTTTGAAGGGGACAATTTGAATTTGGTAGAATAATAAAGTTTTTTTAACTTATGAGCAAAGTGTCGAAACTTTTTGATCAGAGTAGAGTAGTAATAGTCTATATATATAAAAATGAATGTATGTGTGTGTGTGTCTGTCCTTTATGCCTGACCAAAGCACTCATTGGAACGCCATCAAACTTTGGGAAGTTATTTAGTATAGTACTGAGAAGGTTTATAGCAAATAAAATTTTTGAAATAACTTTTCGCTTTAAAATAATCAAGATAAATATTCTAATTTATCTGTTATAATTCAACAATCTGCTCTAAATATTATCATGATGATACAATGATTTTGTAATGTAGAAAATTAGGAAAGACAAAATTCAGGATGACACGGCAATTTATTTGAGACAAGAATAATGATACAATTCCAAGGCAAGATACTATTCCTTTAACTTCCAATTACCGAGGGAACCAATTAATATTGATTTATTCAACTTATCGAGTATTTTTCAAGGGACCAGGAAAAAATGTTCACTTTATCAAGAGATTCGTTAGACAAACCTTTACTCGGGTAAAACCCGGGCGAAGCCGGGTACATCCTCTAGTATATATATATATATATATATATATATATATATAAATGCAACATAAGGTTAAGGGGGAGGATGATATCATATACCTAAAGAGAGAGGCACCTCTCCCTTCAATTCTGCATCAGAACGATATGTTTATAAGCCTAGTAAAATACTCTACTAGTGGAGATAAAGAATGAACCATACAACACCAGTTTAGATTAATTCAGACAAAAATCCATCCTCTAAACCATGTTTTAAGACTATAGCCCTCATCAGTACAGGGACGGCTTCGATTCCATAACATACTACGAGAGGGGTAATTGAGAAAATCGAATCTTCCAAAAAGGAATTCAAACTGGCGAAATGACAAGAATTCTGAACAATTATGTTTTTTTTTTTTTGCTTTTCCCTAGTACACGTGGTACAGGCCATGATAATCATGGTGGGTAGTTAGCGACTGCTTTTTACTGTAAGCGCACCACATGTCTACACATGTGAAAAGCAGTTCGACTTTGCACTTACAAATGCCAGAGCCCCGTTTGGTTACTTGCACTCGCTGGTGGGGTTGGACTTTTGCAAGAATCGGGGGCCATTGGAGCATTTTTTTTTTAAACAGAAAAAAGTGTCCAATGCGGGAATCGAACCCGGGTCCTAATGGTCGAAAACCAAACGGTTTAACCAGCCTTATGTATAGTCGGAGAGGTTTCCTAAACGACGAATAATCTTCCTCCAAAAAGTCAGAAGGTTTCTTTCACCCTCTCACATTGTGGCTCTTTCAATAAACGTCTCAGGTGATACCCTGCTTCCATACATCCGTATAAATACAGAAAGAATCTCAAAAGTTACCGAATCATCGCAATCAGATAATCCACATGGCAGAAGTTTAGATCACCTCCATAAGTAACATGTATTTAGAAAGTTCCACCGTTGGCGGCTAGGTGTTTCCACCCATCCACCCCGGGGCAACGTGGGTGAAATAATTAGCCGAGTGTTTGTTTTCTTGCCGGTCAGTTTCCACCCGGAGACATGGTGTTACTTTGTTTGTTTCATCAGTAGCTCGTCAGTGACTGACCACATCCTTGTTAATTACAAGATTTTACAAACTCAAATAAATATGCCTGCTCTACACTCTCTGCTTTATATCCTTTTAGAATTAGCTGAATATACTTAGAGCTCGAATATTTTTTCTTATAAATAAAATGCTATGAGTTAAGCAACTTTTATCTTTGTAGTAAGGTCTGTAGAAATATGATTTGATGATATAAGTGAAAAGAAACACATTGCCAAAAATTATTGTTACAAAACTATATATTAAAAATAAATAAGGCATCTCCTGACCACGAGCACATGTGCTTTTTAGATGGCAGAGCGCCATCTAGTGGAGCAAAATAAACTAAACGTTTATTTAGCTTGCTCCGTGATATTTGGCCAACCCAATTTCTTGATAAATCAAGAAAAGCCATCCACGAACGCGTTTCGCGCTGTTGGCGCTCGTCAGCGTGGAGTAGGCTGTAACCATTTCGACCAAAAATATTTTTTGGTCCCAATGGCTTCCCGAGAAATCAAGAAATGGGTATTTAAGGCCAAATTTGCGTAAAGACGCTTAACACATGAAAAAACAATAGAAAAAAAAGATAAGTGGGTCAGGTGTTGATATTAAAAATAAAGAAGGCATCTCCTGACCACGAGCACATGTGCTTTTTAGATGGCAGAGCCATTAAATTCTGGTTCGTTTCCAAGGTGACTAACGTGGCAACGGCACCCATTTTCCAATGAAGAACCCAAGATAGTGGATATTGCTGCTGCTGTGATGGAGATGCATGGAGACATCTAAGACTCTTCTTTGGACACGACAACAACAACAACAACGACAATAATAATGAAAATTTTAATTATTAATTATGCTAATTCGAATGGAAAAATCTCATATCTTGGATAACTTTGTAACTCTCTCTAAAAACAACTCATATGGATTGTGTCAAACACAAAACCTACGACAACTCAACCTTTTAATAAAGTCAAGTGTCTGCTCTCACTATGGTCCTATCTTTCAAATGAAACGTGGACCATTAAAAAAATCGGGTACAACATCGAAAACATTCACGTTACATTTAGAATAACTATAAAGATAGTTCTAAATAATTTTAAAAGCGATTTTAAATATCAGTGTTATGTGAATGGAAAACATTTTTTATTCTGATCACAAGTGCGGTTCTATGAAAGAAAGAAGTAAACCAATATCTAGCAGTACTTCTGTCTCCCTGTCTGATGGGACATTTGATGTCCAGCAGCTTGTCCAGCAATGTCCACTCACACCAGCGCCAGCTTGATTTCCCATTAAATTTAAAATTAAAAAGATATAGCCGTGAAAATCTCATCACCGAAGTATATAACCAAGATCCTACAATGTAATAAAGATTCATATTGAATTTTATAAAAAAATATTCAGTATTTGCTTCTCGTTCAATCTTATTTATATCCCGCTTGTTTAAATAGAAATTTGAATTCTAAAGATAAAGGGTGCGCTATTAGAAAAAAAATAATTCTGAACTATGAGAGGTGTTCCGAAGATTCCTAAGTAAACCTCTCTCTCAGGCAGATCAGGTAGGAATTCTGTTACAAAAAGGTTAGCCAACTGGATCAAAGAATGCATGATGGAAATAGATTCAAGTGAAAATATGAGGTAAAAAAAGGAAGCCTTGGAGAAAATAAGAAATCTACATTTACAGAAACCTGACGTTCTGATCTCTTATATGTAGCAACACTATTCACAAACTTTAGAGTTACAGAAGAAAAGTTACATCAGATTTTCCATGAAAAACCCTTTGTGAACAGGCCATGTTTATTATGCCTAGAATACTCTTATTTTAAAACAGGAGACAATTTCTACCAAATGAAAAGGTGACATTCACAGGATGCCAATCAAGCATGTATCAAATATTGAGAGCTGTATTACTAAAAAAGATAAGCAAAACGACCTATAAAACTTGAAAAACAGTCTAAACACAAACTTACAGTTCAAACAAGAGAAATAACCTTCGGAAGAGGGATCGAATTTCTAAATAAAAGATACAGAAGGAAAGGAAACTCCAACCCACATACAAATAACAGTCAACAGAGAAGCCACATACAAAGGCATAAAATCCTATTACCGAATCTACGTTCTTGTATAACATAAGAAAGACGCAGTCAACGCACTAGTAAACAGGGCCGTGTGCAAAGAGGGCTATAATGAGGAGATAAGGATGGTTGAAAGATAACTAAAGGACAATGATTTCCCGATAATCACACCAAATATATAGAATAAGGGGTCACAAAGAAAGAAAAAAGCGATGAAAAATCCTGGAAAATTGTATATAGAGGTGAAAAAGATTATCATTACCTTCATCAAAATAATCAACACAAAAATAAAGATAATATTCAGCAAAACTGATTCAATTTTAAAAACTTTTAGGCACATCCAGGGACATAGGAAAAAGAAACAAAGTATTGAAGCCCCCGCCCATACCAAATGAGACGAAAATAAGAAATATTTCATACAAATTAGACTGAAACAAAACGTACATAGGAGAATGAAACGACCCCGGAGAAAAGAATAAAGGAGCACACAAACAAGGATTAAAAGACATAAGAAACCCATCAAATATATTATTTCATATACTGGATCAAAATCACAACGTCGTTTGTAGGGAAGCACACATACTACTCAGAGGAATAAAAAAAAATCCAAATGGCTGTTATTTTTGGACGGATGGGAATCTGAGAAAGACAACGGTACTTTTCTAAACAAGAAAAGCAATGTCCCAATAGATTTCAAATATTCACTTGAGAAAATAAGACTAAGAGGGAGAAAGGAGGTCAGTATTTTGTATATTTGATTGTATATTTGTTTAATTTTTAGCGATACAAAGACTTAATTCAATGCAGTTTAATACCATTTGTATATATTTAAATACTCTTATCAGTTTTTTAACAATGGATATCTGATAATTTATAAATTCTAATTATAAATTCCAAATTTAGAAATGTATAAAACTATATATAAAAAGTTAAAATACTAATAAAGATGACACAAGTGGCAGACAAAAGGAAAGAAGGTGTGCATTTAAATACTTAACTGAGGGTGTCAATATTTGTCCCAGGAGGATAAAGGTCACTTCAGTCCTTATCTCCCAGGGCGCCTCTTTCTCCTTAGAAATAGCCAGTCGTCTTGAAAAACTGAGCAGTTGATTTTTAGTTCAGTGTGTTATGAGCTACAATATCTAATT
Organism: Cordylochernes scorpioides; assembly: GCA_030710605.1. Taxonomy (NCBI): domain Eukaryota; kingdom Metazoa; phylum Arthropoda; class Arachnida; order Pseudoscorpiones; family Chernetidae; genus Cordylochernes; species Cordylochernes scorpioides. Next base: position 3,518,587 of record CP092879.1, read on the forward strand.
TGGAGTCTGAAATTACCCCTTCTTTGCTCCTGTGTGCCTCAACACTCCGGTGACCACGACACCATATCACGTTTATGCATTTTTATATTTTATTTTGCATCGCCTCACTAAGCCTTTTACCTTATGTACATATGTCATAATATATACTCTTCCTGGAATAATAAAGCAAGCCTACAGTCGACCCAGAGAGAGACGGGAGGGTAAGGACCGGTCACTTTAGACACCAGCGATATTCCAAGGGGCTCCTGGGGTCCGTCACTTAACACCTCGGGACTTTGAAGACAGTTGGTGATTGTGTTCGACAGAAACGGCCGCCCGGCTGTTGCCGGGCCCGTCTCTACCCGTCTCTCTCTCTCTGGTTGTCTGGGTTCCTCTTCCAACTTGTGGTGTGATTATTTCTCTTTCCCCACCTTATTATTATATTGTCACATATATGTACCAGAAAATGATGGAAAAACCTGAACTTCGCTTAAAGAGTTTTCACTATTGAAAAGGGGCGACATTGGGCCGCGAAAAGCAAACAATAGACCATTTGAGGGCTGTCTAAATCTTGAATTGGTCCAAAGTTTTTCAAGATAAATTTCAATCCATCAACATTTCCATCTCTTCATTTATTAATCACCTTAGCAACAACAATAAGCGTCAAGTAGTTAATGAATGCTAATAAATTAAATTTTATTGCCCTCTATCATTAAAATTTTACACAAATAAATTTACTGGCAATGCGTTTCTTTTTTTAAATCTCTACAGACCTTACTGCAATGATATGATTTAATGAATGAGAGGGCTTGGCTCATCAGTAGTGAACCCTCTCAGCGGTTTCGCCAAATTAATCTCTAATTTGGCGAAACCGCTGAGAGGGTTCACTACTGATGAGCCAAGCCCTCTCATTCATTAAATCATATCATTGCAGTAAGGTCTGTAGAGATTTAAAAAAAGAAACGCATTGCCAGTAAATTTATTTGTGTAAAATTTTAATGAATGCTAATGTTAAGAAAGAATTAAAAATTCTGAATTATCAAGAAGAGCATAGATTTAACTAATAGAATTCATAAAGAAATCCATTCAAACTAAACGGTGATAAAATCATAATGTCAAATGAACCGCGAGCTGCGAAGATGCAAAAGTTACAAGGTCAAATGGTGAAGCATAGACAATGTTGAACAAAAGAAAATCCAGAATGAATGTGGTAAAAATAAGTTTCGAAAGACAATATTTTAAAATATCACCTGCTGATAACCTAACTATATTAAAGAGAACACTAATTTCTCTATTTAAATGCAAAACACAACATTAAAGAGAAACTGATGATAACCACAATGTATTCTTCGAGCTTCGGCTGTCAGCTTACAATATTCTGACAGCACTAAAAAACTATGTATTGCTAGGAGATTGAATGTCAGAAGAAGTGTCTAACCACATTAAAGAAATTTATAGTAGGCATTAGAAGCCAAGTGTAGAGAAGTAATGTGTTATCGGCATCAAGGTAAATGAACTTGTCAAACTTCGAGTCTAAAAATACTAGAGACGCTGTTAATTGATAAGATCCATTTAGCATTAAAGAAACTGTTAGAAGACAAGGTGCGGGCCACAGAAACCAACGCCGAAGTAACTGCTACGAGTCACAATGTAAATATCAGAAACCAAGTGTCAGGCGCAATGTCCTGGCAACATCGAAATAACTGCTACTGGCAACAAGACATTCGTCTAAACCCAAGTGTTAGGGCCAACGTCCTGCTGACAACACCAAGAAACTGTAGTAGCCGAGATACATCCGTCAGAAACCAAGTGTCAGGAGCAATGTCCTGACAACATCAATGAAACTGCCAAGTTTGGCCCAATGGGGCGAGGCGAGCAGGACGCATGCGCGGCAAACTTGAGGCAGTCGATGGGCTGCCGGTCGACGGCTTGGGCCGCCCTGGCCGCGCTAGCGTGCTTCCTGGGCTCGCTCGACGGAGACTTCGTGCACGACGACGTTCCCGCAGTCCGCGACAATCCTGATGTCCAGGGCACTTCACCTCTGACTCAGCTATGGCTCGACGATTTCTGGGGTCGTCCCATGGCCCACCCGGCCTCCCACAAGTCATACCGGCCTATCACTGTCCTCTCCTTCAGGTCAGTAAAACAAGTCAAATTTGACAACATTTCCCCACATTGCACTGACACACCACACCATTTATTGCACTTCCCAAACTTGTTTCTGAGGATCTTGATCTGAAGGGAAGTGTGAATTGACGGCTGACTTTTGTCCAAGTTAACGGGTGATGATAATAAATGAGAAGATAATTGTCAAATGTTATGAATATGCAATGATTGCCTATTTAAAGAGTTACACACGCGGCCCCATTATACAGGTATACACACAATTAGAAATAGTTTTATTATTAAGAAATATTATTTTTAACAAATTGTTTTCGTTTAATACCATCAACAAACATATTCAGAAATTTATTGGCTGAAAAGATTGATATATCCCTTGTGTAAACTCTTACATCTTGAAATTGAGAGTTTATAAATATAAGAATATGCAATTATACACTACGTATATTATATAATGGATTGTAATTAATTAGAATTATTTTCCGGTATTTTATATATATATACAGATATCCAGTAATAAGAAACAAGTCTACATAGCATACAACTTGTGACAGCGCCATATATTCCAATACTCTCCTCCAGATTTAGTCAGAAGTATATTAACAACAAAACTAGAATCTCATAGACATTTGAAAGATTCCAGAAATATAAAAGAAGGCGATTAGTCATTTTGGGAGAAAGTTTGGAAACAAACTTTGGGAAACTTTTAATTCAATATGCGAGGCAGTCAGTTCTCTCGCGCCAACTTTTAAAGAGCGGTTTAGTTAGCGATTTGATAATGAAACAAGAAATGTTAAAGTTTAGTTGTTTTGATGCCTCTTTTCATATACCCTCTTTTAAATACTTCATTCTAAAATATATATTAATTAAGAAAGAACATCTCCTGAATCCTTACAATTTCTCTCTTGTATTATTTCAACGATAATTCTGATGTTTGAAGAGATATATCGTCTGTTTCTTGTTATCATACACATCAGAATCCTATCAAAGCGCGCATCACATATCACATGTTTTTAAACAACATTTAAACTATTTAATAAAAATCTAAGTGGTTTATTTCTTTTGTTTTTTACTTTGAAGAGATTTTCCTATTTAAAGAATACTTTCGTTGTTTAAGCTAGTTGTTTTTGTAATAAACCTCACAATATTTTACCGTCTGATACTTTTTTTATTTTGAAGATTTGCCTGGCCGGTATTCATATTTCTGTAAAAAAAATAGACACTTTGGCCAGTTAAAGTTTTATTTTCTCAATGTTTTAACAAATATTTTGTCTTCGTTAGGAGAAATAAATAAAATGAAGCATTTGGCAAGGCGTTAAAAATTGTTCTATTTATTATTCTATTATTTATTTTTCTTAACGAAAACAAAAGAATTTTGTTGAAACGTTGAGAAACTTTAACTGGCCGAAGTGTCTAATACTTTGCACGCCTGTTATAAAATGCAAATTATATTAGATCTTGATATTACATCGTGAGAGACCCGATTATTCTATGAAAATTAACATCGAAGACTTCTAGGGCTATATGGCCTGGTCACATTGTCCTCGACAAACGTAGTTTTGTGTTTTGGAGAGAGAAATTATAGCATTATAGATGTATGTGATCTGAGGAATTCTTTATCATATTATAAATAGATTCAACATATCCAACAATAGATACGTATTTTTTAAAACTTACATAATAGTGTTATTCACCAAAACCTCATTTATTAATCCATAAAAATATCTTTGAGAAAATTCAGGAGAATATGATTAGGCTTCTGACCCTAGCTGGACGGATATTTCATCAGACCATGTTTTGGGACTAACCTACAACACAACAATTACGATCAATTTAAAAATGAATTTTAAGGTTTTCAAACCCTAATCTTCAATCGGATTAGGTCTGAAATGTGACCTATCTTATATCCGATCATTCCAGAATTGTATTTGGGAATTAGAAGATGAACATCTCTTGGTCTTAAAGGTGGTCTTATATTTCTTTACTCCGGTATGTTTTAAATCGCGAATAAACCGTGTTAAAACTGGCTTTAAGCACGTGCATCAGAGCAGCTTCTCTTAACTCCTTTTGACCATAAGGTCGGTAAAATTGGTGAAGAGATTCCCTGTAGCCGTGTTTCTAACAAAATACTTTACAAGATGTATTGAAGAGAACTACTCCCTTTCTAAGTCTTATTTGAAATGAAGGCGATAAAAACGTGGTGATTTTCTTTTAATGGTAAAAAACAAGCTTTCAGGCAAGAATGCCCTTCTTCTGGTTACAACTTGGAAATATTTTAAAACTATGGATATGAAAGATAGCCCAATACTCCCGTGTTTTACCTCGCCAATCCCCCCAGCTGAACTATTTACCTACTGTATTGGGCTATCTTTCATATCTATAGTTTTAAAATATTTCCAAGTTGTAAACTGAAGAAGGGCATTCTTGCCTGAAAGCTTGTTTTTTGCCATTAAAAGAAAATCACCACGTTTTTATCGCCTTCATTTCAAATATTATTGCGTGGCTACGTCATGTCTAAGTCTCTTATTTATTTATTTATATATTTATATCCTAAATATAGGACATCAACGTAAACATATCACACACATTTTAGCATTATGCCATTTTAAAAATATTTTTTAACATAAACAGGTAAATTTTCACGAGAACCATTCGATAGTTTCCGCAGACTGGTGCCAGAGGTTGAGAAGTACTGTATTAAACTATTGAACTATCAATGAAGGACTCTGTCGTCCACAATATCTAGCCATTTGAGGGAAGAGCAATGAAAACACATCCCAGCGGCAGAAAGACGAGTGTTCCCAGAGTTGAAGATGCAACCAACAATAGAGATGTGATACCATCAACTGATATATCCATCCCCCAGGGAAACCGACTGCTGGACATTTCCTGGCCCCTTTATCGCAACCTCGCTCCTCCTCCCATCTCAACTGCCCTTCTCTGTAAGAAAACTTGTAATCAACTTTCTGAATTTTGTTCGAGAAGATATTTATTCTCTACAACGCTCTCTTAATAGATGTGTGAATATTCTAAACTTGTTTTAACCTCTCTTTTCACTATTCAGATGGTTGAAGTTTGTACAAAGATAACGTATCTGTTTAATTTGTACGTTTTTTTTTAACTCCTAATTATGGCAAAGAGAGAGAGAGATTGAGATTGAAACTGATTTATTATAACGTCCATATAAGATTATATAAGGTTAAATACCTAAAATTAATAAATAAGATTAATAATGATAGATATATGAATAAATAGATCAAATAATTGATAAATATACATATATATAAAATATATACAAGGTCTTCATTGGTGGTGCCCACCGCGGGAAAGACTCCGCCACCGGTGGACTGCGAGAGTTCTTTCCCACAGAGTGGGCAGGTCGAGGTGTTGGCTGGTGTTGCCCACCTCAAGACCAAGATGGTACTTGTAGATGGTAGCCTTCGCCACACTTGTTCACTGCCTCGGGATGGAGAGAAAGAGAGGGATAACAATAAGCTATTATGTCATATAATGGGCGTGCTTTAAGACTCTTCTACGAGCATAAACCACTAATCGAAGAGCCTTTAGTTCTAAATAGCATTGCGAATTATTTTTTATAATATTGGGGGTTTAAGAAATTAATTTATAACCATTTCATTATTTCATAGAAAATGTTTTAATATGTATATATGGTAATTTAAACCAACAACCCCATATTGTATATAACTTATAACAATATTTTATGTTGTATAATTGAAACACATCTGTAAATGATTATACGCATGATTGACATGTGTCATTACATCATCATATGTAATGTACTTTTTACAAACTGAGGATAAATAAATAAAACTCTGTAATAGATTAAGAGTTGAGCTGAAGCAAGAGATAGAAGTCAGAAACGTCTAAAATCGAGATAGATGGAAGTCACAAAACAACATCTAAAGATAGATTGGAAACTGTCAGAACGGCGCCAGTCTAGAATTTCACCATATATGTCATAATTTGTATATAATTGTATGCACCCCCGACCCACTATGCATGTACAATGTATTTTCAAAGATTTAATAAAGAAGAAGGTAACTGGAGGAAAGAAGTAGCAACAAAACATAGGAAATAGGTTTAAAGCGGGCACAATTATAAATAACTTGTACAGTCAATACTTCCTGACAGAAGGCCGGACGTATCTAGTGACCGCAGAAGTTATATTAGTCGAGAAACACTCAATACTTCCTGGCAAAGCAGGACGTATCTGGTGACCAGAAGTTATAAAAGTAGAGAGACACCCCATACTTCCTGACAGAAGGCCGGACGTATTTGATAACGCGGAAGTAAATAGAGTCGAAATAACACCCGACACTTCCTGACAAGATCGGCGGTATCTTCCATCAAAGCAGCCGCAGATCCAATTAGAAAGATCCACTAAGTAGGTCAACCAATAGGAAAACGGGCACGTTCCATCCTTCGACCAATGGGAAGGAAGACAACTCGTGGTGTTAAATCGAAAGACAAGAATTGTCAGTTGTGCTTTGGCTACCATCGGAACAACACCTAGAGTTGCTCCTTCGCTTCCAACAAGGTAACATCTGCTCTAGACCTCTCTCCCTCTGCTCATCCCATAGCTAAGTTCAATCACCGCCATGTGATCAGATAGGAACAATCAAAACCCGCTCCGCTCTTCTCAAGCTTTCTTCCCTCCAACCCAGTTGCCTTTTATTTCCAAACCCCATCACGTGTCCTGATTATTCCTAACTGTATGCTTTCACTTCCACTCAAACGACTGCGTTTCAACCAATCCTCACCATTCAAATCGAACAACAAGAAATTCCGCAACGATATTGTCACATATATATATATACAATTTCATAAGAGCAGATGTGCGTATCCCTGGTTTCTTAAAGCGCCATCCTCAAAAAAATTTCCCTTAACAAAACCACTACATGAGTCGACAAGGCCAATTATAGTAGAGCGGTCTGGTAGATTGAACTGGTGACACCGCTAGGAGCCCAGCCCACGAGCCAGACCCTCCCAATTAATTTTATCGTCGCAGTAAGAGTTTTAGAAAGTTGTTTTCCCAAAATTACCCTATAGGTTTCCATTTATATCTATTGTATGTTTTCTCAAATAGAATATATTTAGGTAAACCTTTAGGAAAACCTTTGGGTGAAATGTCATTTTTTTTAATATCCATTATTCCATCATAGATCAATGTATGATTCCTCCAATCCATTTACAAATAGATCAAATAAAACGTTGTTTAAAACTAAAGAGCAGCAAAGTTGACCATTGTGTTAAATTAAAGAAAAGGAGCCTCTCCTGATCGTGCATCTGTATGTCACTGATGGTTCATTGCCATCTACGAGAAATTTTCCAACTGAATATTAATTTTTATTTCGACAAAAAGAGCAAAACTCTTCCATAAAATATCAAGAAAGTCCAGCCATGTATTGGATTTGTCAGTAGGGGGTCTGTTGATGACTCACCATTATCACCGTTTCTTTTTATTTCAAAAAGTGGAGTGCTAACGACCCTAATGAGCATATTTCACGCTAATATACACTTAAAGAAGTTAATAGTAAAAGTCAGTCCCTAATTCAAATATTATAAAGTTGTCTCACGTTCCAAGATTACAGGAGTTCTAGGATGTTGATATCTATGTTAGAATTAAAATCAAGTTCACATGAAGACAAACCTCTCGGAATAGAGAGAAAACGAATTTCGAAAAGTTAGAAATCCTCACTCGACAAGAAAGTTTAAAAGTCGGCAGTCTGAAACTTTGAAGTGCGAACTTAGTTGGGGAGAAAGAAAAAGCTTTTGCCGATAGCGGCGGAGTTGATCCCCGTGATGCCACGCAGAGGTAAATGGATGATTGCGGGTAGATAGTAGGTAATTTCACACACATTATGTTAAACAAATAGTATAATGTCGTTTCTGGAAATGTTTCACACGGTGAAATAGATATTCTATTAAGTATTTCTTCAGTCACAATAAATGAGTGATTTAGTGATGAGAATTTTAAGCTTTAAATGTAATAATATCTTGAGGTAGACTTAACATTTATTGTTCTAATTAAGTGTTTTATTGCTCTGAAATAATAAAATACTATTTAGTTCATTTTCCCCCATAGTTAGAAACCTTTAGTTTGATTCAATTGCGCTGAGTTTATCATATTCATGTATATAAAGCGTTTATATAGCGACTAGTCGAATGACCCGGGCAACGCCCGGGTTTTACCCGATTAAATGCTTTTATTCAAATACTATTCGTTACAATTATAAATTGGCGCCGTGGATGTCATTCTTGTATAATATATAAATGAGTTTTAAAAATTGTAAATAAAAAAAAATGCATCAGCCGGGAATCGAACCCGCGTGGCAGGCGAGCATTCTACCACTGAACCACCGATGGTTATTAGAAATGGCCATATTTGGGTATTTATTCCATTCACAAAAGCAAACGGTGACAGAATTGATTATTAAGAATTGTTGCCTGATGACTCTGATAACTGTATATATTAATTATTTTAAAAATTGTTATAAGTTCGCTGTTAAAATTTGGTTAAAATTGAATCATATATTAGATAAAGAACTGATTTTCAAAGTTCAAGAAGCTCAATCTCTCTATCTTTTGATTTTATAGGGCGAAAACCTACGATGTTATATTATAGAATTTATATTGTTAGAATGGTATCAAGTCTGTACCACACATGATGGTAGTCCACCACGCAGTAAATGGAAGCAGACAATAGAGGGCGGGCTGACGGATCACCGAGATACAACCATAAGATTAGGCCTACCCACATTCTTTCTTCACCAAAACCAACTACTTAGATACTTCTAAATAGGACTTTGGAATAAGTTGGTTTCAAGCAACTATCGTCATCACTATCTTGCTGAACAATACATATTACTTTTAAAATGTCTTTATGATACAATTCCAATAAAACTGAACAACTTTGATGTATTAGAAAGAAGGAATCATATATCGCCGCAACTCTTTTTTATTAACGCGATAAAAGAAGCTTTCGGGCAAGCCCTTCTTCGGCTAATTATAGTGTACAAACAAGGAGAGATTATATATCGTTTTTAATATAAACAAAATAAAAGAAAAGAAAATTACCACGCCACTATCGCCCTCGTTTCAATAGCACCGCGTGGCCACGTCATGTCTGATCCTAACTTCAATCAAACAACCAAACAAATAACTCCAATCAGTACATCTCCACCTGTTACTTACCATATACAGAATCTACAATTACAATAGCCCGCAAACTCAAAAGTTTTGGCATAAAAACCATCTTCAGAGGTTCACCTTCCATGGCCTCGATTCTAAGAAACCCAATCACCAAAAGCACCGACCAGAAACAGAAAAAAGATTTAGTTTACCAAATTCCCTGCCTCAACTGCAATAGTGTCTACATCGGCGAGACATCAAGAGACCTTTCAATCAGAATCAAAGAACACCAAAGAAACATCTCTAAACTAAACCCAAACTCCTTAATAGTTGACCACGTCAGGGAAACCGGACACACTCCAGACTTCAATAATACCAGAATCCTCCATACAAATGCCAAAACTAAAACCCAAAGACTCATTCTTGAAGCAATAGAAACCATGAAGCACCCTAAACCTTTAAACAAAAGTATACAGTTGCCATCACAGTACGTTCCCCTTCTATCCTAAAAATCTTCAAAAGTCTCCACTAAATCCTTTGAACTGTATATAGTTGATTCTTTATATTTATTCAATTACGTAAATTTCTTTTAAGCTATCTTTGTACTATATTATATTTGAAGTTAGGATCAGAGACATGACGTGGCCACGCGGTGCTATTGAAACGAGGGCGATAGGGGCGTGGTAATTTTCTTTTCTTTTATTTTGTTTATATTAAAAACGATATATAATCTCTCCTTATTTGTACACTATAATTAGCTGAAGAAGGGCTTGCCCGAAAGCTTCTTTTATCGCGTTAATAAAAAAAGAGTTGCGGCGATATATGATTCCTTCTTTCTAATTTGTTCGAAATCCGCAAACCGTTTACCATGAACTTTGATGTATATTTATTAGAGAGTTTTATGTTTATTTTTAATTAAATATATCTATATTATATTAGCTGCTGTTTTTTGACTGGAGCTGTAATAAATACACCTTTATTCAACTTATAATCGATTGCCATCTATGAGAAATTTTTCCAACTACATATTGATTTTTTATTTCCACAAAAAGAGCAGTACTCTTCCTTGACGACACACCATTGTCACTGTTTCTTTTATTTGAAAAAGAGGAGTGCTAAGGGCTCTAATTAGCATAATTGATTAGATGTGATTGCGGGCCCTTTATGTGTTCTATGAGATTTTAAAGGAGATAATCTGATTCTGGTCTCGAGAGCATATATATGAGGATAAAGAAGACACCAAGAAGAATAGGAATCATTAACTTCAAGGGCTAGAATAAGCTACATGCTGCTAAAAATTACGGTTAAGCATGGAAATCCATGACTGACAACCCATGGATTGACATCAATGAGCTCCATCAACCGCTGTCCTATGAACTTGAAGTATGCCCACGATCCACTGGGACGACCCAAGTATCGACGCTATATGCTGTCCTAGCCGATCCGACGAATGGTATAGGTTATGCATAAAAACATTTAGAGATTTCACAAAATTGAATTTAAAAATACGTAATTCAATAATCATATATGGACGTTCCTTCTTCACTTAGAATGTTTCAAATCTCCAGAAGTGTGAATATGGGATTCCTTTGAAAGTTGGGATTTGATGAACGATCAGTGTGGGTTTGACTGATGGAAAATTGATGGGAAAGTATTAATATAAATGGAGATTGCGGGAGCAATTAATAAATTGAAGACGGGCCATTTATCTTGCATTTATTAAGGAGGGCTAATTTTATCGGGTGATTGTTGGGAACCACACTATCGTAGGTGTTTGGAAACTGAATTTATAGCCAGAAGTATGCAGAGGTCTTCACTCTAAAATAAAGACATGTCCCCAGCTAAGGCCATGTCGCTAACTACCGTACTACCGGTCCTTCTAAAAAAGCCAACAAGCCCCGCCTTCGTGCACGTCGCAAAAACCTGAAGCTCTAAACGGTCTACCTACTTTGTTAGACATCGTCAAAAACTGCTTTTCCTACTTTTTTGCTTGGACATGGAGAGTTACTTTAAAAACATTACTTTGTCAGTTTCCCTGTAAATTTCTAAAAAAATAACAAACAAAACGTTCCTCTGCGTTCAAAGAATATTTAAAAATATTTTTCAATATTCAATTGTTTCATTTTTTGACTTTTTACATGTTATTTAACTTCTTCAAAACTAAAACAATTAAAAAGTCTTCATTACCAAGTACAATCACTGAGGTTGTTAATAATTGAGTTTCAGCCTTCTTGATCCTGAGCCTCCCCTTTACATAATTTTATTTCCTTATATTTTTAGTCCCATTTCAAATGTCAAAGTGTATTCAAATACCTTTTTGACGTTAAATACCTCCTTGATTCAGAAAGAAAGGTCTTGTGAATTAAGGGTGGTTTGTTGAGATACAAATGTTCAAAGACTCAAGATCCACTTTATATAGACAAATATGGTGTTATAGAGATAAATACATTTAGTATAATATAATACACTGCGGCCTGTGATTGTAAAACGACACTTGAAGTTACACCGCATGAGTTTCTTTTAAACGAAAAATCAAAACTTTATTTCAAGGTGAAATATCGACTATTTCTATCCTTTTTGGATGAGGTATGAAAGGGTGAATTATGAAGAGTAATGACGAACGGAAAAATAAAAGCCTATTGGACATGGCATCTGCCCGGTAAGCGGAACATTGTGGGTTCGATTCCCATCCCTGGACACTTTTATTTTTCCGTTCGTTATTACTCTTCATAATTCACCCTTTTCATACCTCATCCAAAAAGGATAGAAATAGTCGATATTTCACCTTGAAATAAAGTTTTGATTTTTCGTTTAAAAGAAACTCATGCGGTGTAACTTCAAGTGTCGTTTTACAGAAACATTTAGTATTTGTTGTCTACACAGGTGTCTGTCTACACGGGCAGCACCACGGCGTGGAAAGCTAACGGTCTGAAATTTGTACACCATTGTTGGCTTTCTTGTGATCTATTAAGAAAAGTTATTTGAACAATTTCTGGTATAAATTCAAATCAACGTTATGTTCATAGTTATTTAAATAGGGCCAAAACTTATCAATTCTCATTAGAGACTAGGTCAGTATAGGCCTTTCCAACGTGAATATATGAAATTAGTTCGTTTGTTCAAGTCAAACCATCAAAAAAACTAACTTTTCTATTGATAAAAATTTGAAATAATAAACTGTTCGAATCACAATAAGTTTTTCATTCAAATTAATAATATTTTTAAAATTAATATTTCGGTTTGCGTCAAGTTGTAATACAATTATTTGGGAGGAGTCTTCAAAATAGGCCGTCTTAAAAGTGCTGCAAAAGTTTAATTAATGTTTAGAAAAGTTTCTGGCCTGAATATTTTACGAAATTTTACAAGTAAATGAAAACATGTCTTCTATTTTATTCTATAAGAGGGAACTAAGTTAGAGCTAAACATATCTGTGCTCTAGTACCACGGAACAATCCAAATTAGCGCTGGAAGTTAGCAGCAGGACATATCGCCAGATGGCAAACGGATCTAAAACCCCGCGAGTAAAAAGATAATTGGCCGAGGGCGTGGACGGAAGCAAACTGTCAATATTTAAATGTACCGGCTCCACCACATTCCTCGGAGCTTCCTACATCGCCGCTTCTTTTTTTTTTTTTTTTTTAACTTCACTTCGGCTGCTATCTTTTATATCTTTTAGAACGTTCAATGGCACCTAAAACACTTTAATACACGCTCCTCATTTTATTTAGCAACTCTATTTTCTATGTTTATTTAACGTGTGGAATCATTACACACATTAGGCATCCTCATCAAGAATTCTTAAGTCATTGAAGAGATCATAGAGGGAGGCTATATTGTAAGAAGGCATTCGCAGCAGAGTAAGTTCTCAAACACAGCGAGTATGTACATCTGTTCTGGTGGGTTGGGATTTTATTCTGATCTAGAGATTTCCTGGATAAGATAATATAAGAGCTTGGAAAATGGGTTGAAAACAACTGAATTACTTTAAATATAAAAATAGCCAATTCCTTAAGCCAAAGTCTTTCTTTATTATCTTTATGTATTAAGAGCGACCTGCAACAAAAGTTGCTTTTTCACAATTTTTCATTAATCCTAAAAATACATCCAAAAATATATATACTGGGAGATATACTATCCTAGAATGATATTTTATGATCCCAGGGAGGCTATACCATCTCTGATCAGTTGATTTCAGATCATTCTTCATGTCTATTAATTTGTGGCTATTAATTTGAAAGCAGCTGTGATGACAGCCACACAATTTTGTTATTGTACATAAAAATAACCTTCTGTAACTAATATTTGAAATAAAAACTATCTCTTACTATCGAAGAACATGCTTGCATTTATTGAAATAAGTACTAACTTTAATACGTTAGTGTTTATTTGACAGTTGTTTACAAATTTTGTCGCAAGCCTTTGTGGAATAATTTATGAAATAAACAAATTGTGTACACCTATCCTCCGATTTACCCGGTAGATACGTTCCTGAGAAAAACGTGTAAATCGGGGGATAGAGGTGTACACAGAAATGAAACTAAAATGTATTGACAGGTTAAAATATGTAGTCAGCACATAAGCTCGGGATTCCTCGTGAGATGTGTACACAGCGCATGTGTTCAATCACAGTAGCATTTAGTATAGTGCGATAGAAACAAAAAATAAAACTTATTTGGAAAACCGTGTAAAAGCGAAAACGTGTAAAACAAGTACCGTGTAAATCGGGGGATAGGTGTAGTTTGTATTTGTTTTTATATGAACTTCTTATAACTTGACCTTAAAAATACCCATTTCTTTATTTTTCAGGAAGTATCCTGGACTAAGAGACTATCATTGAGGTATAACCACGCTAACGAGGCCCAACAGACGCGTTCGTTGTTTGTTTTTCATGATTTGTCAAGAAAGTGAGTTGGCCAATAATCATGGAACAAGTTAAATCAATGTTTTGTTGATTTTTGTTCCACTAGATGGCGCTCTGCCATCTAATATGCTCATGTGAGAGATCGGGATTTTCCTTTTTTTTGTTGTAAATAAATATATATTTTTGTGTTTATATGAATATTTGTCTGCGCCTGATGGTGGTTCACCCTTTTAGAGAAAAGAAGACGCTGCTCCTAACTAGGCACTGACTCGCTTTTCTAACTAGAGTTTTCTGATCTCTTCGGGAATATTTCATATGATTTATTATTGCAGCAATATATAAAATTTCACACAAAAAAAAAATATAGGAAAAGTTTATATAACTTGAAGTAAATTAAATTTAATTGCCATCTATCGTTAAAATTTTACACAAATAAATTTACTGGCAATGTGTTTCTTTTAAATATCATCAAATATTATCTCTACAGACCTTACTGCAATGAAATGAGTTATTGAATGAGAGGGCTTGGCTCATCAGTAGTGAACCCTCTCAGCGGTTTCGCCAAATTAAGCGGTCTAGAGATTAATTTGGCGAAACCGCTGAGAGGGTTCACTACTGATGAGCCAAGCCCTCTCATTCAATAACTCATTTCATTGCAGTAAGGTCTGTAGAGATAATATTTGATGATATTTAAAAGAAACACATTGCCAGTAAATTTATTTGTGTAAAATTATAACTTGAAGTGTAAATATATTGTAATGCGGTTTTATTTTAGGTATACCCAGGACTCTCTCAATCTTTAAAAAGAGAAATGCATTACTAATATTTTTTATTTAATTAAGATGTATATAAATAAAAGGATAACAATTATAGGCGAGAGGGTTTTTACAGAGAGACACATTTATACCCAAATAATAGTTACTTTGATTTAAGGGCTGCAGAATTCGGCATTATATTGAGATGGGATTAAAATTGTTTCAGCACGCCTTCCCCTCGATCATAAAACACCATTTCCGTGCCGATATATCACGCCATCGTATCAGGAAACACTCGGAGTGAGGCGGCTGGGGATAGCTTTGTCTTTTTAAAAGCCTTTATTAAACTTTAAATAGTTATAAAACGAAGAGAATTTTTTTTTTTTTTTTAATATACATGGGCTACAAGCTTTCGGGCTTCACGCCCTTCGACGGGTACATACAAACTTTCCTCTATATCTGTCTGTCCGCAAATCTTATGTAATCAATTTTTAATATTCTTACAGAACACGTAGAAATATGAAATTGGTAGTGAAAATGGTAAACATGTTTAAACCTGAGGCAATGCATATTGACAAATGTTCTGACACAATTTTTAAAAAATATTCCAGTACACAGAGATATCTGTTTGTTATACAATGCATAGCTCGCACAACAAGAACACTCTACTAGAATTACTCCACATTTATCACCACGCGCCAATCTTACTTCTCAGAAGTCAAGTTCTCACCATCTTATATTGTGTAGCAATATATTGATTCAAATCCGATCATTCAAAGTGGTCCTCCAAGCTCTCTCCTCTACAAATACAGTTCTAACTACCCACCAGCTCTCCTTAGTTATCATTATTAGAACAAATCATTTAAAAATATTTATAAACGGTCAATATCTACGGAGGTGTTATGATATAATTGCACTTCATCAACCATCGCCTCATTAAAGACCACGCTCCATCTCTTTAACGAGCCGTCAGTCGTTCTACTCCAGAACCGTGAGCCAAGAAAGGCGTGCCCCCCCACCGTCACGGCCGAATGGCCAGGACCACATCGGCCCAATTAATGGCTCCAATTGTTGGAAGGGGCTTTGTTGGATTGTTACAGCGGCACAATGGAGTCCGTTGGAACAACACAGGTCGGTTAGAGAGTTCTGACGCCAGGGGGGGTGTAGGTACTTCTGCAAACAATGGTTCCTTCTTGGGTTGTGAGAGGTATTTAGAAACTACCGAAAGCACTACGAAAATTTATCCTTGGAATCATTAGATATTCAAATAGGAATACAAAAGACTTCATAAGGTCTCCATTTAGTAATTTTCACTCTGACAGGTTTAGAAACAGATAATAAATATATTTATTGTAAGTGCAATTTTTATAAGACCAATAAACGAGTTTTTGTACAACAACAACAACAAAAAAGCCTTTATTTAGGGTCACTGACCCTATACAGGATTCACCAGAGGTATGCATAAGAACAAAGCAGTGAGACAAAGGAAATAACGATATATACAGAGTAAGAAGAAAAAAAAAAAACAAGAAAAGAAAAAAAAAGAGAAAGAGGGAAGCAAGAAATCAACACAAAAAGAGTAGCAGTAAGAAAGTGAGGAGTGAGTGTCACTTGGCCTTCTTCTGAGATATGGACTTGTGGAAACCATAAAACGCCGTAGCAATATACTTATTCTGGGTCATATTGTGACGAGTTTTTGTATATAATTACTCCAAATTCTCGTTATCATTTTCAAGGGTTGATGCTCAAGTCTTAAAATAGGTTTATGTTTTAATTTGGAGTTTTCTGGAGTTATGCGAATCTGGGAGGTCAAACCCCAGGAAGTCCATCTTAATAAACAACAACTCCAAATTGCTCTTCTCATCAAATTGAAGACTTCAACAAATGAATCTTTTAAATATTTCTGTTTGAGCCAAATACATTTTACTTATGTCCGCTATTCTTCGCAAGTTATGTTTTCTGACTTTCTATCAAGATTATTCTAGAGTTAAAAATGCGTTTTAACTAATGAACATTTTTTAGAAAAAGAGGAAGATTAAAATTATATTAAGTTATTTATCATTTGCCTGCTAAGGATTCAAAGGTAATCAGTCGTAGATTTTCCAACTTCCTGGACCTTCATGTCTGACAGCACCCTCCACTCCGCTCATTGGTTCATATTTTGACGGAATTAATGCATTCTTAATGGTACAATGTTTTGGCAGAATAATTTTTTAAAATAGCTAAAAATTGCATAATTAAAATTAATTTTATTCTCAATGAAGAAGAAAACAATAAATTAGAACTTAGCAAACGTGTGGCCATTTGTTTTTATTTTAGATGAAGTTTATCTTGTATTTGAATACAAATTGTAAAAAGGATTCTAAAATCTATATTTAATCAGAAAGGTACTTGCTATTATTTAATCCCTTAAACATCAAGACATATTATCTCTATATATCAAATTCTGTATTTCTCTACAGCTGGTGTTCTCTTTCTGAACGTCCTTTCCATGGCCAGTCTTTTGATGACATTGTTGGATCTTCTCCCGAAATTGTCCTTCAACTGTGGTTTCCCTCTTTACAACCCTCCGAGTGCCAGAAAAGATGTCAAACATGATATTTCTTCTCCTGTCAATTATCTCCCTTCCTCGACCATCTTCCTGACTCAATCTGTGAGTTTATGGCGTTCTGATCATCCGCCGCCAGCACCACTTCTCGCAAGCCTTAGGAGCTACATTTATCTGATTTCTTTTTGAATGGATATAAAATTGAGGGTGTGATGGAATTTATAACTCCTTTTAAAAATAATTTTGAAACGTGCTATTTAAACATATAATAAGCTCTGGAAGCTTTATTTATTTTATAAAAATATAATAATTAAAAATTATAATAAGTAAACTAAAATATTTATTATTTAAAAACGCACCTATTCTGTCAAATAGAAAGGGTATTGATCGTGATGGGGGACGCATGCGCTACTAGGGAGTTGGGCCATGAGTCAACATCTGATGATGGCTCTATCGAGGATTATGTAAATTCCGAGCAGCCGACCGCAGCAGAGAGAGGATTAAAAAAAGCACAAGAGCCGGCCCCCTCGTTAGAAGAACAAAAGACGACGACAAAGAGCCGTTTTGCTGAGACAATCGCCCAACAGATTAAATGGCTAACAACCCCTGAGAAGACTTCGTAATTGCCAGCCAGCGTATGCTACCACATCCTGTTCTAGGGCGGAAGCGTCTGACACTTTTTGGGCTCGCGCACATTAGTTCAAGGTCAATGATTCAAGGTTTTTCTCGAGTTGGCCTAACAATGAAGGCTTAAAGAGTTCTAGAAATGTGTTTTCGTCCATTGTTGTGTGAGGTAGGTAAAAGCTGAGTTGGAACATTTGCGCTCGCCGAATGACTAAAGATAAGTAGTTTCTCTGTAACAATACCAAGGGGCCATACGACTAAATTAATGGCACAACAATTGGATTTTAAAATATTATATATGAATGCACGAAGAAGAATAATAGATACTCTCTTTTTGTTATGTGAGAAAATCTGCGGAACTATATTTAATGCAAGGTGAAAATAAGGCAATCCACACAATTAAATCTATTTATCATTTGCTCCATAGAAGCGTTTTTATATATTTATTTAATATGATCAATATTAAAGTGTATATTTTTATATTTGTGACTGAAAAAAGGTTTATTAAGGATATAATAAACGCAATATGGTGATAGGCCGAACGTCACTCTCTTTAAAGCGATTATTTACGATTTGAATGCGCGTCTCTGAAGTGTTGTCGAAGTGGACCGTTTTTGGGTTCTCTGAGGACGGATCCTATATGTAGTCCCTAGGGATCTTTATTTTCCTGTCTATATATTATTATTACTATATACAGCTCTGACAAACTTTCTAAGAATAATATATCTTTTTTTAACAGGGAGGTTGTGATCTCACTAGTTTTTCTTCTTGGAATATGGCCATTGATGATAGCGTTGTTGTTGTTGTTGTTGTCGTGTCCAAAGAAGAGTCTCAGATGTCTCCATGCATCTCCATCACAGCAGCAGCAATATCCACTATCTTGGGTGTGTAAAGCTGCTGCTCTGGGTCTAAGTCAATTTTCTGCAAGGCTGCGGCCATTGCTGGGCAAGAGAATATGTGAGTAGGTGTTAGTTCCACACCAGGACAATTGTTGCACGCTTTATAAGTTCTTGTGCCATCTGGATGTATTGTCATTCCTTTATGGTGTTTTGTTCTAAGTCTTGTTATGGTTTTTGTCAGTTTTCTCTCAGAGTTTATTTCACATATTTGATCTTTTCTTATTTTTTTGTTTGATTATCTTGTATTTTTACAAAGCATCAGCGTCAAATACTGACATTTGTTCTTTCCTTTGGCTCAGCTTTCTGGCTTCCTTTGCCAATTCATCTGCCATTTCATTACCCTCAATCCCAACATGGGCAGGAATCCATTGTAGAATGCAGTTCTTCTCCAATGTTTCCAGTTGGGTAAGTAATGAGTGTATTTTCTGCGTGATTCTAGTATTGCCCTTCTGAATTGCTTCTAGAGCGGATCTGGAGTCGCTGTATATTATGATTCCTTCTGCTTGATGCAGGGATGGTTGGTTCAGGCATACATCAAGGGCTTTCCAGATAGCTGTCAGTTCACAAGTGAAGTTTGACGAAATCTTTCCTGCTCCTTCTTTGATTTTGATGTGTGTTCCATCTTGGAGTATTATGTTAATTCCGGCCCCTCCATTACTCAGAGTAAGGTCTGATGATCCATCTGTGTATGCTAATAAATAATTTTTCTGATCATATAAATCAATTGTATCAAGTCCCTTCTTTTTAAGTATGGTTTTGTTCTCTTTTTTATTGCAGGGTTCGTTCAGGTTGAGATTGATGATGATATTTGAAGGTAATGTGGTAGGAAATGTTGGTTCTTGAATTTGAAAGTCACTGTGTTTCATGTTTATGCCTTTTCTAATGTTGTTGTCGTACTGAAGTGTTGAAGATCTTTTAAGTCTTTCTTTTTGTGTCCAGTTTAAATAGGTTCTATGGGATATGTGTTCGGCTTTTTTACTTTTTAAGCTATTTGTGAATTTTATTGTTTTTAATTGTCTTCTGCTTTCGAGTAGGTCTAGGCCACATTCTCTTTGAATTTTCTCATTATTGGTGGAAGAAACAGCACCAGTGATTATTTTGGCCGCTTTTGCTTGAACACTGTCTAGTCTTCCTTTTAGTGATGAGCTTGAGGGAGCCCAGACAGGTGTTGCATACTCCATTATTGGCCTTATTAAGGTGGTATATGTTGTTCTGAGGGTTTTGGGTTTTGCTCCCCAATTTGTTCCACATAACCTTCTCAGAATATGATAGATAGCGTATTCAATTAATAAGGAAAGTGCTAGATTATTCTGTCAGGCTGAATTGTGTTGCTTCCTGTTTTACGTATATAGGGGGATAGAAAATAACTGCGCGGAAGTTTGTTGTATTCTAGGTTAATTTCTGGGTTGGAAATTTCGTTGGCGGAGATTTGTTCTCGGCCGCGTTCGGTCACTCTACCACGTGATTCTCTCGACAACATAGCAATAGGCAGTGATCGGTTCGGGATGAAGAGAGTCGGATGGTAAACTGAAGCACGTAATGAAGTTGATGGAATATAATTGTGGAATTATCCGCAATATACTTTTTACACCTAAATTTAGAATCTCTATTGCCACGTTTTTATTTTAAAACGCTAATTTTCTCTTTTGTAAAACTTTAATTTTAAAGTTCATTATTTTAAAAGTGAAATGTTTGTTAATGGAATAGACATTTTACCTCAACTCATTTTATTCCGCTTTTGTTTACAAGCCATTTGTTTTTATATATCTATTTTTACATATCGTTTTATTGAGTTTTTACTAATTTTGCATGTACATCATTGACTTTTAATGAATGAGAAAAAGAAATTGAAAATAAACATATGAAAATTTAAAGTAACACCCTAAAGGAATTTATGTACAATTGAAAATTGTTTTTTGTAACGTCTCACTATAATATTCCTAAATGTGTCGGTGATCCAGGAAAAGCAGTATTTCTTTGACAAGTTGGAAACACACAGAGTTCAAATTGAACAGAAAGAGAAGCTGGGTGTGTGATGTATTCCATTTAAAACTAGAACAACTTTTAAAATACACTTCCCCGGTAGTGTTGTCATCTATATATTTTGGTCTTTAAATTGGCCTATCCACTTTAGAAGAAACACATCTCTTTGGAAAATTCTATAGATTTTATTAATCATTTATGAATATCATGAAATCACAGCCCGCCTTGGAGTAACGAGAGCCATTTGTCCGAAACCATGGTCTCCAGCAGGGTGTTCTGAAATTACCGTAGCTAGTGATGAGGATTTGTCACCGGAACAATAGATTGCAGAAACGGGCGAAAGATGGCGCATAGTTTTATTATTTATTTATTGTTTGCGTTTATTTTAAGGCGGGAGACAGAGAGCATTCAATTTTATTAAATCAATTTCCTCTCATCAAAGTTTATATACAAATTAGAAACTATTTTAAAGGCGTAAGATTCTTTCTGATATCAAACAATTTCTACTGCCCTTACTGCAAAGGAAAAATTAATAAGCCAGGCCCTCTCATTAATTTTTCCATTGCAGTAAGGGCAGTAGAAATTGTTTGATATCAGAAAGAATCTTACGTCTTTAAAATAGTTTCTAATTTTGATAACAGATGGCGCGCTAGTGCACCCTATTATATACGAATTATTTTACTTGTTAACCAGGACCTATCTAGAAGATAGTTTTGCGCTTAAAATATAACTTATTTTACAACATAAACTTTTTATATTCATATACCAAATGAGGCACCTCTCTCTTTGAATATACATCAGAACGATGGAACTTTTGCATCACCCTAGGTAAACACTTTACTAATGATGATAGATAATGAGCCGCAACCCCAGTTTCCACAAATTCAGACAAAAAACCAACCAGTATACCATGGTTTCGGGCTTTGCCCTCATCAGTACAGACGCGTCTTCGATTTCATGTCATCCTATGCGAAGGTTTATGAAATCGGTCGAATTTACCAAACAGTTTGTTAATCTGGTGAAGTGACGAGGGGGCAAGCTGTCTTTGTATTAATGAGGTCCGAAACCATGGCATGCATGTTGGCTTTTTTCTGAATTTGTTAAAACTGTGTTGTGGCTTTATCATCACTAGTAAAGATTTTCTAGGGTGATGCAATAGTGCAATCGTTCTGATGTACATTTAAAGATAAAGTTGCCTCTTTTAGTACATACATTAATTTAAACTTTACTTGAAGCTTCCGAAAGTTAGAAAGTTTGAATTCTTATTTACGGGTCAATTTTCACGTTTTTTACTTACAGGTAAATAATATCTCTAATGATATTTCTTGAAAAAAGATACTTCGGCCAGTATAAATATTTTTATTACCTCGACGTTTCGACAAAAAGCTTTTGTTTGCTCCTGACGAGGACAAAAGTTTTTTGTCGAAACGTCGAGGTAATAAAAAGATTTATACTGGCCGAAGTATCTTTTTTCAAGAAATATGAATTCCGGCCAGGCAGCCTTTATCTCTAATGATATACCGTTCATTATATTATCTGAATACGCTAAATAAATGTGTTCCTACCTTTCCACTAGAATATTGAATGCTAAAGAAGAGTAAGTACCCCCCCGGGTTGTGCAGGGATTGTCGTCGTGCAGTAAAAATATGACAAGGGGAGGGTGAAGGTTACAAATGTCGTGCATCTGAATGGACTTCCTGTGAATGTATTAGTCCAGAGGCGAAGTTCCGTTTCCGGTAGTTCCCATGCGCAGGCATTCATTACACTGCGTCACATCCGGCCAGCGTCACTTTCAATAGAGACCATGTGCAGTGCTTCCGTCCCAGTTCTTTATTACCTTATACTTTGAACTATCTTCAATAAGAAAATATTGACCCATTTTATGTGAAGTTCTTCATATCAAAGTTGTCTCTATCTCTGTGAGCTATATTTGACATTACACATTCCACACGTCCATCGTTCTCAAGGTTTGGGAACTCAAAATTCATGAAATTAACTCAAATACTAGAGTTACTCTATAATATTTTAAAATTGTTATATGTAATTGATTTATTCTTGAGGATTTATATTAATAAACCGATGGTTTATATACGTCTTATTAAATTTTTATTTTATCTATCTCTCTTTCTCTATTTAAAACTATATCATGTATCTTTTGTTCGATACACAATATGGAAAAAATCTTCAGTTATTTTTTCCTTGGAAGAGAGAAAGAGGGAATAATCAATTGACAATTAAACTCGACAAGTTGTCGATAGTTGGTGATATTGATTCTCTCATGAATTTTAATAGTTTTCAATATTGTTTTGAGGGAGAATATGCAATGTGCTCCTCCTTCACGTCAGGTATTAATCGCTTTCAAAAAAATCTATTCCATTTTGAGGCCAACACGGGGCCATACAACCTGTAATCTGTACTGCTCTCCATTCGATCGGCTTTCCCATATAGTGCAGAGTTATCAAAAAGGCTTAAACCTAATTTTGAACTACTATTCAAATGTGAACATATATGTTTTTAAATTATTGTTATTCAAGAAAAGGATATTGGTATTCAATTCAAATGCCATATTTGGTTAACTTGGTTTTATAGTGATTCTGGCACTTGCTGAAGAAACATCTACTTCTCTCCAGCCGCTCTAGATGGCGTCCGCTTCCAGACAACCCTGCCAATTAAGCAGAGAATCTCTCTACGCTTAAAGCTTATATGCCTCATTCTATTAAGCATATAGAAATTATGTTTTATCGTCTATCCTACATATATTTCGAAAGCCATGGACGTTTACCTTTCAATACAAGACGCTCTTATCGTTTACTTATTCAGGATGCTTAGGTAACTGCTATGCGCTCCAGGGGCCTGGGTTATCCTTATTTCTCTCTCGGTAACTGCTTGACGAGCGCCACTTGTATTGTTCCCTAAATATAATACTTTTGGCAAGCTATTAAACACGTCCATATGTAAATCACAGAATAACAATCAAACACCGTTTTATAAATGCATTTATATTTCCTAATGCCTCCCGTATCAATTTTTACTTTCTGTTGCATGTGTGCTGAAGTGATACAATGTTTGATGCGTTCCTTCTTAGCAATGAGAATCTAACATGTGAACAGAGTGTGTAAACATCAGAGATAAAGCAGACTGCTCGTGATTTAAACATGATTAGGTAGCTAATACAATATGTCCATCTTGAGATATTTGAACAGTTCAATGAACACGCTTGAATCTTAGTGTTTCACGCCATTAAAATGTGAGAGAAACTGCAAAGTTCTTAAGACAAAACGACGATAAAATAGGTAATGTACTGTAAATGTAAAGTAATGTAACGTTATTTAGAAAATACACGACTTACTATTTCATTCATTTTAGATTTCAATTGATCCGTTAATTATTATTTATATAGACTAACGTTTCTCTGCCCTTTCTTAAAGCTATAACATTTCGATTCCTATTTTATTAACTACGAATATAACTTACAGATGTTTATACTTTCATATCTCTGTTGCATATTTAGCTTTAATGGTTTATTTTGTGAGCAATCTTCTAATCCCAATTTTGGCTGAGGTAATATAGGAAAACAAATATATTTTATATTTTAATATTTATTTGTGTTTATATTTGATATGAAGAGTAAGTGTTATACTTTATTAGAGGGGTAGGCAGCAATTAAAGGTTACATTTACAGGCTCCTGGATTTCGAGGACCTACAGGCTAGATCGGTCCATCTACTAGCTGTAAAATCTTCCCCGCAGTTCACCGGGTTTGAACCAACAAAGTTAGACCAGATGTCTGGTGAGAGTCAAGTCGAACAGTTCACACTCAGGATTATAATATTATCACCAGGAGAAATTAATTGCCAATCCGTCCCTAGCTGGTTGTTACCTATGCCTCCTTCAAAGTATGCTCTTCCACTTCAGCTTGTGATAAACACCAACAAAGGACGGTCTTGATGAGAAAGAATAGGCGGAATCACTTCCTAAATTTATTATTATTCACACAAGCACCGGTTCTGTCTTCCCAGGCAAACAACACTCTTTGATTTCCAGACTTAAGTCTGGTCATCTACGGACAATGACTTTCCAGAATGGTTGCAAGGTTTTCCCACTATGTACTAAGTGCTAATCTCAACCTGCAACCCCAAAAGACATTATTGACTGTATTGACTCATCCATTGATGAGCTCTACTCATCCCCAGCAGACACCATCAGAAGTCTCAAGCTCTATAAGGTTGATACTCTAATATGATTGAGTGGAGATAAGAAAGAAGGAGGAGAAGGTGACTATTGAAGATGGCTAATTGTTACCGATATCTAATCTCTTGTTCACTTCTCTCTCTCTCTCTCTCGGCCGTGCGGCCACGCGGCGCGCGAGCTCCGCGTTTTTTGAGTCTGAGATGGAGGCCATGGAGACTAATAACCCCTTTGGGGTATTGGCTGAAAGCCAGGAGAATGGGCTGCAAGCCCATATGAACTCCACAGAAAACCCTCAAGGCTCCACCGAAATATCGGCAAATGAATCAGATATGGCTGAAAGCCTTTCTGATTCAAACAATCGTAAAGATGCAAATTCTGAGCCGGCGGCGGACGGCGGACATGCAAATTCTCGCCGCAATTGGGCTGATTGCCCGGAACTGAACGACCAGCTTCCCGATGGCGAAGATGGAATCTTCACCACAGTGGGAGGCTCTAAGAAAAGGCCACATGACCCTGACCATGTCAACTCGGGGGCCAAAAAGGGATGCGTCCAGGCACCGAGGATCGCTCCCAACAGCAGCAGGCCACGAGTCACGCCAAGGGCCAGCAGGGTGCGCGAATGCCAGACCACCAGGCAGAAGCAGGCGACCTTCCGAGCCAGGTCGGCAGCGATGCAGTTGGACCAGTGTGTCTACCTGGAGTTCTGCCCAGACTTCACCGAGGACCAGTACTTCCTGGCGCTGGAAGCCAAGCTGGGCAAGGGCACCGTCTACCAGCTGACGAAGATGGAGGGGCAATTCCTGGTCGGCCTCTCCGGTGTCCAGCAAGCCGACAAGCTCGTGGAGGATGGGCTGGAGATCGAGGACGCCCTCCTGCGAGCTACACCACTGAAGAAGCGGGCTGAACGGATCATGTTCGGGAACGTTCCGTTCTTCGTTGAAAACCTGGACCTCGTGGCAGCCCTGCAGCCCTTCGGACAGATAACATCCATCGTCCAGAAAATGAAGGAGCTGGGCGAGTCATACTGGGCTGACGCACGGCGTGAGGCCTTCATCACTCTCCGAGACGGTGTGAAGCTCTCACACATCCCAGCCCGTCTCAATATCAAAGCCAAAGGAGTGACTAGCCACGTGTACGTCACCTATGGTATCAGGTGCTCCTTATGCTATAAGCACGGGCACAAGCGTGCCAACTGCCCCCGGAAGACTGGTGTCCAAGAAGCTAACCTGCTTCTACACCTGGATTCCCCCGCTGGTCCAAATAACGCCGGAGGAAGGCAGCCCTCCTCCTCGAACGTCATGCCTGCTCCAGTACCAACGCCAGCCGCAGGTCCATCATCGACAGCTGCTCTGATCCCAGATGTAACACCAGAACCACCCGCAGCACCACCAACCCCAGCTACATCACCAGCTCCACCTGCAGCTCCTGCACCTGCTCCAGAGACCCTACCTACGGCTTCTGTGGACCCAGTCCCTCCTACATCAAAGCAGTGCCGTGGTGGCGCTCGGAAGACGCATAAAAAGTCCAACGTGACCCGGACCCAGCTCAACGAACTCCTTGAGCGCATTCACAGCAACATCTTGGACAAGTCTGGGCTCGAAGGGCTTGAAAGAGAAGAAGTCTTGGACGCACTAGCCTCAGTCCCCGGTCTGAAGAGCCTGATAAACAAGATCGGGAGCGAGCAGTTAACCGCCCTCAACAATACTGCCCAGGAGCTGATCGACGCCCTGCCCGACTCCAACTGCGCTCTCTACAAGCGCCTATCGGACGTTCGTGCCCAGACGAGGAGCGCCCAATGAGCTTCCGTCTGGCTTCCATCAACGCCCGCGGGCTCGCCGCTCGCGAGAGGAGCATTGAGCTCTGTCACTTCCTGCGCCAACATCGCGTAGACGTCGCCTTTATTCAGGAGACCAACACCTCGTCGCTGGATCCCATTCAACATCTGTGCCTGGGCTACAGCGCCGCCACCGTGCCCCCCGCAGCCCTCAGGGGTTCGGGCCTCGCCTGCTTCTTCGCGCCGGGGGTCGCTGTCCTGCGGCAGCGCGTCCTGTGGCCGGGAAACATCTCCATCGTCTCCATCGACGTCCGAGGCCAGGAAGTGCGTGTCATCAACTGTCACTTGTCACACATTCCTCGCGAGCGGCTTGAGCAGCTGGAGTCCATAACAGCAGCCGCGATCCAGGAGGACGCCTGGGTGGTGGGTGATCTCAACATCGACGAGCAGAGCCCGAGCGACATAACATCCGGCTCGGTGGAGGCCCTCACGGAGCTAATGGACCAGACAGCCCTCGTTGATGTAGCCACCCTCTTCGACGCCGAACACCTTCCAACCAGAGTGGCCAGCTGCAGGAGTCGGGTTGACGCAGCTCGCCTGGACAGAATTCTCTTGCCATCGAGACTCCTGGAGAGAGTGACACTGTACAAGACCATCTACTACAGGCTCTCTGACCATCGAGCTATCCTCACCCAGATGGGCTCGCCTCATTCCCCTCGCCAGCCCTGCGTGGCCGCCATGCTTCGTTCGGCTCTGGTGGATGAACATCTGTTGGCAACAATAGAAAGAACATCTGGATCTATTGCGGACATGTCCAGCGAAGCTCTTTGGATTAGATGGTCCAAGATCAAGGCCGAACTCCTGGCGGAGGTGAGATCCCTCCATGTCCCACGCGTCGCAGATGACGACCACATCTCGCGCGCCAGGCGGTATCTGCAGGCCAGACTGGAGGCAGCATCTTCAGCCGCCGACTACCCATCGCTGCCCGACCTTGTGCGCTCGCTTCGCGTCCGAAGGCCCGCTGGCACGACCATCCGGGATGAAGATGGGAGCGTCATCGACGGCGGGGAGCTGCGACGACGGGCATACTCCGTCTACCAGCGCCGCTTTGCCTGTGAATCCGGCGACCCCATCGCCGCCGCTGAGTTCATCCGGGGGACGACCACCACCCTCACCCTGGAAGAGGATGATCCACTGACCCGCCCTGACATCACAGGCGCAGATATCGCGGCGGCCATCCGCCGACTACCGCTCGGAAAGGCTCCCGGGTGGGACGAATTGCCCTGCGAGTTTCTCATCACCTACGAAGACTTCTTCGTAGAGGCTCTCAGGCGCGTCTTCGAGGCCTCCAAACTCCGCGGGGCCCTGCCTTCATCGATCAGGCGCAGCACCATCTGCCTCGTCCCCAAGTCCAACGGCGGCCCTGGGCTCAGCGGTTACAGGCCGATTTCGCTCCCCACAGCTGACTACCGCGTCCTGGGCAACATCCTCCTCCAGCGTCTGCGGCCCCATCTTCCCGCCCTGGTGCCTCGGTGCCAGACATACGCTGTTCCGGGAAGGTCTCCCAGTTGGAACGTGGCGCGAGTAGCCGACGAGATCGACTTGGCTACGAGGAACGGGTCGGAGCTGGCTGTCATCTCAACGGACCTAGAGTCGGCCTTCGACACCCTGGACCGCTGCTTTCTGGTGTCCCTGATGGTCTCTCTGCGGCTGCCTCCTGCCTTCGTTGAGTGGTTCCTCCTCCTGTATGCCGGGGCGGATGCGGCGGTGCGGGCCGGAGGACTCCACACAAAGCCCTTCCATCTGCTGAACGGGGTGAGGCAGGGCTGTGCCATCAGCGCCGCTTTGTTTAGCCTCGCCACTGGCCCTCTCCTGGTGCGCCTCGAGCGTGCGCTCGGCCCCGGAAACGTCCTCGCCTACGCCGACGACATCGTGCTGCTCATCAGGCGCGACGAGCTCTTCGACGTGGTGAGAATCATCTTCGAGGACTTCCGGCGCGCTTCGGGAATAGGCGTCAACTTTGCGAAGTGTAAAGGCCTATGGTGCGGCGCCTGGCGGGCCCGCACCGACACGCAGCTTGGCATCTCCTGGACATCGGAGCAGATCCGGGTACTGGGCTGCAACTTAACACCTGCAGTGTCATCCTCCGCCCAGGAACAACATCTCCTTGCACTGCTCGAGAGTGCTGTGGCGAGGTGGGTCCCCTTCACCCGCGGCCTCTCCTTAGTCGGTCGAGCCAGAGCCGCCAACTCGCTGGTGTTGTCCGCCGTGGTGCACCATCTTCACGGCTACCTGCCCACAGACTCCACCATCGCCAAGCTGCAAGCCCGACTAGTGCGCTTTGTCTGGGGACCTCGGCGTACTACCTGGTTGCCGGGCGGCGTTCTTGCTAGGCCAGTCTCCGTGGGCGGCTTCGGACTTCTCGACATTAGAACGCAGCTTCGCCTGGCGTGCTTGAGGGGCGTTCAGACAGCGCTGCGCGGAGGCCTCAACGCCTACTCTTGGCTCGCTGTGAGTGGGACGTGGCTGACCCCTCCAACATCTGGGACATGGCATCCACCTCGGCGCCGCAGGCTCCTCAAGCTCTGGGAGGCCGTCTCGGAGATATTGGAGCTGAACCACCGGGTGCTGCCGCCACATCAGCTTCAGGAGCTCCATATCATCGGGGACTCCAGGTTCCTCCGGCCTCCAGATCTTTTGGTCGCATCGCGGTGGGCGGGAATGCGCGTTGGCGATCTCACCAGCTCTTCATCTCTCCCTCTGCGCACCACCCGCGCCGCCCTCGCTGACATCGCGGCACTCACCACCTTCTGCAGCCGGATTGTGGAAGAAAACCGGAACCACACCCACCGGGTTGACAACATCAAGGACGGCATCGTGCTGCGCGGGACGGCCACTGCGTTCCAGCGCCTAACCACCCGCACTGCCCGCCGCATGCTAGAACGTCCACGCCTGGCTGCACTGCCCATCACCCAGCTGCTAGCCCGGTGGCTTCCCCACGTCAGCATCCCCATCTCCATCAGCTGGCCTTCTCTCCGGCGAGGTGCCTTCTCGGGGCACAATGCCGACGTTGCCGTGCGGCTGGCCCTTCACGCCCTTCCCCATCCAGCGCATCCGGCCTCAGCCCGGGAGTCCTGCATCGCCTGTGGGTCCGGAGACTTGTCACTGGCCCACCGCTACTGGTCCTGTAGTCGGATCAGGCCTGTCATCCTGGAGGCCTTCACCATCCTCCAACGGCCTCCTGACCTGCAAAGCTGGATCTTCGGGCATGACCTGGAGGACGACGCCCTGGCCATCATGGCGTCCGCCAAGACCCGCATCTACAAGTACTTCCTGGGCCTGGAGATGCGGGGAGTCCAAGAAGACCCCCTCCTTGTCTGGAGGAGAACCCTATCAAGGTGGTGGAGCCTCCCTAGCTCCTAAAATCATTGTAAATTCCCATTATTTCTTCATTACTTTTGTCATAATCATTTTGTAAAAATTGACTAGACGTCAATAAAAGTGTTTCAATTGTCAAAAAAAAAATTGTCTCTCTCTCTCTCTCTCTCTCTCTCTCTCTCTCTCTATGACGACAATCTTGTCTAGTGGACATTCAAACAGATCTACAAGGAAATCACTTGATCTGGATTTGGAAGCTTGCTTGGCTGCTTCACTTATAATAGACCCAATTGTTTTATACCACTTCTTTCTAAATAAGATAGATGTGTCTGTTTCTACGTGTAGATCATCACTGATAAAAATAATATCAATTTGAAATTGGAAACCCAATTTTTTTAATCTTAGAAATTGAACTGTTTTTTACTTGAAAAAAAGAATATATATATTTTAGCGTGGCACAAGTGTAAACGGCCTTTCAAAAACAAAGTCTCCCACGGGCTAGTAAACAAGGTACAAACTAAACCTGAACTGCTACTGAGTCGGTGTATAGCCGGACCTGCAATCATAATTGATTACCATCGGCAATTTGCCTTCAAAAAAAGAATCGCCTAAATACCAGAAGTAATTCCTTCCCTCGCTTTAATTCCCCAAACAAAGGTGGACAGTCTGGGTTGATTGCCTCTCAAGTCAAACATCATCAGGTTGGGTCCACAGCGAAATTTTATTTGTCTTCCCACAACTGCCCTCTCCTCTAATCAAGACTTAACAAAAGAAAAACAACCGAGGCCCCCGTTGAGGAGCGTGGGACGGCCTTCTTTCTCCTCCAGACACGATATCCGTTCTCTTCGTCCAGCGCCATTTTCTTTTAAAGGGATTATTTAGATTTCATCAGTTGTATGCAAAGTTGATTTTATGTCATATTTTGTAGTTTGTAAATATCTATTAAAAATCTGATTTTAATTTAAAAAGGATTTCTAAGTACCCAGTTCAACACGTTAATATAGTGACGTTATTTATTTTTTAAATAAAGACGATTTTTCCAATTAGAGAACTAAAAATGACAAAAAAAAAGGGGAAAGCTTAGCTCAAATATAATTCTGGTGGATTAAATTTGTCAAAATCACACGGAAGGTTCACCAAGACAAGCCTTTACACTTCTTTGCCATCTCAGTTCAAATTGTAGAAATTGTCCTAGATTTGAAATAGCGTTAATAAATCCATCCTCAACACACAGGGTGAGCTACATAGAACCATGTCCATCGGATATCTCAATTTGGAAGATAGAATCCTCTTAAATATTTATTGTAACAACACACTGAGGATAAGTGTCCGACTTTATTTAACCTATCTCTCTCAAGCTACATCCTAAATATAGGAATAGCAATAATCATCGTTCTAATGACAAATTATGTCCTGTGTTCCTTCAACAAATGAAATATGAGATACAAATAACATGTTATGTAGATTTAGATCATGATATTGTTACTTTGGATTAGAATAGATTTGTTCTTGTTTTTTGGTCAATGTTCAAATAAAAAATTCTACACAAATTGTATGTAGATACTTTGAAACATTACCAAATTCTCTTTGTGTATATACTCTATCTTATGAGAACTTTGTTAAGTTTAGAACTATTTGTACAATAATTTACAAAACCCTACTAATCCATCGTGTAAATAATTAATCATATATATGTAAATAATACTAGCACAGCACAATAGTCTTTTGGACTTCGTGCTTTTGTAACAATAAATAAAATAAAATCTCTCAAGCTTTTGGGTATCGCAAACCCCTCTACGGGAGTATACAACGAGTGTTGCCCCGTAGAAAGGTTTGCGATACCCGAGAAATCGTCTGAAGAAAGCAAGCAAGAGACTTATCCACGGAGGCAGTGTGTTGTTACAATGAATATCTCAATGTCTCCCCCCTTGGTGTAAAACATATTGTCTTCTAATTTCCTAAAAAAAAAAAGAGTCAAGCCAACTGATCGATCACTTCCCAATGATACGGAAGCAGTGTGTTGTTACAATGAATATCTCAATGTCTCCCCCCCCCCCTTGGTGTAAAACATATTGTCTTCTAATTTCCTAAAAAAAAAAAGAGTCAAACCAACTGATCGCCCACTTCCCAATGATACGGAAGCAGTGTGTTGTTACAATGGATATCTCAATGTCTCCCCCCCCCCCCCCCCCCCCCCCCGTGGTATAAAACATATTGTCTCCTAATTTCCTAAAAAACAAAAAAGGAGTCAAACCAACTGATCGGCCACTTCCCAATGATACGAAGGCAGTGTGTTGTTACAATGGATATCTCAATGTCTCCGTGGTGTAAAACTTATTGTCTTCTAATTTCCTAAAAAAAGAGGAGTCAAATCAACTGATCGGCCACTTCCCAATGATACGGAGGCAGCGTGTTGTTACAATGGATATCTCAATGTCTCCGTGGTGTAAAACTTATTGTCTTCTAATTTCCTAAAAAAAAAAAGGAGTCAAACCAACTGATCGGCCACTTCCCAATGATACGGAAGCAGTGTGTTGTTACAATGGATTTCTCAATGTCTCCGTGGTGTAAAACATATTGTCTTCTAATTTCCTTTAAAAAAAAAAGGAGTCAAACCAGCTGATCGGCCACTTCCCAATGATACGGAGGCAGTGTGTTGTTACAATGGATATCTCAATGTCTCCGTGGTGTAAAACTTATTGTCTTCTAATTTCCTAAAAAAAAAAAAGGAGTCAAACCAACTGATCGGCCACTTCCCAATGATACGGGGGTAGTTCAATAAGTATTAGATTTCATGACAGATGGCGTTACTGTCACCATGTCTAACATTTCGCGTGACATATTTCGCACTGATTCGTGGTGATTATTTGATTTGTTAGCCATTTGAGGGAGTCATCTCACACGTTGACCAGTCTAAGATGAAGAAAGTATCAACATATTACTGAACCATTTATAAAGAAGATTGCGACATTAATTTATTTGAGGTCATATACAGCTAGTAGCTTCAAACTCTTTTTTAGTATTTATAATTTATACGCTTTCTCTTTAATGATATTTTGGTTTGAAGCGCATATGCTGAATTCAGTCAGAAACATTATTTGGATATTCTATTCAAATATCGAACATGTTGGAAATGTAATATTGCAATAACTGAGACGCTATTGCAAATGATTCCACTTCAAATTCTAAGAATAATATTTCAGGGTTCTTATAGAAAAGTATATTCTTCTTAGCTCTCTGGCATCTTGTTTATTTTAAAATAACACTACAACCTTTCGCAATAAGAAACTTATTGCGAAAGGTTGTAGTTTTATTTTAAAATTTGTAGCGCAATTTTTTCATCTTGTTTATACAACTGATAACAGTTAAAATTCGTAACTATTATAGACGCGTATGATTCTTTAAAAAATTGAACAATTTATACTGTCCTTACTTTTAATTTTTCAAAGAATCATATGCGTCTATAATAGTTTCGAATTTTCATAACAGATGGCGCGCTAAAACATCATAATATAACTGATAACAGTACTATTTAAAACATGCTGTGATATTTTCTCATTCAGTATTTTTTCAGAAAATGGTAACAAAACGCTGTTACCGCAACGTCATACTTTATTTATTCATTAAGATTTAGTCCTATTACCTTTTTTTTCTAAT
This sequence comes from Cordylochernes scorpioides, assembly GCA_030710605.1. Taxonomy (NCBI): domain Eukaryota; kingdom Metazoa; phylum Arthropoda; class Arachnida; order Pseudoscorpiones; family Chernetidae; genus Cordylochernes; species Cordylochernes scorpioides. The sequence continues at coordinate 3,552,508 of CP092879.1, forward strand.
TTATATTCTAAATTGTTCCATATAAACTTGCAATATAAAATAAAAGGACTTAAAAGCGCGAATGTTTCTTTTATACATAAAACGAACTTCTACTGTCCTTACTGCGATGAAAAAATATATTGGGAGGGCTTGGCTCATCAGTGGTGAACCCTCCCAGCGGTTTCGCCAATTTGATCCACCAGACCGCTTCTCGGAGCTCTAATACTGTATTGGATCATTCTTCTTTTATATGCTACACTGAAGGATGGAATCTTACGATTTGCGAAACCGCTGGGAGGGTTCACCACTGATGAGCCAAGCCCTCCCAATATATTTTTTCATCGCAGTAAGGACAGTAGAAGTTCGTTTTATGTATAAAAGAAACATTCGCGCTTTTAAGTCCTTTTATTTTATATGTATAGATGGCGCGTTATTGCTTTGTGTTAAACTTGCAATATAATTTTGAAAAACATTCAGCAGAAAGTGTTCTTATATAATTCTTTTTTAAAATACTTATAACTTTTAATGATTCGGAGAAAAACACAGCCACCAATAGTTCAATTCCCGAGATTTCAGTGTCACTCTCTTCTTTCCCCCATTTCCCTGTAGAGAGTGAAACGTCGTGAGTTGAAATAAACTGACAAAAGTTTCTATTTACGCGGGTTAACACACAAAAAAAAGGAAAAAGCCAGGGTCTAAATCAAATATACCTTAATACACAGAAAAGCGTACACTCAAGAGTACACTACAACAAAAAGTAAATAAATAAGAACTAGCGATTTGTAAAATAAAATAAAAAGGTAAAAAATTTTACACAAATAAATTTACTGGCAATGCGTTTCTTTTAAATATCATCAAATATTATCTCTACAGACCTTACTGCAATGATATGAGTTATTGAATGAGAAGGCTTGGCTCATCAGTAGTGAACCCTCTCAGCGGTTTCGCCAAATTAATCTCTATAGACCGCTCTACTATTGTATTGGATTGGTTTTCTTATATACTCTGTATTTTCTATGGAAGGCAGCTTAGGGGTGTTTAGAGAACTGTGGACATAAGCTTATATGTCTGTAGAGGTACATACATATAATTTCAAGGTACTTAGCTTTATTGTAGCGGTGGTAGGGATCGGACTCGGGTGACACAGGGATGCGAAGAGAACAGCCAGACACGGAAAAACCACGTAGATAAAGACTTTAAGTGTCTCCACACCAATTCTCCACGCTCTGGGCCCCTCCGCATTCCCTAGTCCCCTTTATATACAAACATGGCCACATTCGTCCAATGAGAAAGCGTGAGAGATTGGTTCACTAACAAAAGAAGACAACATTCTTTCCTTTAAAACCTGATCAGAAAAAAAAAAACTGAAAATGTTTGTCAATATAATTTGACAAAACTATTGGTTGATGTGACTGAGTTTTGCTTCGAATCAACTTCTAACCACCACAAATGATCTTCTTTATAACGTAAAGAATGGATTGATACTAAGGAGTCGGTCATTATGTTAACATTGATCCCTCCCGATTGTTAACTTGGAGTGTAAAAGAGTCCCCCGAGGCTGTCTCGGTTTAAAAACTCAAACCTCGGCTCTAACTAAGCCACTTAAGTCTCTCGCCTAGGTGTAGTTGGATAGTTATCACACATTTCAGATAGTAGAGTTGACTTAATGACTAAATTATATCGTTTGATGCACGTTGAATATTTTATAAAGAAAAAAAATAACAATTCAACAAAAATACAAAATTGGAGAAATATATTTTATAAAAAATAAAAATCGATATATTTCATATATAGACATAAATTTATTAAGAATACTATATAATTAATAAGGATCGTTATATATAGTACACCTATCCCTCGATTTACACGGTAGATACGTTCCTGAGAAAAACGTGTAAATCGGGGGATAGGTGTACACAGAAATAAAAATAAAATGCATTGACAGGTTAAACTATGTAGTCAGCACATAAGCTCGGGATTCCTCGTGAGATGTGTACACAGCGCATGTGTTCAATCACAGTAGCATTTAGTATAGTGCGATAAAAACAAAAAAAAAAAACTTATTTGGAAAACCGTGTAAAAGCGAAAACGTGTAAAACAAGTACCGTGTAAATCGGGGGATAGGTGTATATATATTTCAAACATGAGTGCGCTCCAAGTTATCTTTAAAAAGTCTTCTTTTAAAAACAAAATTCCGTGCTTAAATGTATTACAAAATCATACAATTATATTGTGGAAGAAACCATTCCAAGTGCAGTTCAAGTAGCTAATTTTATTTCTGTTGTGAAAATTCCAGCGAATTTCCGAGCAAAAGATTCCACGACCATATAGCGACATGATATAAAGAATTAGGATCAAGATTCCTTCTACTAAAACCGCCGGTGTATAATTTCAAACATAAGATTCCATAACACGTTTATTTTATAACGTGTCTCTTTATTTATTGTTGTGGAATCGTTTGATTGATTATCATATTGGAGGGCAGTATGGACAATCTTCAAGAGATTGCTGAAACCTCTTGAGGCAAGTGAGGAACTGGGATAATTGAGTGAGCTGTCAGTCGGCCAGCCAATCAATGGAATGTTCTCATTAGAAGGGAGCGTGACTGCCGAATGTCAACATTTCCCTGGACCACGCCATAGCGACTTTCCCCGTGGATCACGCCGAACTTCTGAATAGAATGTTGCACAGAGAGGTCTCGTTATTCTTGGTAGCTGCTTGCAGAATCTTAATGAGCAGGGTTTGTACCGTTTATCGTGTTAAATTATAGTGCACTAGGAAATGTAAGTTTTAAAGCACGAATGTTTATTCTATACATAAAACACAATTTCTAATCAACATACATTGCTTATACAATCCAAAATGCAACGCCATAAAAGAAACAAGCTATAAAATCTAAATTTTTTGGACATATAGTGGCAAGGGTTAAATTATAGTGCACTAGGAAATGTAAGTTTTAAAGCACGAATGTTTATTCTATACATAAAACACAATTTCTAATCAACATACATTGCTTATACAATCCAAAATGCAACGCCATAAAAGAAACAAGCTATAAAATCTAAATTTTTTGGACATATAGTGGCAAGGGTTAAATTATAGTGCACTAGGAAATGTAAGTCTTAAAGCACGAATGTTTCTTCTATACATAAAACACAATTTCTAATCAACATACATTGCTTATACAATCCAAAATGCAACGCCATAAAAGAAACAAGCTATAAAATCTAAATTTTTTGGACATATAGTGGCAAGGGTTAAATTATAGTGCACTAGGAAATGTAAGTCTTAAAGCACGAATGTTTCTTCTATACATAAAACACAATTTCTAATCAACATACATTGCTTATACAATCCAAAATGCAACGCCATAAAAGAAACAAGCTATAAAATCTAAATTTTTTGGACATATAGTGGCAAGGGTTAAATTATAGTGCACTAGGAAATGTAAGTCTTAAAGCACGAATGTTTCTTCTATACATAAAACACAATTTGTAATCAACATACATTGCTTATACAATCCAAAATGCAACGCCATAATAGAAACAACCTATAAAATCTAAATTTTTTGGACATATAGTGGCAAGGGTTAAATTACATCGTGTAGCCATTCATATCAGAGAAGCTTTAGAAAGATTAAGTTTTCATGTTATTTCTTGTGAAGCAGTCCTAAACTTATATTTCTCCTTGATCATCTTCCTCTAAAAAATCGATACATAGTTTTAAACTGGTGAAAATATTTTCTATCTAGAAGATTTTCGTGAGAGAAAAAATAAAATAATTCGGTGGTTGCCATTTCATTTTCGCATCCATAAGTCGTTTAACTAATAGTTGGTTGATCCGCCAATTTCCAACTTCAAGGGAAAGTGAGGGCCCTCCTCCATTTCAGGATGGAGTTGGAGAATTATCCTGGTAAGCTTGACACCTCCATTGTCCGCTACTGGAAGCGCCAGCTAAGGATTTTCCCTTAATAATAGTTGGAAATTTATAATGAGCAGAAATATGATGACCAGCAATAAACACCTAACATGGCATTTACTGACACATCTTCCTGGACCGACGGGTCTTTCACCAAATTTGTCATCTGGTTGTCTGCATTTTGATCGCCCCGGGTTATAGCTCGAAGTTCAGAAATCACTGCAAAGAAATATCCGTCACGATTCTTCTAATCAATGCTGAGACTAATAGCAGCTTGCACAATGAAAGTTGATGTTCAACCTCCTTTTTATATGTTCTCTATCTATATTATGTAGCATATTTCCCGAACAAAATATATTGGAGCCATTAATCTTTTTTTCCCCTTCTTTTTAGATGGAATTTCAAAGAAAAAAAATCCGAAAATCAAAGGCATTAATTATAAATTTACGGAGATATTTCAAAATGTTAAAAATATATAATGCATAAAACCTAAATATACGTTAAATCCAAGTTATGTGGGGTAGCCAAGACTTAATAATAAGGGGTTTATATACCGAAACATGCGTGCTATTAATAAAGGGCAATCAAGAAGACCCTCAATTAAATGCGCGCAACCTGTGTGATTATTAAACTGAGAAGAGAAGAAAAACTAGAAATATCAGTGACGCAATTTGCATAGGACATATGCAAATGTGTCTGGTGATATTCATCTGATAAGAGAGGCCAGTGAACGTGGACTCCACGCGTACGGCCACGTGCTGGTGCGTTTTGTAATTAATACCTTCTAGCAGCCTCATTACAGCCATCAATATTAATGGGCGGGAAGCTGGTCACGACACACAAAAACTGGATTGCTCGGGGGACTGTCGCTTCCCTCTAACCGGTCCCCCCCCCTGTCCTCATTAGGCAGCCCCCAGCCTTCTCCCTCTTTTCATCCAGTAACCAACCAATCTACATGCGCACACAGTTGGTATTCATTGTGGGCAGAGAAGCCTCAATATTGGGGGGCTCGCATCGGCTATTTAACTAGCGTTTACATTGGGCTTTGTCCGCCTGTCTAATTACCATTCTTTTCATGCCAAATTTAGGGAGAGGGGAGTGCGTTATTATTGGGGGACAGACACTGCATTCTCTTCCTTATTCTTCATTATGCCTTTCTGAATATTAAGTCATTCAGCTCGAATAATTTGAATATTTTGGGAAACTCTCGTTCGTCAAACTTGTGTGTTCTATAGAACTCTAGTACAATATGCCATAAAAACAATATTTACTTTCCTGCTTCATTAATAAAATTAAAGTTTCGAAATGAATATGGTATTCGAAATCAGAGTCTGCAGCTATTATTCCAATACCATAAAATATATTTTAAATGACTAAATAGATGTGTACTAATTTATATTTAAAAAGCCATCTCGATTCAGGTATTCTTTGCAAATATGGAGATAGCAATAGGCAGAACATCTTCCCTTTATTTCCTAAAATTCATGCAAATTATTCGAATACACACATAAAGTGTGGCATCATATTATTTTCTTTTTAGAAATAAACAAATTTTTGAAACCATATAGGAAGGTAACCTTGTTGAAATGTAAGTACACAAAAATCTATAAATATATTTTGTAATATTTATAACTAAAATTAACGGGTTTTCTTTTGTCATCCAGTATTTTAATTGCGACATTTAAACAAACCTCCAGGCAATTCGACCCACTATATTTTAATATAGTTCCAACACAAGTATGTACTATGCGATAGGGTTTCTTTTTGTTCAGCTCTAAAACAAGGCGAGTTTTCGAACAATAGGCTCTTAGGCATACAGATGAGGCGCTGTAAATTTATTTCACTAGTCTAAATAATATATTCCAAAAGATTGTAATATAAAAGAAATATCGACGAATAAATATGAGTTCGCAGACTAAATACAAGACCATTCTACATTAAAGAGCTATTTGATATGCGAACATTTTACATGTTTCATCTAGATCATTAGTAGGTATGTGGTGAATTGGTTTGAATATATCGAGCTGACTTGTTAGCCAATATCCTAAAGTGATAATGGCCGATACTTAGATAAATTGTAATTTTAAAATAAAACTTGATATTTTAAATTTATAAAATAAATATTTTTATTGTGTTCGTCATATTCATCACACCGAAATATCAGAACCTATAATCAATTTTTTAAAATAAGCCTATAGATATTTTAGTGCGTTTAAATGTAGATTGTGAAAGAACTGCTCTCCTTTGATCAGAGGTTGCTGTTTTTTTCTCAAGTCAAGAAAAGATGTTTGGGGGGGACAATATCCTGAAACAAACAAAAATCATTTCATTAGAAGAGAAAATTGCTATAAAGTATAAAATAAGAATATAAACAGTTGGCAATGCGTTTCTTTATTCGTGAAAAGTCCAAGCTTTCGGATCTTTATAATCCTTCTACTTCTGCACTATCCATCCTTCTTTATAATCCTCTTTCCAGTTGGTCTCGAGAATCACGCCCTCACCATCTTCTCAGTAGCGAAGTACGCGATCTACGTTTTCTTCGTAGATCGCTAAATGCGTGTTGTCGCTGGAGACCCGTTGGCGATTCTCCACCAAACTCTGCAGCGCTGGCAGAGGCGCCATGTTCATTGTACATAGTATGATGCGTATATATGTTATAAATAAAGATGAATGAGGTTTCTGTTGTATTCTTGATCATGTAAAGGATTATGGTAATGGTGATGCAGTCGTGGTTGAAATAATAATCTTGAAAATATAAAATCTTGATCAGAGATTTCTTTATTTGAGCTAAGGGATATATATGAAAAACATAATTTGATAAAAGTAATGTCTGGCTTAAGGCGAGTAGAATAAGGAAAACAAAAGATTATTTACATAATGTACAAAAGTTTTGAGCCGGCCATCGGTAAACAACAACAATGAGGTTTATAGGGGAAGCGTGACCTCTTAGCGGTCGATTTAACAGATTATTTGAATCTATGAAATATAATTTTAAATAAAATAATATTTTAATATAACATATATATATATATAATTATCCTTCTTAAATAGTGAAGACTGTGCACTTTTGAATATATTGACAAGATGTCGATAAAATTATTTTAATTGTCAAAAATTCTCTTTATAATCCTTTCATTCCGGACTCTGCAATCAGCAATATTTAGCTGCACGAGTTTTTGTTTCATCATGTTACCGTTCTTTACTTTTTCCTCGTTTTAGACAAGCCGAAATATGTGGCTGGATTCGTTGAGCCTCAAAATTTAATCAAGTAGAGGGCGCAAATCGGGGGATATAAAAACAATATTATCACAGATCGACAATTTAATTGAGGGGACGGATGCCTGAGTGCCCCAAACTTTATAAAAAACCTATTAGAATACAGACCTGGAATAACTGCAAACAAATTTTTCCTATTAACTTTTTGTGTGTAATTTTTGCCTTATTTAAAAAATAGGTAAATATTTAATTTTTAGATTATCTTTTAACAAATTTCGAAGATATTTACCCAATTGATTGGTCTCAGGGATAATAAGGATCCTTCCTCGCTGAGGTGGACTCTATTCCACTATGGCTGGTCTTTGACGGATGTGGGGGAGTTGTATTATTTTGCATTCCTCACCAATATTATTGTAAATTCTATCACAATTCTCATTATCTAAATCCCCCTTTACGTCCCAAGCTACCGGATGGTCGGTCAGTCTACAAAGAGTGTTCATTGTTTAAAATAGGAATTTTCCAGGTCCGTTGAGCTTGTTTCACGTAGGCTATCAAGTCACTCTTTCTTTTTTCGAAATTGACAATCTTTAAAATTTTATATTAGTAAAATATTTTTCCCTTAAAACAAAAATGCGGAAGAATTAGCGATTTTTTCAGTCATGCGCCTATGGGTGATATTAGAAGGTTGTCCTAAAAGTTCGCAATCACTTGCAAAATTGAAATACCAATATTATTAACCATATTATTATTCGCCGTTATGTATAATGTCTTTGTATTATGTATAAAGTACATTATTATGTATTCGCCGTAATAATATTATTCGCCGAGTAATAAGGAAATCAATGTTTTAAGAAAAACGCGCACTTTTGACACAACTTTATAGCGCTTCTTGTTTTACTTGGTATCCCATCTTATCTATTTCTACTGGTATATAAGGAGAGAAAACGCTGTTAACTATCTGTGAATGATTGTGTTATGTCGACAGTGGTATATTGTTTAGATGGGTTAAAAAAAATTCTGGCATCCGGCACTATCCGACTGCAATTATTTACCGGCAGCGAAAGGGTAAACTGTTTTGTACCTTTCCAATTTTTTTTTTTTTCAAAATTATAATGGTTATGAGAAGCGAAATATACATTTAAAACATAAAATTCGCCATGGGCGATACATCGCCCTACCACCGCCTTATTAGAAATACTAAAATATATACATCTATACAAATTTGCACATTGTGCCTTCTTTTACTTATATTTTGATATATTGACAATTGAAAAATATTTATTTACCTTAGTCAACTTTTACAATATTAAAAGACATATATACAGATAAAATATATACAAATCAGCCAGGGAGTCTTCCCCAGCGGGCGAGAGTCCTGTGCCAGGCGATGACGGGGTCCTCGGCGCTGCCAAGGAGGACAACCTGGATGAAGTGCCGGTACACTCGAGACTTGACCGACGAGAGGATGGAGATGTCGTCTTGCTCGAGGCCGGTCCCGAATATCCACGCCTGGAGGTCAGGGGGTCTGCCTATGATGTTAAAGGCTTCTAGGATGAGGGGCCTGATGGTTCTACACCCCAGTATTTTGATAAAATGGATAAAATAAATCTTTCTCTAAGCGTAAATTATGACAAAGAAAAAATTTTGAAGCCAAAGGTTGAATAGCATAGAATTTAATCTAAATTAATTCACCAAGAGGGTGAGAAAGCATTTAATTGTGCCAACGTTTATCGATGGCAAAAACGCTCCAAAAAAGATGGAAGTTAAGAGGACGACTTCCTCCTACCTTTTCACCTGAAACATGTGTCGTCTGTACTCTTGGATGAAGTCAGCGATAGGAGGAAATATGTTCTTCTTTACGAGTATAATTTCAATTAATTAAAGTCATGGAACTGTTCAACTTTAATTGAAACTGTGAAAGAAAATTAAAAAAAAAATTATATCAGATGTATCTCATTGATCACAGCATCTTTTAATAAACTTAGAATATCACGATTCTGTCGGATACTTTTTCGCACATAAATAGTCAGTCACAATATAAAATTATATTCATTTTATCTTAGCTTTCTTCCATAAATCTATATTAGAATCATTTATAATTTCATATATTATCCTTTTTAGAACAATAAACGATTTAAATGAAAACTTTTACTTTAAAACTATTATAAACGTTTAACTAAAAATCTCTAATCATTTTAAAATATCATATTTAGCTTTTAAATTTATAATACAAGCCATCTACCGGAAAATATATCGATTAAAATACACTTATCCCCCGATTTACACGGTACTTGTTTTACACGTTTTCGCTTTTACACGGTTTTCCAAATAAGTTTTTTTTTTAGTTTTTATCGCACTATACAAAATGCTACTGTGATTGAACACATGCCCTGTGTACACATCTCACGAGGAATCCCGAGCTTATGTGCTGACTACATATTTTAACCTGTCAATGCATTTTATTTTTATTTCTGTGTACACCTATCCCCCGATTTACACGTTTTTCTCAGGAACGTATCTACCGTGTAAATCGGGGGATAGGTGTATTTTTTTTTATTTCCAAGTATTGACCAATATCCTTCTTAAATTCGAGAAAAGCCAACCACGTACAAGTGCTGGTTGACTTTAGTCAGCGAACTGTACGCAAATGACCTAGCAAGGTTGTAATTCTCCCCATACCTTTTAAATTCAAGAAAGGAGTTTACAAGATCAATTGTGGGTATTTAATTTTATTTGGAGGTTCTTATCAAGCTCGTAGAATGATGAAGGATACCTAAACAATGTAAATTGTGTCTAAAAAATAACTCTCGTTTTTAATAGACCTGTCATTATTTAATAATAAAAACTACATTATCTTTAGAATATTCCTACGCAATTTCAGCATTTGCAAAAAAAAGGTCTTTATGAAAATAACTGCGAAACAAAATTTAGGTTGTTGAATAGGTTTCTGACGTGTTTCTCGGTGATATTTGCAAATAGTTGTAAATACACTCATTGACAAAAAAAGTCTCTATTTTAAAGGAGAGATAGGCAATTTTGTTCACACTTGGTTATCTCATGTCTTCAATAAAGGTCACTGTGTATCAAATACCTTTCAGAGTTATTGTCTGATTTCTGACATACATGCTAAAAGGTTCAATTTTCTTATGTTTTGTCCATGAGTGCACTTGTTCAAATAGAAATTATTTTCAGCCCAATTTTCCGTATGAGCAAGAGTATAAGAAATAAATGGACCATTGACGTGATAGAACCACGGCGACCTCAGCCCCCAATTAGTCAATTTGGTTCAATCACCCAACCAAGGTTTCCTACAGCTCCAACATGGCCTAGTTGTCTTTTAATGGGAAGCTTTAGAAAAGCGCACTCTATGTTATACTCAATTCGACGACGTAACTTGGGGAACTTGTCAGCTAAGCGAACAGTCGAACAAACCCTCGATATACCGAATATATTCACTTTAATGAAGATGATTGACCTTAAAATCCTATGTAGTATATGTTGAGCATTTTCGTTTCGACAACTTTCGACAGATTGTTTTGGAAACATTTGCTGTGCCTCAGAAGAGTTCTGATTCTTCGCTATCACAATCTAGATAATCTTGGTGGCAGATATAAACCGATATTTATACCGTAATATAATCTTGAAGTTACTTATTTTAATATGTGTGTGTGCCATATAATAAAATATTTTCGACTGCATATGGAGAGTATTTAGTGATGGCATGCCACCCTTATGTTTGCTGGGCTGTTGACTGAGGATATAGTACACGTGATGTAGATGGACGGTGGCCATGGCGGGCGGCAGTCCCCGCGCTTTCCACGCCGTGAACCTGGCGCTGCACGCCGCCGTGACGGGGCTCCTGGTGGCCGCCTGCCGTAACGTACTGCGGTGGCCGGATCCGGACTGTCTCCTGGCCGGCCTGCTCTTCGCCACACACCCCGTGCACGCCGAGGCGGTACGTGCCGTCCTGCTTCCATTGAAAATTTTAGTTTCTTTTACTCCATGTAGCTATGTATGTATACCTTGGTGTTTTAATATCTGCCTTCATTTTCTAGACAATACAGAATTGTCGATTCCTCTAATCGATTGTTACAGAAAGACAAATTAAGATCAAATAAAGGATAATCTTTATATATATAAATCAATGTTTGTATGTTTGTTTGTTTGTATGTCCGGTATACAAATTCGCAGTAGTTCACTAATTCAAACCAAAATTTCCATACATAGGTAAAAAAATACGGGGAAGACGATAGGCTATTTAAAAATACAGTCGAACTTGGATAATTCGAACCCCAAGGGACCATAAAAAATTCGAATTATCCAAAAATTCGAATTAAAGATGTTTTGAATAAAGGCTTAAGGCTTCTAGGGACCAAGATAAATATTCGAATTAAAGAGGTTTTCGAATTAAAGAAGTTCGAATTATCCAAGTTCTACTGTATATATATAAATCAATTATTAAAACTATATATTCAAATTATTCTACTTAGCTCACGAACAGCGCACTCTATCAAAGATTAGATTAAATTATGCTGATGCAAACAAATAGATAATGCTAATAACAAACAAAAATCTTTTCTAAATATATATCACTCGGGTAGATATGCACACGGGTCAATCCCGGGGCGAAGCCTGGGTCACCCGTCTAGTATATAATAAAGGAGTATATAAAATGTAGGGAAAAATATATAGTTGTATAAGTGTACACATTTCTTCAGCAAGGGATGATCCCCATCTTGAGAGAGTTGAGACTTCCTTGAACTACCTTGAGCTTCATTTTCTAGAGAGACTCTAGACTAATAAATTCAATCAGAATATTTTCCCATAAGGGGGTACGTTCAAACTCTGATTTTTACATGGACTTATAGAGGTAAACCCAGTGTATTATTTCCTATTGAAATATTCTGTATGCTAATATTTCCATATAAAAATAAATATGCATATATAAAAATGCCATACTGTGCATATATGTTTGTTCCTATATAAATTGTTATGCATCTCTCTTATATAAGATTTTCCGTGGGTGACCATACAAGGAGTCACCAATTAATTAATCCGTTCCTGATGCATTCCTTCCAGCAAAAACACCATATTTCACAATTATTTCAGAATATGTGTTTATGAAGTGTTTAAAGCGCAGACATATAAATATTCTCTATTTTAGAGGTGCCACTGTGCATATATTATACTAGCCGAATGACCCGGGCAACGCCCGGATTTTACCCGATTAAATGCTTTTTTTTCAAATACTATTCGTTACAATTATAAATTGGCGCCGTGGATGTCATTCTTGTATAATATATAAATGAGTTTTAAAAATTGTAAAAAAAAAAAATGCATCGGCCGGGAATCGAACCATGGCCGCCCTCGGCAGGCGGGCATTCTACCACTGAACAACCGATGGTTATGAGAAATGGCCATATATGGGTATTTATTCCATTCACAAAGCAAGCGGTGACGGAATTAAGAATTGTTGCTTGATTATGACGCTGATAACTGTATGTATTAATATATTGTGAAGGGATGATAATCACGAACCTCTTATTTTTTTATTCTTTCTTATAATCTGTATATATTTACCAAATGTATATAATCTTTCTCCATTTTTTATTTCCCACTTTCATAGGTTTCTCCGTTTTGTAACCCCAAGGAGAATCCTCTGTAAGACCTGTGTGTCTTAATAAAGGCTTTTGTGTGTGTGTGTGTGATAATCACGAACCAAAACCATGGTTTACAAAATCCATGATTTACAGATTGGCCATTTTGTCTGAATTTTCTAAAACAGGTGTTGTGGCTTTGTCGTCACTAGCAAGGTTTTATACTTGGTTGATGAAAATATGCAGCGTTCTGATGAAATTATCATCATCATTGCCAGCCTAAAGTATCCTTAAAGGAAATAGAGAGCGCCATCTCTATGTAAAATTTGAAACTATTTAGTGCGACTGTTACCGAAAAAAATCTGCGACACTGCGTGGAAAATCTTGATCAGGGACTACTCATCATCCTCCCAGCGGTTTCGCCAGTTATTTTATTTTGGTAGAATTATCTTTCTATAATATCCAAATAAAATACTCATCAGCTATATTATAAATACCTTAATTTAAATAAAGAAACCTCGAACATAATTCAGTCAAAGTTTTCTTTAAGGAAAGAAATATTTCTTAGTAACTCTTGTGCAAATGATCCTTAAATATTTATATTTTTTATTTATATATATTTATTTTCTATTTTTCATATCTTAGACAGCAGAGCTACATTGCCATATAGCCGTATGCAAATATTGCATTAAAAAAAAAGTAACCATATTTGTGAGAATCCTCCAAATTTTAAAGGGACAACTTTCTATATGAAATATCCCGCTGTTTGATTTTAATAGTTGTTGTAATTTGTTCTTTATAAATAAAACCAAACATTTTGCAGCCTTAATGGTTGCAATTTCACAGATGGCTCGCGCTGTTCTCTTCTATTGCAATTTTAACTATACCAATATACTATAGAATAATAGCTCCTTGGGTTTTATATGGATCTAATATTCTAAAAACAATAAGATATATAGAATATATTAATAATATAAAGGATTGAGACAGTGAAGTTACATTCGAATAGAATCGACACCCCAATGAACTATCAAACAACGTTGTGTGAAACTTGTGCAGGTGGCGAGCATCGTTGGCCGTGCTGAGCTTCTCTCCGCCCTCTTCTTTCTCCTGTCCTTCTTCTGTTTCGCCAGGTAACTCTTGCTCACCTCTTACACAACTAGGGATCATCTGAGCAGACTACTAATGATATAATTACAATAGAGCGACTATATATATATATATATATATATATATATATATATATATATATATATATGTGGCAATATAATAATAAGGTGGGGAAAGAGAAATAATCACACCACAAGTTGGTAGAGGAACCCAGGCAACCAGAGAGAGAGGGAGAGCGCCGTGCCCGGCAACAGCCGGGCGGCCGTTCGTGTCGCATACAATCCTCAACTGTCTTAAAAGTCGCAAGGTGTCGACGGACGGGCCCCATTTGCCGCCCCTTGGAATGTCGCTGCTGTCTCAAGTGACCGGACTTTACATCCCGTCTCTCTCTGGGCTGTCTTTAGGTTTGCTTTATTATTCCTGGTAGAGTATATATTATGACATATATATATGAGAAAACAATAGAAAAAAAAGGTCAGGTGTTGATATTAAAAATAATGAAGGCATATCCTGACCAAAAGCACATGTGCTTTTGGTCAGGATATGCCTTCATTATTTTAAATATATATATGTGTGTTTGTGTGTGAAAAAATAGTACAAAAGTGAATTTGCACTTGGGTCAGGTGGATAAATTAAGAAAAAGGCATCTCCTTATCGTACAAATAAAAGTTGCTGATGGCTTGCGCCATCTATCGGTATAAATATCAACTAATTGTCGATTTTTAATTATTCAAAAATTGGCCAAATACCGTTTCTTGATTAATCAAGATAATTTGATACGATATTCTGATATACACGCACACAACACACATTTATGTTGCCTTTGTAAAAATCTAATTAATATCAAATCAGAAAGAGACAAATGCTTCTAAACCGTGTAGTGCGCGTCCCTGACCCCTTTGTATAGCGTTTCGCAGCAAAATGTCGATATAAAAGTGAGTTGTTATATTTTGTTCTCGTGCCTAGAAATATTGATCATTCTAGAGGTAAAAATATTTGGCTGGGGGGAGGGATCAGCTAGTTACACTTACCAGATGTGACCGGCCGGGAAGTGAGTCAGAGGTTCAAAGAGCCGTGAACCGCCGCCTTCAATCCGATTCGACCTGGCTTGATCCTTCCAACTCTGAAGACGGGATAGAAACAAATCGATTGTGGAGCCCGTGTTTCTCTCTCCCGGCACTACATGACATTACACGTTCTTCCAATAATTCGTGTGTCCAAGTTACTCTCATCCTAAAGTAGCCATACATTTTCTTATAATTAAAGATACGACGAGGACAAGATATTTTTGTCGAAATGACAAAAGTTATTACTTTTGCGCGGGTTAACACACAAAAATGGAATAAGCTAGGGCCTAAATTAAAAGTAACTTAATACACAAAAAAGCGTACACTCAAGAGTACAACACCAACAACAAAAAGGAAATAAATAAGAACTAGCGATTTGTAAAATAAAATAAAAAGTACTTAGCTTTATTGTAGCGTTGGTAGGGATCGGACTCGGGTGACACAGGGATGCCAAGAGAACAGCCAGACACGGAAAAACCTCGTAGAAAAACACTTTAAGTGTCTCCACACCAATTCTCCACGCTCTGGGCCCCCTCGCATTCCCTTAGTCCCCTCTTATATACAGACATGGCCACATTCGTCCAATGAGAAGGCGTGAGAGATTGATTCACCAACAAGCGAAGACAACATTCTTCCCTCTAAAACCTGATCAGAAAAAAAAAACTGAAAATGTTTGTCAATATAATTTGACAGAAACGTCGAGATAGATAATAAAAAGAATCACTGACCGAAGTATTTTTAATTTTACGAACAATGAATGCCGGCCAGGCAGCCTCTATCTTCAAGATATATATATTTTGTTCAAATATTCTAGCTAACATACACAACCAGCTTTGTTTTCATCCTTTTCACATCTTCAGAAGTTTACCTAAATTTCTTTATTTTAATTGGCTCCCTTGTTCTCTCAACCTCACCCATTCCATTGATATTCTGGCTGGGAACCTGCTGACCTGATTAAACTCGAGATAATTTTCCAAGCCTTAACATTCTTTATGCAACTTGCTGATTTACTTTCTAGTTATAAGAGACCTGACACTTTTAACACTCACTACACCACTTTCCCTTTATCACCCACACAAGTGTACACATATTAACTCTATTCATTTTTACAAATATGTAAATAGGATATTTAAAAATATTTTAACAATTTAAATAATGAATTGAGATTATTTTTTGTTATATAAAAACTAGCCGAATGACCCGGGCAATTACCCAATTAAATGCTTTTATTCAAATACTATTCGTTACAATTATAAATTGGCGCCGTGGATGTCATTCTTGTATAATATATAAATGAGTTTTAAAAATTGTAAAAAAAAAAAAAAATGCATCGGCCGGGAATCGAACACGGGCCGCCCGCGTGGCAGGCGAGCATTCTACAACTGAACCACCGATGGTTATGAGAAATGGCCATATTTGGGTATTTATTCCATTCACAAAGCAAACGGTGACAGAATTGATTAAGAAAGAATTGATTATGACTCTGATACTTGTATGTATTAATGTATAGCAGCAATTTCTTCCATAAAAAAATTGGTTGAGAAATTTGTTAGAAATACTAGATCAGGGTTTTATACAGGATAATTGCTGAATGGAGAAGGATTCTAAGGTATTTCAATTTCTTGGAAATGTAACTGACCGATCATGTGCGACACTGATGGATACCCTCTCATGCTAAACTTTTGTCAGAGAATATGTTATTGTGGTCCGATTAGCAAATTTAATTATTTAAAAGTAACAGAAAGAGGCCCACACCAGTATAGAAGATAAGAGAAATGACCAAAGAATGAATTCCATTATTGTCTTGGACTTGTTACAAATTTGATCCTCTCTCGACAAAGCTCTCAACAAGTTCTGTAACAACCTGGCTTTCCGCCTTTAAAACGAACAACTACTGCTACGAGACATAAGGTTGAACAAAACCTTAAATTTGGCTTGTAAATGATGTTGGAAGCAAAAGTATATTTATCTCTGTGCGGCAAAAAGTAACATTTTTGAAAAAAAAAAAACTTTTAAAATTAAGCTTAAAGACCTTTTAATAGCAACTAATTTCAAAGCACAAAAGATATTTACAAACTATTATACAAATAAAATAGGATTACAGATTTATTTTCGCTGTATTTTGAATCTATACATGGCCTCTAATGAATCATTTTAATATAATTCGAGTCAGAGATCCTCAATCCTCGTCGTTTTGAACCTGTCAGGCAGTGAGCTTCAAGTTCCGGTGAACGAACAGAATTTGACGATATTTCGCCCATGTACAATCGAGAAGAGGTAAACCTTGCTAGCCAAAGTTTACATTTTAGAGTAGAAATGAAATTTTGAAAATAATTATTTACGTATAAGGCAAATCTTTGGGCATTGACGAATCTTCAGCCAAGTTTTAATTCGGCTCTCATTAAACATTTCTATTCATTTTCTTAAAGCTATTATGTCCATGAAAATAAATTGTATATTGTCCACTAGAACCGAAAATTCATGAAAATTTTAAAATAATATGAATCATTTGCTCGTTTAGTATGCTGGGTTCATCTTATACTTTTTACCATTAGAGTTTTCAAATCACATGTTTACGTTCGATGATAGAAATTATATGTAATAGATGGCGCCCTGCCATCTGAAAAGTTCATGTGAAAGTGGTCAGGATATGCCCTTTTTTATTTGTCATATTTGTATAGAAAAATATATTATTTCCATCAAAATCGCTAATGGCCACATTCAAACTTTGATATGGCCATTCCGAAATAAGAGGCGAGATTATTTTCTGCAAACATATAGCTGATGAGACCAATCTTGCTAGAATCGGATCAAGTCAGCCAACCAAATCAGATGACTCACGGCCGTAATCCTTTCTGCTCTAGGGAAAGAAAGTAAGGAACCAATTGAAGCAGGCAGGATTCCAATTTCTGTAATCCCCTCAACATGCATATTTGGCCGAGCCAATATCGGATGTAATGGAAGATTTTAATAAATCCCCTGTGGTGTAATGAGACGCGGCGGCACAACAAAGGACCTGATCAATCAAAGCTGCCACTTTTGACCAGAAATAATTTGAGGGGCATCCCATCTTGACATCCTCATCAGAAGCTTTTAATAGATCCACCCTCTTATGACACCCTTCCTTAAATTACAATGTCCTCCACATTTTTTATGTGTTTAAAACTTCCCCATAAAAATAGGAAAAAAAAAAACTCAATACAGTCAGATCTCCCCATGTCGAGAGAGTTCCATGACAACATTTGACATGCAGATACTTTGCTATATACAAACGTCCTTTTTCTAGAAGTTCGGTTGTGACGATGAATCTAAAATGCCGTATTGAACTTATAACTATAAAATTGTAAATATTATATGTGGGAATGAATATATAAAGCTATTATTTTTTTTTACACAAATAAATTTACTGGCAATGCGTTTCTTTTAAATATCATCAAATATTATCTCTACAGACCTTACTGCAATGATATGAGTTATTGAATGAGAGGGCTTGGCTCATCAGTAGTGAACCCTCTCAGCGGTTTCGCCAAATTAATCTCTAGACCGCTCTACTATTGTATTGGACTGGTTTTGTTATATACCCTGCATTTTCTATGGAAGGCAGCTTAGGGGTGTTTAGTGAACTATGGACATAAGCTTATAGGTCTGTAGAGGTACATACATATAATTTCAAGGTTATTGCATCGAGCAAAGCTCTTCCGCAAAATATGTTTTCATAATTGCCAGTAAATTTATTTGTGTAAAATTTTAACGATAGGTGGCAATAAAATTGAATTTACTAATATATATTGGTTATGAAAACATATTTTGCGGAAGAGCTTTGCTCGATACAATAACCTTGAAATTATATGTATGTACCTCTACAGACCTATAAGCTTATGTCCATAGTTTACTAAACACCCCTAAGCTGCCTTCCATAGAAAATGCAGGGTATATAACAAAACCAGTCCAATACAATAGTAGAGCGGTCTAGAGATTAATTTGGCGAAACCGCTGAGAGGGTTCACTACTGATGAGCCAAGCCCTCTCATTCAATAACTCATATCATTGCAGTAAGGTCTGTAGAGATAATATTTGATGATATTTAAAAGAAACGCATTGCCAGTAAATTTATTTGTGTAAAATTTTAACGATAGATGGCAATAAAATTGAATTTACTAATATATATTGGTTATGAAAACATATTTTGCGGAAGAGCTTTGCTCGATGCAATAACCTTGAAATTATATGTATGTACCTCTACAGACCTATAAGCTTATGTCCATAGTTTACTAAACACCCCTAAGCTGCCTTCCATAGAAAATGCAGGGTATATAACGAAACCAGTCCAATACAATAGTAGAGCGGTCTAGAGATTAATTTGGCGAAACCGCTGAGAGGGTTCACTACTGATGAGCCAAGCCCTCTCATTCAATAACTCATATCATTGCAGTAAGGTCTGTAGAGATAATATTTGATGATATTTAAAAGAAACGCATTGCCAGTAAATTTATTTGTGTAAAATTTTAACGATAGATGGCAATAAAATTGAATTTACTAATATAAAGCTATACAATTTTCAACTTGCCTCTTCTTGACCCGAGTTTTTAGCGGTCGCCTCAGTTCGTTATTGGTGTTGTTTGGTGCTAGATGGGCCTCCGGAGGCCCCGCGGGGTGGTTCTTGGGCTGCGCTCTGGGAGCCGGGCTGGCTCTACTGGCCAAGGAGCAGGGGGTGACGGTGCTGCCAGTCTGTGCGGCCCTGCAGCTCGCCAGGACGCGGTCGCCAGCCTCGGTGGGCCGAGCTGCCGCCCTGCTGGCCCTGGTACAGTACCTCCTCACCTAGCTACCCGGGAGGACGGGGTGACAGGTCTGTCTGTGGCAGTTCGCCGCCCTCTCCCAAGCTCGACTCTGGATGCTGCACGGTCAGCTGCCGGTCTTCTCCCAGCAGGACAACCCCGCGGCTTTCGCAGACTCCATTCTCACCAGGTGCGTTTCTGCCTAATAAACAGATTTAAACATTTTAGAACAAATGTAAGATAATGTCTTATCTGTCCACAAACTACTTATATGGAAACTTTTCTTATATTATAAATTTTACACAGGATCGCATTTTATTTTTAGCCGATTATATTTTGAGGATATTCAGAAGGAACCACAAGTCTATTTTCTCTATATCAAACAATATGTTTGTATTGTTATTATATATAACAAAAAAAAAACAATTATTATATTTGCCATCAAAATTGAACAACGATGATACATACAAATTAATGTCATCAAACAATAAACATTTTGAATGTTTAGAAAGTTTCAATATGCATACAGCTACCTAGAATCCCATCTAACAAATTACTCAGCATAAAGGAGTATTCCTAAGACAAAGTATATGGGTAAATTCATTATTCAGAGTAAAACAGTACTGAACCTTGGAACAGAATATTCCAATCAAGTCATTTTGTGTTTGCTTTTATATTGACAGAGCATCCATTTGCGGAAGCTCTGATAATGTTGCGGCATGGTGTCAATTTGTAGAGGCTAGTGTTTAGGAAACATCCTTCTAGAAACATTCTACAAAAATAAAAGGTTTTTCAAGTGATAAACCACTATTGAAGTCTATAGATATCTTTCAACCAATACGTATCCATGCATGCTCATGCATCCAACCATGCACGTATATTTAAAAAAAAAAAAAAGTTTTTTTAAACACGAAAAGATTGTAATATATTTCTTTCAATATCATACGTATTTAAAATATGTGAATAATCATTTATATAAAAATAGTATTTATCATTAATTTTTTAATGTAATACTCCTGTTGAAGGACTGACAAGTTCGAAAATAAAAAGTTTGCACAATAAACTCAGCTCTCTCTCGCTTTATTCATTTATTATAAACCACTATGTGCCTTTACATTTTTTCATTGGGTCTCTTCAGCTTCCCAGTATCATTTATGACGCAGTCGAACTTCTTTTCTCTCTTTCGCCGTTGATAACATCCTAGATGCGCCGGCCGACAAATGCTAACGGCAGGGTATAAAGTCTGTTTCAGATTGGTCGGCGCGAAGCATGCGCAAAATCGCCCACCATGCGTTTTAAAGTAGAGATGAGGTCATTAAAGCACGTAGGAAAAATTTGCCTACCCTATTTTTAAAAGTTATACTGTAATATATATTTTAATTTAATCAAAAAACATTGTTTTCAATAAAGTCCAATCTATATAATAAAGCTAAGATATAAGCACAAGTTTAGTATTTTAGTTTAAAAATTTACGAACGCCCGTGCGTTAGACTGAGATAATGCTCTGGCCATGAAATAAATTTAAGTCCTTTGGATCTTTCCTTGGTGGAAAAGGAAGAATATCTAGATTGGATTATGCAAATCTGGAGAGTCTAACCACAGGAAATCCGTCTAATAAATAACATCCCCCGACTTGACATTTACATCAAGATGGTTTACATAAAAAAAAAAAGAGTATAAAGAAATATTTTCTGGTGGAAAATTTCTTTTTTGTTGGAGAATATCTTTTGAAAAATAAATCCGTTGCTACCTAGTGTTGTTTCTCTATATTTGAAATGGTTTCTGATTTTCTATTGAGATTCTTCGATGGTGTATCGATACCTTTCTACCTGATGTATCTTATATAAAATAGGATAATGGTTTGAAAGCTCTCTTTTAATTTGCCGTCTCCTAGCGGAAGGTAGTCAGACATGGAGTCCTGTTCTCCTGGATAGGATGACGTAACTCCATTCTCTGGCATCATTGGTCCATATATTCTTCTTGTTTTATTATGTATATTTAGTATATTCAATTTTTATTCGGTATTCGGGGGAGCACTGAACAATAAAATCGAGTGTAACAAATTCGTTCGATGATCACAATATTTGTTAAGACGACCATGATCTTCAATTCATTCAATAGAAGAGAAATGACAAGACGGGGAGGGAGTTTCTTTCATTCATAAACGTCTCTGTAAGCTTCGGAGAAATCGCCCTTCTAAGGTATAATATATCAAAGAGTTAAGAGTGGTAAGAAATTTTACATATTTAGAAAACTGCAATTTAGCATACTAATAATTTTTTATATGATAATTGCAGAAATATATACAATTTAAATTCCTAAAATTATATATATATATATATATATATTACAGTGTAGAAAAATATAAATATCACAATTTTTTATCTATTCGAAAAATAAATAATCTGCTACAATATGCAGGAAAACTAAAGGAGGGTTGAGATCAGGACATAAACTCGTTATACCTTACCGACAATTCTGTTTCTATTAATGCTGAGTAGTTTACGAAGGTAAGTGAAAAGTTCTCGGCCTGACAATGAATTACTCTGATTTTAAATTTTAAAAATATTTTATTTTTTAAAATAATCTCCTTGACTTCATCACACTTGGTCCAGCGTTTCTCCAATATCAGTATTCCTTCCCTGACAGGACTCCTTTGGCATCCCAGAACACACACTGGTTATGTATGGCCTTTCCGCCATCGACCTCGCTTTCTTGCACTGAACTACCGGCTTCCACCCACTGCTTCGACTGCTTCTTGGATTCTAGCGGTTGGACCCATGTTTCAACCATGGTGATCAATCGCAGCACAAAATCGGTCGGATCGCTCTTGAATCAGTACATTGTGGCGAATGTCATTTGCTCATGTTTTCGATCTTCATTCAGCAAATGCAACATTCACCTTGCGCAGAGGTTTCGCATCCCTAATTCTTCGTGCAACATGTTTCGCACCCTTTATTCCGACATTTCCACGGCCTCAGCTATCTCACACACCTTTATTCGCCTATCATCCAACACGATATTGTGCCTCCTTTCCTTAGTTTTCAATGTAGTTTCAGTTTTTGGCCGTCCTTCACGGCGGTCATATTCGAGCGACGTGCAACCATGTATAAATTCAGCTGCCCACATTTCACGGTTGAAATTGAAGCAGCAGAGTTCCTGTAAACTTTTGACAATTAAGGAGGAATTTCTTTAAGGGTTAATCCATATAAAACCGGAATTCAATAACTGCACGATATTCAAGTTTTATCCACTTTAACGAAAGACGCGCAAGACGTGTATCGCAAAGACTCTTTTACACCAACTACATTCGCGAACAAGTAGAAAATTGTCCTACGAACTAATGACATGCGTGCACAGGAATAAAACGTAATCTTTTGCAGTTCGGAATTCCATCTCTGGGTCAGGGCTTCTCCTTGTCTTGTAATTGCTCTTATACTACTACTAGCCGATTGACCCGGGCAACGCCCGTGTTTTACCCGATTGAATGTTTTGATTCAAATACTATTTGTTACAATTATAAATTGGCGCCTTAAATAAATGCATATTTTAGTTAATAACTATAGCCTATGTGCTTTATCTGTCTATGTACTGTTGGCTTCTGTAGGCGTCTCTTACTGGGAAAAAGAAAGAGAGGATTCCATTTGGTTATTAACTAATATATGCATTTATTTAAGGAGCGACCCGCTCCAACACAATAGTTACAGAAATGGGGTGGGGGGGGGGGGGCAAAGGTGGCGTGATCGTAGCCGACCAATAGGAGGGCGCCATTCCAAAAAAAAAAAAGCAAACCGTGACAGAGGCCACGCATGACGCTCGTAACTGTATATAGAATATGTTCGCGCACCTACAATGCGACGGTTGCGGATTGCGGCGAAGTAAACATTGAGCCTTACAGTTAGAAAACCCCACACGCGAAGCTCTCTCCTTATTTAATGTGTTGTCTCAACATTAAAGATAATTTTTGAATGAGAAAAAAATCAAAATAAAATCCTGGATGGGGTCCTCCACGTATTTTTGTAGGCTCTAGTGTAAAGTTCTCGGCATAAACCGATGTTATAATGCACTAGCGCGCCATCTGTTATCAAAATCCGAAACTATTTTAAAGGCGCAAGATTCTTTTTGAAATTAAACAATTTCTACTGCCCTTACAGCAATGGAAAAATTAAAGGGAGGGCCTGGCTTATCAGTGGTGAACCCGCCCAGCGGTTTCGCCAGTTTAATCTACCATACCGCTGTTATATTGCATTTTTGGAACTTCCTTTTATAGTGATACTGTTGGTAGACTCTTGGAATGGGTATTTTAGAAGAACTATGGACATAAGCTTTGAGGACAGTAGAATTACATACATTTATAAATATATAATATGCTTCGAGCAATCGCTCTTCCGCAAATATCAAATTGTTTCTTTTATTAGAACATTTATAATATGATGCACTAGCGCGCCATCTGTTATCAAAATCCGAAACTATTTTAAAGGCGCAAGATTCTTTTTGAAATTAAGCAATTTTACTGCCCTCTGGGAGGGTTCACCACTGATGAGCCAGGCCCTCCCTTTAATTTTTCCATTGCAGTAAGGGCAGTAGAAATTGTTTAATTTCAAAAAGAATCTTTCGCCTTTAAAATAGTTTCGGATTTTGATAAACCGATGTTTTGTATCCACCAACTGATGTCTTCCAGAGAGAAGGTTTTTAATCTCCCTAATCCATTCTGTTGTTTGAGGATTTACTTTTTATGGGTGGGGGGTTGTCGGGTTTCCTATGGCTATTCCTATATATCAATATATACGCTGAAACTAAGAGCCACCTATTGACATTGAACTGGGATCGCGCTCAGTTTCAATGTCTATTTTGACGGGAGATGTAACCTTTCATTATATAGATATAAATATATTCTTACGACAAAATTTCCATCTATATTTTTGCCATAGATTTGACATAGCTACGTTGCTATCTAAACTCTCTCTTTCTCTTCTTTGTAAATTTTTGAAGATTTCATGAATCTCTCTTGAAGCCCATAAAATTAAGACCAGCCCCGGACTAAAGAAGGCTATTAGGTCCAAGCCATAGACTTTAATTTGTACTTTTGAGTTTGGTAAAGCTTACATTGTCACCCAGCCCGTTAGTTTTATCGAAACGGTCAATAGATGGCGCTCAGTCTACAGGGTTGATGGGACAGGTGACCTTTTTTTATAGATCAACATCCCTCGGCATATTTCTTCACAAAAATCCGTTACACTTTTTTTTTTTTAATATTTTATTTTATTGTTACAAAAAGCACGAAGTCCAAAGGACTATTGTGCTGTGCTAGTATTATTTACATATATATGATTAATTATTTACGCGATTGATTAGTAGTGTTTTGTAAATTATTGTACAAATAGTTCTAAACTTAACAAAATTCTCATGAGATTGAGTATATACACTAAGACAAATTTGGTAATGTTTCAAAGTATCTACATACAATTTGATTAGACAGAGGGCAAGTCAAAAGAAGATGCTCTGGTGATTCGAGATCTAAGCGGCATTCACATGTTGGATCATTGATAACATTCAGTTTGAATTACACGAAATATGCTTATTACCCATTAAACGTTGTTATATTTTTACAAAAACAGGCTTGAAATTTCTTTTAACCTGTTTAGCCTGGTTTACAGTAGATTCTAATAGAAGATTTGTAAAATACAAAGCCTCTATGAAACTACCAGAACACGATGTATGTTAACATCTATGCAATAGAAATTGATAATACTAAAGGGGACTGATTTTACTTCTACACATAATATCTTCTTAAAATAACAAATGTTAAACTTTTTCCACTTGGTATATTCATTGTTTGAATACGATCAGAAATCAAATACTCTCTCCAAACCTCTGTATTATCATTAATAGGATGTTGCTAAAGAAAGCTACTAAGATATGTCTTAATAAGATCTCTAACAACGCAAAAATAACTTTTAATATTACAGTTATCCCCTTACTCTAAAATACTAGATTAAAATAGAAACACAACTTTTTTTCCAATAACAAATTCGCACAAAAGGAAAAACTAAATAATTCAAAAGAATTTTTCTTCTAATAAAAACGAAAATATTTTATTATAAAGAATCTTTATATTATTTTAATAAAAATAAGAAAGGAGTAAAAGTTTTAATAAGTTCACTTTGACGAAAGAATCGGGAGCTCCAGGAAAAGAAGCTACAACGTTCCTTTTTGCGGATTTATATTGGAGATAAAAAACCGTTAGGGAGAAAGAAGAGTCGGATGGATACAGAGGGGAGAGCGGCCACAAAAGACCCACTTCAAGCCCTCTACGACGGTTAAATCCCCACAATAAAGCACCTGGAGCTATGCGCATGCGCCAAATTGATTTCGTCTGCACAGAAAATCGTCTAGCCAAAAGTTTATTTACCTTCTGCCTTTTTTTTTTTTTTCTCTCCCCGTAGGTCGGCAGGTTGTACAATATGGGAACTTTTGTTGGTGTTGACCGTAGGGTTTAGAAAAATATTTTCCCGACTCACAATAGCTTATTTAGAGTTTTTATTTTTATAGTTTTGCGGGGGGGGGGGGGGGGGGGTGGCCACTCAATTTTTATTTTCAAATGTGTAAATATTGATGCATGCAATATTTTTTCAGAGATTTAAAAAATATTTGTCCTAGATAATAATGGAGGTCTGCTTTTTTGAAAGAAAATAATCTTTCAATTTTAAAATGTATTTTTCTGAGGATTTATATATATATGTCGTATGTAAAAAAAAAACCTTTATTTTTCCATAATATTCAACTTTCAAATGCTTGAAAATATTAATGGAAAAAAAAATTCCTCTGATTTTTCAAAAAAGAAAATCAAATGGATTTGCTAATTTGTTTTGAAATTGTTGTAAACTGACATACAAACAAATAAAGTTCTTAAAATTGATTTTATGTTAATTTGATAGGAAGATGTTGATAAGTAGAAATATCACGTGTATCAGAATTGACATAAATAATAATAAATTTGGTGGGGTTAAAATAAAGGTGCTCAATGAACTATTACATAGATTGACAGAAATATTTTGAAGTTTGTTCCGAGTGGGAGGATCCAACACGTTGCTACTCCAGGATTGAATATTTATGATATTCTCCAATATCTTAATAAATTGTTTTTTAAGATTATTCAGAAACCCAGTTGTATTCACAGCTATATAATCAAGCCTTATAACAGATTGGGTATTCTCCAGATGGCTGTTGAAAAATAAATTACTACAAAATTAATTTCGCAACACACAGATTGTTTTTTACGTTGAGTTTGATAAAAATAGATCCTCTGACGATGTTTGATTTCTCTAAACTCCATCCCAGACTCAGGAACGACTAAGACGAAATGTCGTTATAAAAACTCTGTTGTTGAGTTTGTTGAGCGACTCGACATGTAGCTGCCGGGAAGTCAAAGTTCAGTTAGGATACAGAGCTGAAACAAGTTGATGGAAGGACACCGCCGGGGAGTACATTAATCTGTCAGATGTAGAAAACCAAGTACTGAGTACATGTCTTCTCAAAGGGTTGGTTTAAACCTATTCTTATATTTCCTTATATCACACAAGCATCGTCTTCCAATGCACACCACAATCTTTAGTACTCTTACTTTTTATTTATTTATTGTTACAAAAAGCACGAAGTCCAAAGGACTATTGTGCTGTGCCAGTATTCTATATACAGTTACGAGCGTCATCATCTCTGTCGCCGTTTGCTTTTTTTGGAATGGCGCTCTCCTATTGGTTGGCTACGATCACGTGGCGAGACACTTTGTTTTTGACTTTGTCCCCCCCCCCCCCCCCCCCCCCACCCCACTCGCCTTTTGGTTTTTGTAACTATTGTGTAGGAGCGGGTCGCTCCTTAAATAAATGCATATATTAGTTAATAACTAAATGGAATCCTCTCTTTCTTTTTCCCAGTAAGAGACGCCTACGGAAGCCAACAGTACATAGACAGATAAAGCACATAGGCTATAGTTATTAACTAATATATGCATTTATTTAAGGCGCCAATTTATAATTGTAACAAATAGTATTTGAATCAAAACATTCAATCGGGAAAAACACGGGCGTTGTCCGGGTCATTCGGCTAGTTATTTACATATATATGATTAATTATTTACACGATGGATTAGTAGTGTTTTGTAAATTATTGTACAAATAGTTCTAAACTTAACAAAGTTCTCATAAAATAGAGTATATACACAAAGAGAATTTGGTAATGTTTCAAAGTATCTACATACAATTTGATTAGTTAGAGGGTAAGTTAAAAGAAGATGCTCTGGTAATTCAACATCTAAGCGGCATTCACATGTTGGAATATTGTGTAGTTATCCAATTCTGTGCAAGAAAACATTATCCCAGCTCAACTCAGAAATTGTATTTATGGCGTGCATAATGGTTCTTCCCATCATACTTAACTATAAATGAATAGTTCCTAAGATGTTGGTTGGAAGTTGATTCAGAAAAAACACAATGGAATGCTATCTGAATGACAATATCCCCCTAACCTTAAAGAGAATCATTGTACAAGTAAGAAGCCTTTTTGTAGTACAGAGAATTAATCATGTTTCACTATTGAAAACTAAGACCATAAAATGCACCTTATGCAACGGTGAATTTAGTCTCGATTTTCCACACTACATGTTCTACTGTACGGCAATGGAAGAAGTAAGAGAAATTCTTCGTCAAGAGACCGGCTATAATAGCAATTCGCCTTATGTTTTAATGGCAAAAGTCGTAAAATCCAGACCCTTTGCATTCGCTTTTTATAAATACTGGAAATCAGCTCAATCAAAATATTTAGCACAGAGACCGGATCCAACTCGATAATTGGTCGAGGTCAATACCAAATATTGGTATATAACTACGATGCTAATTTGTTATTTATTTATTTTGTCCTACAGAGAGAATCCTGTATGGCACGTGTGCCCAATAAAGGCTATTGTTGTTGTTGTTGATTCAGAAAAAACACAGCCACATCTAACAATGGTTTATTTAACTCCTGACATTTCAGTGACCTGCTGGCACTACTCAGGGGAATGATTATTTCTAGTTCTACTTATATACATACACGATTTTATAAAATCAATCCTCCCGGTGCTCTTTGCTGATGATCGCCCCAGAATATTTAAAACAGACGGATGGACATGCGAGATTTGCGGGACAAGAATGGAGCCGGGGCTACATCACCATTTACTCTCATGTATGGGGCTGAAAGACGAACGAGAAGTGCTCCTCAGTGAAATAGGCCTTGAGGGACTCTCTTTGGAGCTCCTGTTGAATGAGGTGGTGAGAAACAGAGCTGGAGCTTTTGCGTTGTTCAAATTTTGGAAGACGGCTGAAGAGAAGAGGAGGCTATATACATAATCTAATTGATCTAAATAATTATATGCAAATAATCTATGTCAGGATTAGAATGACGAATCCGGTATGGGACTTTGATTCCAGTAAAAGGCTTGTTGCTGCTGTTGTATATAGTCACAGTGTAGAAAATACTATACCTACTACTTATAGGTTTATCTCTGTATTCTTAGTTCTCTTCTCTAACTCTGTAAACTGGCGAATCCTATATAGGACGAGAGGTCCTCAATAAAGGCTTTTGTTGTTGATTTTTATTAAATCGTATGAATAGTATAAACATAAATATATTGTGGTATATTCTGGAATTCAATCAAGGATTTGTAGAAGCCTTCTCCCCGGGTAACCTTCTTATTGTGGAGGGCGAACTGATATTTGAATGAATGGTCGCGAGACTAGAATTTTCTAAAAACAGCCGTTATCTGGATCATTCAAAACAGTAAAGTTTTCTAACTTCTTCCACGTTGAGCCCTATATTGATATTGAAATAGAATTCCACGACTGCTACCTATTCAATAACGTGCGAGATATTGACAACATATTTTAAATTAATGCAATATCGACACATAATTTCTTGAAGTTTTAATTGTAGATGGAGATATGATATCGAGAATCTTAATTTAAGGATACTTGTGCAATAAGAATAAAAAAACGAATTGCGATGTTATTTATTAAGTTTTCAAGTGTTCCCGAGGAAGAAAGATAACGCTTCCTGAATATTTTATAAAGAAGTACATTCGTTTTTTTATATTTTTGTATCAACTCTCTGCTTGATAAGCAGTAAAGGTGTGAAACAGAGAGATGTCGAGGGACAAGAAGTTCTTTGCTCGAGATATTCGCCTTCTCCGCGATAATGAACACAGCTCTTGCTGAAGCTGCTGTGAAGGAAAGATGTTTCAATTATCATTCAATGGTTCAAATATGGTATAGTCCAACTGCGGTGTTTACAAAACTGTTTGCGAGGGATAATGTTTAGGACTACTGATGGATAACTCCATATAAATGTCTGTATAGTGTCAGAAAATAGAGTTTGTTTGGTAGAGAGAAGCTGCCAATGAGTACATACATTGAAAATGGTTGTGTTATGTTGATAAACAGAAAAAATGATTTGATAAATTCAATTGCCATCTATAGATAAAATTTGCAACAATTAAATTTACTGGAAATGTGTTTCTTTTCAATAATCACATCATTTGATGATATGGTTGAAATGAAACACATTGCCAGTAAATTTAATTTTTACAAATTTTAGAAATTTTGATTTTTATTTGAACCTCTCTCTCGGGCCGGATGACCTACGCCAAATGACTAATTTGAGAAGTTTAAAGCTTCTGAGAGAAAATAAAATCATCTTGGTAAAAGTGCCTTGCAAAAGCCTCTTACCTTGTAGAAGGGCTCCAAAACTCGAAAGCTTGAGTTAATCAAATTATACTTGTTGCAAGACACTTTTCTCTGGGTGAAATTTTCTTTAAAATGATATTATACAAGATATTATATTATTTTTACAATTGAAGATATAACGATTATATATACACCTATCCCTCGATTTACACGGTAGATACGTTCCTGAGAAAAACGTGTAAATCGGGGGATAGGTGTACACAGAAATAAAATGCATTGACAGGTTAAAATATGTAGTCAGCACATAAGCTCGGGATTCCTCGTGAGATGTGTACACAGCGCATGTGTTCAATCACAGTAGTATTTAGTATAGTGCGATGAAAACAAAAACTTATTTGGAAAACCGTGTAAAATAAAAACGTGTAAAACATTTACCGTGTAAACCGGGGGATAGGTGTATAATGTTCGTGTTGTGGCCTCAATATTTTACTAATTTCACGTTGCAATAAAAATTCTCTTTGCCCATACAGCTCTCTATTGAATTCTAACATTTCATACTTTCCCTGCGCGCGAACCAATTGAGTTTATCCTAAAATATATCTACGAGTGGTCGTTTTCTTCTCACCCCCGCTATTTGTGAGCACGTCAAGAAATTTCATTGAATATCTGTGTGAGATTTGAGATATGTATATAGACATATACCAAGTTTTATATAATATATCTTGTAGAATATGGGAACTAACTAGGCGTGCGAGGAGTAAAACAGGACTCGAGAATTGTTCTTATGTTTACTAACCCTAATCTAGGGTAGTGTTTACAAGCTATGATGAGTTCAGGTAAGGTTAGGTTAGTTCAGCTTATGTTCAACTTAGGTTGAGATTAAGTTCAGGTTAGGGTTAGTAAACATAGAAACCGCGACCTACTCAGGAATCCTTCCCTTTTAAGTGACATCGGCAGTTGGAGAGAAGGGGAGTCTTGATGAAAGGCACATTACTCTGAGGGGCGGTTAATGGTGACTTGCCATTACTGTAGACCCCTGGGAACTACCGCCTTTCTTAGCCTTGCTGTCATCTGTAGACAACGCTAATGGGACCATTTCTCAAATCACATCGACTCTACAAAAATATTCGAATTAATCCCATCATTTCTGATCGATGAGGTAATATTCTAGGAAGAGGGGCAGCACACCTATCGTGGGGTATTTGAACAACTCTCTTCCTGCTCAGTTCTGATTGTATTGGGGATGGAAGGTGTCAACGCTATATTTAATATAAAGACGTTTTTTACTCAATGAACTGAAGATGGAAAATATTTGGGAAGGTTTGTCTAATCAGCGGCGAACCTTTTCACCGAGTTCGTCAACTAAATCTACCATATCGGTACTTGTCGGTCACTTCAATGCCATTATTTCTCCAAATCTTGGACAAGAAAGCGCGTCTGTTCCGTACATCTTGGTTCCTGTAGGACATTAGAGCAGCGTACATTAACGATATCCATTCAATGTATATTCTGAATGCACAGGTCTGAAGAGATGCTACAGGTTGTCTCGAAAATTGGCATTTCTATCTGATACAGGGTTCATGATTAATAGAGATAACTATATTGTGACAAAGTTTTTATTAATTTTATTATTTTTATTAACAGAGTGTTCATTTTTATGTTTATATTTTGTTACTCTGTTAACTTCCCTTCGTTGCTTCTCTTTTGTTTATCTTTCATAGTTTGTTCTTGCCTTAAATAAATTGCTGTCTCATCCTGAAGTTTGTCTTCCCTATTTTTCCACGTGGCAATATTTTTAGTTTTCAAATTGACAACAGCAAATAGATAAATACAAACATTTTTGCGTGAATTCTAATATTTATTATTTTCAAATATTTTGATATATCTGTAAAACGTATTTATATTACGATCGTAATCAATAGACCATCCCCTAGTTACCTGATTCTCCTAAGCTCTTTCTAGCGGCTCAAACAGCTGAAATTACGAAGAACTTAATCACAAGAAAATATCAATGTGGAAACCTTAAAAAAACATTTATTTGTATTAATATATGAATACAAATAACGTTCTATTTCTGCAGGAGAAATATTCTCCACACTCACACAACCACACCCACACATGTTGAATATAATTAGCAACAACAACAACAACAAAAAGCCTTTATTTAGGGTCACTGACCCTATACAGGATTCACCAGAGGTATGCATAAGAACAAAGCAGTGAGACAAAGGAAACAACGATATAGACAGAAGAAAAAGAAAAAAACAAGAAAGAGAAAGAGGGAAGCAAGAAAAACAACACAAAAAGAGTAGCAGTAAGAAAGTGAGGAGTGAGTGTCACTTGGCCTTCTTCTAAGATATGGACTTGTGGAAACCATAAAACGCCGTAGCAATATACTTATTCTGGGTCATATTGTCAATTATTGATGGAAGTGAAGCACAGAGTTGCCCAATTTTGAGCATAAGGGTTCTTCTTTCTTCTTTCAGAGCAGAGCAATAAAAATTTTGAATATAATTAGAAAAATATTTATTTTAAAATTAAAAATAACTAGACATTTTTTAAAAACTTTCTTCGAAATTCTAATCGTACGGAAAATAATTTAATAAAATTTTCTATCTATATTAGAGAGAATGGTAGAAATAAATAATAATTATAATGGAGAGAGTTTTATACATATAAACCATCCATAAATAACCCTCGTACTCTATAACCTATCAAAAATAGTGTCAGCGATCTGATCTAATTTTGGGCCTCAGTATAATTTGTTTTACCGCCCTCTAATGTTTAGCAGACGAAAAAAAGTAATCAGACGATTTTATCCGGTAGAAAGGTTAAAAACGAAGCAGACGAGAGCGTGTCTCTCGGCTGCCTAATTAGGCGTTGAACGTCGTCCACAGAGCAGCAGTCAATTTCCCCCGTTTTTTTACGACATCTTCTATTTTTAATGGGGCGGGTCGAGCACGCGAGTGGTCTGCTACAATTATCCCTTCTTAATCTGCTAGGCCTAACTTGTCTAATTAGTGAACTTTCTTTGAGTTTATTTTAAAGTCTGTGGTATTTGTGTGGTGTTGTTTTTTTCCCAGGATCTCTCGTTGGCTGCAAGAAATAGTGGAGTGTGATATTTTATTAAGGAATGCGTGATGAGTCTGTTTTTATGGTTATCTTGGTTAATGGGTTGTCGAGGATTATTTCTGTGTGTTGTGCCATTGTTGACACTCTAATTGTTTTAAATTGATGTAATTAAAAGAGAAATAAATCAATTATTCTATTTTAGGTGTGAATTTAAATACGTTTATATATCCTAGATATGGCTTTATTTTTCTCTTGTGTTGTTTCTCTGGATATTCTCTTCCAATTCAGACTGCTAGCATTATTTCCAGATTTGGAAAGTTCTGAAAGTTCACCTGAAGACCACGGTTCAGTGTCAGTCCGGGATGGTTTCGGAGGTTTTTTGAATTTACCAAGCTGGCGTTGTTCATTTGTCTTCTTCTTTCTTATCTCCACTCAATCATTAGGGTATCAAGTTGTGACCCTTGATGGTATTTGACAACCATCATGACTGGGTGAAGTAGAATGCGTCTGTCTTTGTCATTAAGACTGGGAGCACTACTCAGTGGCAGGCCGACTTAGCTCCAAAAGAAAATGGCCGCCTCTGACATGAGGAACAGACGCCATGTGCAGCCGCTCCTAACATGGAGTACAAACGCTGCTCATCCTGTATTCCTAGAATAGGAGCCCTTACAGGGTACTATCAGCCGGGCCAGCTGAACCCAGGTTTTTTAGCGAGCTTGTTACTGCTCCCCCTCCTCCTTTTTCATCCGGGCTTGGGATCGGCAAAGGCGGAGTTCATTTGTTAATGATCCAAGTAATCTAATGGGTCTATTTTGAGGTTAAAAATCTATTTTCTTTAATAACAAAAAAAAATTACCGCAAATTTTCCATATTTTACTGGCACTTCTATTATATAAAAATAATGATTAAGCATGAACCTTTGATATAAAACAAACTTCCTACTATCCTACCTGCGATGAAAAGGTGAACCCTACCTTGAATCTTAATCAACTAAAGCAGTTTGAGATTTCTAATATTGAATTGGGCGATTCTTCTTGTATAATCGACGCCATAGAGCAAATATCGGTTATAAATAGGTGAAAATATGATGAATAATTCAAAAATTAGAAATTTAAAAAGCGCCAGGGCTCATTAAACTGGCGAAGCTGGGGGTGTTCACTGATGATCCAATCATTTTCAATATAATTTTCTCCGTATTTGATTTAAGAAAAAATAAACATTCGTCTATATATGCTCTTAACCTTTATTCTATATCGAGTTTGCAACAAAAGGACTGCAGGTCCAAGTCGTCTTCAGCGGCGATATATAAGTACACCGTTCTGACATATCCCGTGAAGCATTGGTCTTATCTAGACCAGTTCGTATTCAGACAAACTCTGGACAGCAATAGTTATTACATTCAGAGCAATATATTAAAAGGAATCACCTTTCATCCTAAACGTTGGGGGAATACAAGAGATAAGGCTGGGATGATGATCTTCCAAAGAGCTCCCTGGTGGTCTTGATGACAGCGGCCACTGGTCACGCGAGCAGACGCTCCGTCTCTGCTGCTACCTTCCAGTTTTTGTCGAACAGCTGCCCGCGCACATTCCTCCGACCTTCTGGAATGTCGTCGCCACACGTGCTCATTAATTAGGTTTTTACACCACTTTTTATCTCTCCTCGGGTGATGTTGAATGAATATAAAATAGTTTATGTATAGGAATTTTTTAAAATTTAGAAATATACAATAGTCGTTCGTTTATTTCCATGATGAAATATATATACTAAATAGTTACACTACACCGAATGATGACTAACACATTTCTTAAGCCAAATCATGCAGAAACATCTCCAATACGGACGCTGGTAACCATAGAATGCTATTTCATTCTATTAGAAGCAATTCTGTTTTAGTTCCAGATCATTTTGATATAATCCAACCAATGGTCTTCTAGATGTATTCTTCCAACAAGGTCAAAGGACAATCTCCTGATGAAAATAGAAGTACTCGTTCTGCAAGCTTCCATTTCCTATTGATCAATTGCTCACGCATATTATTGAGTTTGGGTCCGTTAATACCTATAGATACAAATCAATGTGTCTTTTTGAAGATTACTTCGAATTAAATGCAAAAACGCAACAATAATAATCTAGTTACAATTTTTATCAATGTGTTTTTTTCATCTTATTCTCAAATGGACTAATGAACTAATCATAAAATAAATAGGATTCATATAATGAATTTTAACTCGTCATCCTCTATTTGTAGTCCCTTCTTTTTGGCGTCTCTCTGTTGCCATCTTGCCAAAAGTTAAAAACAGAAACAAACAACTCTTCATAATCCCAGATAATCACAGAAGTTTAAGGAAAATAAATTCATATAAAAAAGAATGAAAGTTTGTGCCCCTATTCGTTAACTGCGATTTATTTATTAAAAAGAGGCATCGAAACCTTTGGCAATATATTTATTTTAAGAAAGTTGTTGCGAAAGGTTTTGATATCTCTTTTAAATGTGTGCTTGCTTGTTTCAAAGTATCTTACATATTTCGATGAAACATTGGCACTATAGAGAATTAGATCTCTAATCCACGTTTCTCACTGTAACTTTCATGAAAAGTAAAAGAGAAACAGGCGGATTCGTTGGATCCCTTCAAAGCTTCATTTATTTATTATCACTTATTTTAATTATTATATATAATTACAAATATATATTTATTGTTTTCTTTTTTGTTTAAAAGAAACCGGTATGTGTATGTGTGGGGCTACGTCCCTGATAAAGGGTTTTGTGCATGTGTGAATTAGGTCTGGAAGGAGTGAATCACACACACACATGCAGCTTTTTTAAGACCACCGGTCTTATACATTTCATCACAGGAAGGAAGCATAGATGGAGCTCCTATACTCCATGTAGCTCAGAGCCCAACAGTCTTCACGTCCGATGCATGTCCAGTGGCCACCGTTAGCGTATCACTGAAAAGGCGAGTGTGGAATCAGCCGCGTTTTAGTCTTCGCTTTCCTCATCCAAATGGACCACGACACGTCGTGGAAGGAATGAATCCCATAGTTTCAACTGATGGAAGAGCAAATTAGTACGATAATAGACTAAATTTCATATTGAGTTTATTGCGCATACCCACGCTAGGCTGGATCATACTACATTGGTTGATGACTAAGTCAGACATACCTAACCATTTTTTTTCCAATGAATCTTCTAATTGATAATTTAGTGATTTTCCAGGAAAAGCATTTTTAACCACTTTGGGGGGGTCAACAACTTGAAAAATGTACGTAGTTGATTTCTCTAGATTTATTGGTAAAAGGATTGTGTGACTAACAGTCTAAAAAAAAACCTAATTTAACTTTTATTTGATATTTATTCCAATATTCTCTCTCTCTCTCTCTCTCAATAACACTAATTTGAGTGTGTGGTCAGGATATAATTACTTATTAGTCATTTTACTGCTCTCTTCTTTTCTACTTATTATTTTCTGTATTAATTAATGTCAAATTCCAACTAATAGACATCAGAATA
The DNA here is from genome assembly GCA_030710605.1 of Cordylochernes scorpioides. Lineage (NCBI taxonomy): Eukaryota > Metazoa > Arthropoda > Arachnida > Pseudoscorpiones > Chernetidae > Cordylochernes > Cordylochernes scorpioides. Next base: position 3,589,471 of record CP092879.1, read on the forward strand.
ACGGTTTTCTTAATTGAGATTTATTTAAAATATTCTACTTCCCATACCCTTCATTATATAGGAATTTGAAATGGTCAATTTGGTAATTAGATCCAACGCGTAAAGTTTTGAGAGATCTGGTCATTACTATCACTAATTTATTCATACTAAGCATAATATAGAGAAGTACAAATACTTTTAATGATGATTTTAGATGTTTGCTCTTCCCTGCATTTCAATATATTTTACTACAGTATTTTATTTGATATATTTTACTCACAGAGAGAAGATAGTTCACAAATTCTATATACAGTTATCAGCGTCATGCGTTCTGTCACCGTTTGCTGCGCCACCACGTGGCGCGACGGTGACCTTGAGTGACGTAATGACAGGGTAGGAACAAGAAATCACTTGCTATCATTATCATATCATTTTATGTATATATCAGATTTAAAATATATTCATACAAAAAATCTAAATAATACAATTTTCAAATATCGTTGTGAAAATTTACATTTTTATTTTTGTATTTTAAAAACACACAAAGATTGAAGCGGGACGTTTCAAAAGAGTGCCATCCACGACGCCAATTTATAATTGTAAAGAATAGTATTTTAATAAAACATTTAATCGGGGAAAACCCGGGCGTTGCCCGGGTCATTCGGCTAGTAATAATATAATTAGAACCCTTAAGTCGTTAAATGGTATGTTAAACGTTTACTTTTAAAAGAAACGTATATCAGTTGGTTTGTCATTCTATCTCATACATATCTTCAATTTCAATAAATTTGCTCTTTTAAGAGAAGAACTTTGAGTCAATATTGAGACTTAGGGAAAACCAACACGAGCATGAGTCAGTTGAGTAAATACAGAAAGGAGCTACATTAGAATAAATTTCCAATAAGACTTCGGTGGGGGGGGGGGTCGACAAAACAAATTAGAGAGCCGCCCCCTCTAAGTCGATCTGGGAAGATTGGTTCCCCCAGTGACGGAGCACGATGAAGACAACAGAGCATTTACCAAATTAACACAGTACATTTCCCCCACCCCCCATTCATGGAAGTTTCCCTCTCCCCGAAGACATCAAACAAGAAAAGGCCTACAGTTTCAATATCTTCCTTTATTTGTTCATCAAATATGTACGTTAGAAAAATAACTCTTTATACAAACAATTCAATAACAAATATCCATTTATTGGTATTTACAATTACCATATATTTATAGGAGAGAGGGGTACATGTTTCTTTATAAATCCAAGAATATTGCCTAGAATCACAAAATTGTAGTATGAAATATAGAGGCTGAAACGAATGTCTAGAAATAATAACAACGAATAAATATTGAAATATGGGTCACGATATATATATTCTTATAGTATGAATGATTTTTAATTAAAACTACAAGAGCAGGGAGGGCAATCAGCATTTTAATAACAGTATTAGAGGCAGTTGGTTCAAATCGCCTCTTATAGAAAACATTGATTTTTAAAGCCAATGATGCAGCTGGACAGCGATTTTTGAACAAATCAATTGGTGAAGATAGCTCGAAGACGACCAACAAGGTTTTGAAAACAGCGATGGTTGAATTCAAAGTGAAGAGGCTACCGTTTCTGAAACCCAAATGCTATGGCAATAGTTGATTGTTGATAGCAGCGCCGGTTAAAACAATTGGTGAAAGAAATAAAAACGGTTATTATTACATAAATGAGAAAAGTCTTAGTGTAATTTAAAACTGTGTAGGAAATATCTGTTATTTCTAGTATGCTATAAAGTATATTACAAATAAATATATTAAGAAAGAAAAAAAAAAAAGGCATCATATTATCATGAAACAGAAAGTGGCTGATGGCTTGCATCGATGGTGCCAGCCAACAGCAACTTTCAGTTGCCTGATAAGATGATGCCTTTTTTTCTTTCTTAATTTATGCATCTTATCCGAGTACAATATCACATTTGTACTATCTATATATATATAAATGAATGTATGTGTGTCTGTTTGTCCTTTATGCCTGACCAAACCACTCATTGGAACGCCATGAAACTTTGGGAAGTTATTTAGTATAGTACTGGGAAGGTTTCTAGCAAATAAAATTTTTGAAATAACTTTTCGCTTTGAAATAATCAAGATAAATATTCTAATTTATCTGTTATAATTCAACAATCTGCTCTAAATATTATCATGATGATACGATGATTTTGTAATGTAGAAAATTAGGAAAGATAAAATTCAGGATGACACGGCAATTTATTTGAGACAAGAATAATGATACAATTCCAAGGCAAGATACTATTCCTTTAACTTCCAATTACCGAGGGAACCAATTAATATTGATTTTATTCAACTTATCGAGTATTTTTCAAGGGACCGGGAAAAAATGTTCACTTTATTGAGAGATTCGTTAGACAAACCTTTACTCGGGTAAAACCCGGGCGAAACCGGGTACGTCCGCTAGTTTAAGATAAATAAATAGATGCATGAAAAGCGAAAGACAACAACAACAAAAAGCCTTTATTTAGGGTCACTGACCCTATACAGGATTCACCAGAGGTATGCATAAGAACAAAGCAGTGAGACAAAGGAAACAACGATATAGACAGAAGAAAAAGAAAAAAAAAACAAGAAAGAGGGAAGCAAGAAAAACAACACAAAAAGAGTAGCAGTAAGAAAGTGAGGAGTGAGTGTCACTTGGGCCTTCTTCTGAGATATGGACTTGTGGAAACCATAAAACGCCGTAGCAATATACTTAATCTGGGTCATATTGTCAATTATTGATGGAAGTGAAGCACAGAGTTGCCCAGTTTTGAGCATAAGGGTTCTTCTTTCAGAGCAGAGCAATCAAAAATAAGAAGCGAAAGAAAATGTATAAGAAAACTAGGAGAGAAAAAAGTTCAGGCTGTTCTAATTAAAGAAAAGTGGTACTCCAAGGCTCAAATGAAATTTTTAAACGGCAAAGCGCCATGTTTCATGATAAATATCAAATAATTGTTGATTCAGGTTTGTTACACTATATATTGTCTAAACCATATAATTATAAATGAAGATATATATTTTAGGATATATTACAAAATTATTTAAAAGGAATTTGCAGCATATAGATTTATATACATAAAATTATGTTTGTTTTTTGATAAACTAAGATGAAAGAAGATGAGGTTTGAAAACTCTGCTATTCTTTCATTGTGCGCACGCTGGTTTAACAGTAAAATGATTGAGGAAAAGCCCAAGTGTGTGTGTGTTATCTTTATGTCTTATTATAAATATTGGACAACACCTGACCCACTTATCTTTTATTTTTCTATTGTTTCTTCATGTATTAAGCGTCTTTACGCAAATTTGGCCTTAAATACCCATTTCTTGATTTTTCGGGAAGCCATTGGGACCAAAAAATATTTTTGGTCGCAGTGGTTACAGCCTTCTCCACGCTGACGAACGCCAACAGCGCGAAACGCGTTCGTGGATGGCTTTTCTTGATTTATCAAGAAATTGGGTTGGCCAAATATCACGGAGCAAGCTAAATAAACGTTTAGTTTATTTTTGCTCCACTAGATGGCGCTCTGCCATCTAAAAAGCACATGTGCTCGTGGTCAGGAGATGCCTTATTTATTTTTATTATAAATATATATTTTAGTGTATTCGAACTATAATGACTAGTGCAGGGGTCGGCAAAGTACGGTTCGCGAGCCACATTCGGCTTTTTGGATGTTAACTCTTCCGAATCAAAAGTTTGCCGACCCCTGAACTAGGTGATACTACTGTGATACTGTCTTTCAAGATTACAGAGTCAACAACGGTTTAATAGCTTTAGGCCCTAGTGATTTAATTTCAAGTAAGGACACATATATAAAATTTAATTTCCTTTGTAAATAAATTTTGGATTTCATTAAGAAAAATGGTCTTTGATGTAACGATCTCAAGGAAATATTGGACATATCTTGTGGTTGTAAACAATATATAGGTGTATGCGTGTATATGTGTGTATATATGTATATATTTTTAAATTTAATGATGTAACTGTAAATAAAATTCAAAGAATATCTCTATATGTAAATAATATTTTTGAATCTTTCTAAGTCGCTTTCTGTGTGTATCTTTCCATGTTGAATATTTTCTTTGGTATATTTGTATGTACATTTAGCGCAAGTGTCCCTAAGGGGACATAGCGTTTTGAATTGAAATAAAAAAATAAATAATCCTATTATAATAAATACCATTATATTTATATTATTTTATATCCCTCTAAGAATTAACGTCACGACGACCAAGTCAAACCGTAAACAAACAAACAAAGAAGCTACTAGAAGACAACTAAATGAACTACTGATTGATGCCACTAGAAGTTCTGAAGTCACTTTGCCATCAGGCACTTTTAGTTGCATCATCCGGGGTGCTTTTTTATTATCTAAAATAATGTGAGATTTTACAAGAGAAATATATTTACAGATTTATGAATCTAAATAGTAATATATTATGCCAACACATCACAGAATTTCGCCACTCGTTCAATTTGGACAGCGCTGTATGCGTTTACAAGGGCGTCGGGAACAAGTATCAGCGCCTAGTCCTTGAATCTTTGGTCTCGCACTGCACGCCCAGTTTCAACCGAAAAATCGACCTCCCACCCCAATACTCCGTGTTTTACCTCGCCAATCCCCCCAGCTGAAATATTTACCTACTTTATTTGGCTATCTTTAATGTCCATAGTTTTAAAATATTGCCAAGTTGTAACCTGAAGAAGGGCATTCTTGCCTGAAAGCTTGTTTTTTATCATTAAAAGAAAATCACCGCGTTTTTATCGCCTTCATTTCAAGTAATATATAACTAGATATAGAAAGAGTGGAGTACATTCTAGAACAAATTGGAAAGAACAAGTAATGTTATAAAGAAAATTAGAAAAACATATCAATTTTGTAGTTTTCAATGTTTAAAACGAATACAAAGGAATAGCTGGGGTAAAATGACGGATTAGAACAACATTGAATGTTGTACTGTGATTTCAGTTTTAAAACCTAGGAGCATATATCTTGGATGTAAATGATGGTTTCTACCAATACCAAGGTTTAGATGGAAAATTTGCCGGGAGGAAATTGATCCATAGAAGCAATAGATGGCGTCTAGTTTTGACGTCTATTTTGACGGGAGAGGCGCCCAATGCTTCTATGAATACCAAGGTTTATTATTACCAAAATATTTCAAGAAATCTACAATTCGAACTTGAAAACCTTCTACTTTATAATAATCAATATAAAAGGTGTGTTAAGGAAAACCAATTGAGAAACAAATAAACCTGTGATAAAAACGCAAAAAACTGAGAGAGAAAAATACTAAAAATATTGTCGCGGAGATAATAGAGCAGGAGCAAATTTGGAAATAATTAATTTAGTATAAGGGGGGTTTTACCTTCTCAAAATCTCTAATAAAATACAATATTATACAAAGCTGTTTAGAGGGGCAGAGAGTAAATAAAAACAACTTATCACAAGATAATAATAACAACAACAAGAGTGTTTGGCCAACAGGCGTCTCTTTTTCTTATCTATCGATAACATTCCGAGAACATCTCGCACCTGTGGTCGCCCCCTAGCGGAGTCCAGTGATGATTTACATGGAGCTCCCTGTGGCTGGGAGTTACTTGGCAATATTTCAATGATATCATTCTATATACAGTTTCGAGCGTCATGCGTTCTTAATAATTTTTCATCTCTGTCACCGTTTGCTTTTTTTTTTGGAATGGCGCTCTCCTATTGGTTGGCTACGATCACGCCACCTTTGCCCCCCCCCCCCCCCCATCATGCCCCCCCCCCCCCCCACTCGCCTCTTCGTTTTTGTAACTATTCTGTTGGAGCGGGTCGCTCCTTAAATAAATGCATATATTAGTTAATAACTAAATGGAATCCTCTCTTTCTTTTTCCCAGTAAGAGACGCCTACGGAAGCCAACAGTACATAGACAGATAAAGCACATAGGCTATAGTTATTAACTAATATATGCATTTATTTAAGGCGCCAATTTATAATTGTAACAAATAGTATTTGAATCAAAACATTCAATCGGGTAAAACACGGGCGTTGCCCGGGTCATTCGGCTAGTAGAATATAACTTGGAGTATGTATGCATCATATAGGAAGGGTGCAAACCACAGAGAAATCGCAACCTAATCATTAAGTACCGCGGATTTCATCACAAGATTTGGAAATTTTTCTTACCCTGAACCAAATAGAGAAAACCTTTGCAGATTATGCGGATCACCTGAGACATGTCCTCTTCTGTTAAGCCTGGAATTTCTCCTCAATACACGCGCCCAATCGGGAAGATTGAAACATCAAACTCTGTTATGAAAAAAGAAAGGGAAATCTCCTTCTCGTGCAACTGAAAGTTGCTTAGGCTGGCGCCATCTATAAGTATAAACACCAACTATTCGTTGATTTTTAATTATTCCAAAATTGGCCAAATAACCATTCTTGATTAATCAAGAAAAGCTAACCACGGACGCGTTTCGGGCTCTAGGCCCTTTCTTTTTTTTTCATAATTTATGCACCTTATCCTTGTACAATATCACACATTTGTACTATTATTTTTTACATCGAAATATAAGTTTATTCATTTGTAAATTGTAGCCATTATGATCGTGATTTGCGTAACTGTGAATAAACTTCCAAGTTTTAGATTATCAAACAGCCCTTCGTTTCCAGGGTTACCCTATTTTAATGGGGCGGATCATTAAAGCCAGTTGAAAATATATCCAGGCATATATAATTCTCCAACTGCCTTATATGTCCATTATTGGTGTAACCTTGAAAATAGGACGTTTTATTGTTCTTTGATATAATAGTTTTAATAAAATTTCTACTCAATTTTTCAACTAGGAAGTTTTGAATACAAGGTGTCCCAAAAGTTTGTAAACACTTGCAAAAAATTGAACTACCAATATTATTCGCCGTTATGTATAATGTCTTTGTATTATGTATAAAGTAATCGTATTACAACAACAACAAAAAGCCTTTATTTAGGGTCACTGACCCTATACAGGATTCACCAGAGGTATGCATAAGAACAAAGCAGTGAGACAAAGGAAATAACGATATATACAGAAGAAAAAAATTAGGAAAAAAAAACAAGAAAGAGAAAGAGGGAAGCAGGAAAAACAACACAAAATGAGTAGCAGTAAGAAAGTAAGGAGTGAGTGTCACTTGGCCTTCTTCTGAGATAAGTAATCGTATTATGTATTATTATGTATTCGCCGTAATAATATTATTCGCCAAGTAATATAAAAAACAACGTTTTAAGAAAAAGACGAACTTTTGGGACACACACAACCTTATATTAAACTATGTGTTTGATCATTTAAGTTTTTAACTGCTTCCTCCATGATCTATGTCACGGAAATAAAGTATATCTAATAAAAATACCATTTAAATCTAAAATATGTTTGGGTTTAGAACGTGTATATTATGGATCGCTATATTTGGAGATGATATCCATAGACTGAATACTGGTGTTGAACGCCGCGATTGACTATGATTCAGACAGAGAGGAGGAGCTGGAAGTAATTCAGAGCGCGACAGGAATGGCTGAGATGTAAGCTGTTCTTATTTCCATTTTTTAATATTTAAAACGTCCAAATAGGAAATCAATGCACACCTGAATATTCTCTAAAATGTTCGCATTTATATTTATGTGAAAACCTTTCCTGCCATCTCTCTTTTTTTTTTTTTGTCCTTTTTGACATTTCGGCCCCTTGGTCACATTTTAAGACATTCGATGTTCCCAATAAATATTTAGGATGGCCGGCCCAACTATTTTGTCTGAGACATTGCCTCATTTAGATTTCTTTCTCAAAGCTCTTTTCTAACGTCCGTTATTTCTTTCTTTTTTTCATTTTGGGCTGCAATAAAATTAATTAAATTTATTTTTAAAAGGTTTTTGCGGACAGGAAATGTGCCCAAGCTCGTCCTCATACCCATATGTGTTCTATATTGAAAAATAAGTTTAGCAAATAAATTTGACATTTTTAAAAGGGAACTAAATTAAAAGATATTCCATTGGGAGATCTTTACAAAGCCTAATACAATTAGTAGACATGATGTATGCACGAGTACTCCAAACCTCTTCTAATAACAGAATCCAGTATTGTATGGAATTCAGAAAATAACATCTCTACTTGTTATGGAACTGCTTTCTAAATGTGTAGGCGTGTAGTGTGGGTATCGCTTAAGCAGCAACAAACCTCTACCCTCCATGATTTCCATGTCCGTGTAGTTGGAGATGGTAATTAAACTCGTGATTTAATCCTTGCTTAGTGTGGGATGCACTAATTAATTTTACATCTTCTTGATATTAATACGTAGTTACAGTATGGCGTCTGTTTTATTCGCTCGCTAATTGGTTCTTTCTTTGCTCTCATGAAACCTCAATCAACTTTGACTTGATTAGCAAATCAGCGTGCTTAAAAGGTTCCAATTTTTAATCAACAAAAAGTTATTTATTAAATATTATATCGTGGAATCGATTCACAGAATTTATCTATGTTTTATAAAATTATGTAAAATATTGTTTCTGTGAGTCTATCTTTAAAAATAAATTATTTCAGGGTTATATATACATGCATTAATTTGATATTAGACGTCTATATATTCTTTGTGTTACAAGGATAGGAGGCTTAATCTCCTTGTTCTGGTAATGATCAATTTTAGCGCCTTGAGAATGTCTCAAGAGTGATGGGCTAATGTTCTAGTATGGTGTTTGATTCGAAAAAAACAAGCTTTTAAGCTTAGAAGTAGCACATAGGAATTCAAGAAATTGTATATATATTTATCTCACACCCGACTCATTAAAAATCAATAGAAGATGATGTGAAAAGGCAGAGAGCTCGTTAAGGGACAATCCCACCATTAGCGGAACAATCCCCTGGCTGCCGAGGCAGATTATACAATTCTACATTTAGTGTGAGGAGCATATTGACGACTGATGGATTATTATTGGCAGAGAAAGAATCTTTTATCTCTCTCCTCGAGCTTTTTTCTTCTTCTTCTCCCCTGTCTTTGTCGGGCCTCTAAGTGACCTATAAAAAAAGAACAAAAGCAATTGTTTGAACAAGACTCCGCTGGTGACTCATCGTTCCTTGTTAGCCTGCCGTGTGGAAAGCGAATAAAAACAGAAGATGACATTTGGAGAAAGAAATTTGAAACTCTAAGAAGTGAATAATTTTGGCAGTTGAGTGACATCGCTGTTGAACCATCAATTATGTGGATATATTTTGTTTTTTTTCTTTAGTGTGGACTATTGACTATCATTTCTTTTTGTTCATAGAAAAGGAACTATTTTTTTTCACTCAATTTTTTTAATATGTTAATTGATATATTTTTTATAATTATCTATATCAAAATGTTCGTTAAAATTGATATTTATCTTCTATTTCATACATATATAATTAGTTCAATTTTATTGAAAAATTCTAATTTATTTTTTGATAATATTCATAATTATATATACAGTGTACTCCGCTTATAACAAAGTCGGTTATAGCGAAATTCCGCATATAGCGAATGAAATTGTCTGCACGAAAGAAAAGAAGGGCTTAAACCATTAAAATAACTCTGGATATTGCGAAGTCGGATATAAAGAATTTTCGCTTATAACGAAGTGATTTGCATGTATAAATTTTTATTTTATCCGTTTATAACGAAGTTTTCTCATTTACCATTATAATTGACTAATATATTTTGCATAATATATATCAAATTACAACGTGTGAATGACACAAATTTAATGATACACAACAAATAAGTTAATAATATACAATTTTAAAATATGCAAACATATTATAAGTATTTTTTTACATTATTTAAACAAAATTAAATTGTTTAATAAACGCTTATATTTTATTAACGTTTACCATGGCAGGAGAACGAAAACAAACAAGAAACTCACTATCTCTGTCAGTCAAGCTGCAAATCCTAAGAGAGATTGAAGTGGAGAAGAAGAAAAAGACAGATGTTGCCCAGAAACATAATATCCCACAGTCGTCGCTCAGCACCATAATAAAGAACTCTGAGAAGATCCACCAACAAGCTCTGCATGCGGGAGAAAGCAGTCGGAAACGAGCACGTGGATCTACATATGCTGATGTTGATGAGGCTCTGCTGCAGTGGTTCAAGCAGGCAAGAAGTGCAGCGCTTCCAGTTAATGGCCCATTGCTTTCCGAAAAGGCGAAGACCCTGGCTCTTGAATTTGGATTAAAGGATTTTACTATCTTCGATCGCATGAAAGAAGTTTTAAAAATACCGTTAGAGATGGATTTCGATTCTTATGCTGACGCTGACAATGACGTCGTTACAAATGCCATGTTATCCGATGTAGAAATTGTCGAGAGCATTCTTCAAGCAAAAGAAGAAGAAGAAACGGACCAAGTTGATGAAGAAGTAGACCCAATTGTCCACATTCCGTATCCAAAAGAGGTCTTGGAGAGCATTCAAACTCTGCGATTGTTTCTTCAATGTCAGGATGAGTCCAAGTCTCTTCATAGGCATCTGTCAGACTTGGACAACATCGAAAAGAGTGTTCAGCACTTGTTACTGACTTCTAAATGTCAAAAGAAAATCACAAACTACTTCTCCTAAAATACCTGATGAGGTTGTTATTGATCTTTGTGTTGCTCTTTTGAGTTGAATAGTAAATAAAATTATTGGTACAAAACATTTTTTTTTTTCCAACTGCGGATATAACAAACTTCGGATATAACAAAGTGATTGTCATGGATAAAGCGACTTCGTTATAAGCGGAGTACACTGTATTAATAATTTATTATTGGTTATTCTTCACCATTAAAAAAAATCAATAATGATAAAAATAGAGTGTGTCTTTAAAGAGAGAAAATAAAAACATTTATATCATATTTACCCTTGCTAAAACGAAATAAAACGTAAAGGGGGATAAAATATTTGAAAAATTAGTATGTACTTATATTTTTTAATACAATATAACGCGGCTGATGATTGTAAAACGAAAACTCTTCATATTTTTCACCCTTTCATACTTCATCCTTAAAGTTAGAAATGGTCGTTATTTCTCTTTGAAATAAATTTCGATTTTTGGTTAGAAGAAACATTCGCGGTATAATTGCAATTTTCGTTTTACACTTATATTTTATGCAACTTATAATTTTGAAAGTATACATTCACTACTTATTCTCCACATATAAATGGACTGTTATTGGGAAGGTTTGTGAATAGGTACTTAATATGATGGTTGTATTTGTTGACTCTCTCAAACACTAGAGATTTTTTTTGCTTATCCCTAGTACACGTGGTACAGGCCATGATAATCATGGTGGGTAGTTAGCGACTGATTTTACTGTAAGCGCACCACATGTCTACACATGTGAAAAGCAGTTCGACTTTGCACTTACAAAAACACTAGAGATAATATGTAAGAGCGTATTTTACGTCTGCGCTGGCTTCAATATTCCATGGTGGCGAGCTACTGTGAATCTATTGCACAGATAATTATTTATATATTCTTCCAAACATAATTTTCAAGAAATTCTCCTATTGTGCACTTTAACAAAGTGGGTTTTATAGGCAGGACTCTTCAACGGGAATAACACTCACAATATTGGCATCAATGGCAATATTGTAGCAAAGTATTTATTATTTTAGTAACATCGAATTTACAAATGTAGATAAAGAATTCTTCCTGATTTGAAATTAAACGAAAAGCATGGTGAAGGAAGACGAGTTTCTTTTATTGATGCATAGGTGCAAGCTTTCGGGTAAAAACCCTTCAAAAGGCGAGCAATGAAGAGCGACTTATAATTTTGTATATTTGTACCATAGTTCTTATAAGTCGCTCTTGATTGTTCGCCTGTTGAAGGGTTTTTACCCGAAAGCTTGCACCTATGCATCAATAAAAGAAATTCGTCTTCCTTCACCATGTTTTTCGTCTAATTTTAGTAACATATTATGAATTTTTATATTTAAACTTTTGCTACTCTGTAAACTTTCCTCATTGCTTATATTGTATTTTATTAAATATATTTATGTGCTTGCCTTAAATAAATCACTGTCATCCTGAAGTTTGTCTTTCTTAATTTTCAACGTGAAATATGTATTATTTAAAATCGATATTTTGAAAAGATAAAATATAATTCAAGTTTATTGAACTAATGTGTGTTTGTTAATCAGTTGAAGAGTCCAGTTAAAGGTAGAATAAATCTTTATCCAATTATAGCTTTGACTGTGTATGGATTTGGATGGGACGTCTATTTTCCTGTTAATGTTTTCATAGGATATGAACAGGCTCTGGTTGGGGATGTTGCCGCGGGTTGTTTCTGCCATTGTCGTTCTCTGAGATATGTTTATAAATTTGTGATTTATATGCATATGTTATTCTGATTTTGCGCTTAATGCCTATATGAAGGATATTTTATATACAGTTACGAGCGTCATGCGTTCTTCATCTCTGTCACCGTTTGCTTTTTTTTTTTTGGAATGGCGCTCTCCTATTGGTTCGCTACGATGGCGCCGCCACTGGGCGAGACACTTTGTTTTTGACTTTGCCCCCCACTCGCTCTTTGGTCTTTGTAACTATTGTGTTGGAGCGGGTCGCTCCTTATATAAATGCATATATTAGTTAATAACTAAATGGAATCCTCTATTTCTTTTTCCCAGTAAGAGACGCCTAAGGAAGCCAACAGTACATAGACAGATAAAGCACATAGGCTATAGTTATTAACTAACATATGCATTTATTTAAGGCGCCAATTTATAATTGTAACAAATAGTATTTGAATAAAAACATTCAATCGGGTAAAACACGGGCGTTAATGATCCAACAGGTCCATGTGTCTAAATTAAAACACGGGCGTTGCCCGGGTCATTCGGCTAGTCTAGATATAAACACGAGGCATGACACTGTATCAAAGAGAACGGGGTCAGTTTCATAACCGGTGACTCAACTCAGGTTTCGTGATTTATAATAGACGAATTTGATGCCATATTTCCGGAGTTCGTGGGAAAAGTGCTCATTTGCTACCGAATATGGGATGTAGTACTGGAAGATCTTTGGAGATGGAGGATGGCAGCTAAGAGATGACTGCTAATACATTGAAAAGTCAGATAGTCTTTTTCAGAGTCCGTTAAATAATAATCTATCATGTAGAACCAGGCCGGTGTGTAAATTTACGTTTCGTCGATGGTAACGGTGTGTTACCTACTTTATAATAAACTGTCGTATTGCTGATTATAAGTCTGTGTACTCTTTTATAATCTATTAGACGGGTGACCCGGGCTTCGCTCCGGGATTGACCCGTGTGCATATCTACCCGAGTGATATATATTTAGATAAGATTTTTTTTATAATTGTTTGTTATTAGCATTTTCTATTTGTTTGCATCAGCATAATTTAATCTAATCTTTGATAGAGGGCGCTGTTCGTGAGCTAAGTAGAATAATTTGAATATATAGTTTTAATAATTGATTTATATATTTTTTAAAATAGCCTATCGTCTCCCCCGTATTTTTTTACCTATGTAGGGAAATTTTGGTTTGAATTAGTGAACTACTGCGAATTTGTATACCGGACATACAAACAAACAAACAAACATACAAACATTGATTTATATGAAAAAACAATAGAAAAAAAAAAAAAGATAAGTGGGTCAGGTGTTGATATTAAAAATAAAGAAGGCATCTCCTGACCACGAGCACATGTGCTTTTTAGATGGCAGAGCGCCATCTAGTGGAGCAAAAATAAACTAAACGTTTATTTAGCTTGCTCCGTGATATTTGGCCAACCCAATTTCTTGATAAATCAAGAAAAGCCATCCACGAACGCGTTTCGCGCTGTTGGCGCTCGTCAGCGTGGAGAAGGCTGTAACCACTGCGACTTGATTTATATATATATAGATTTCTCTATTGTGAACGATAATTCGGGGTTATAACTATTGAAGGTATGAAGGCCTCGTTGGTTTGCTGATACTTCGCAAGAAATGTCATTGCCTCCATATTGGGATTTTGAGAAGGATTTGGTTTATGATCGAATTTAGTTTTCTATATTTCTGCAAAAACGAAGGATGAAAGACTACCCATAGGGAATCCTTTCCAACCAATGTATTATATGAAGATGTTGATTTGAAGACAGATTTCAAAAAGTTGCCCTTATACTCTGTATTTAACTCAGTTGGATTCTTGAAGATGTTAACAAATTTTATATGTTTTCAAATTTTGGAGGGTGTGGAGTACTTAAGAAAAGTGAGAATGCATAAAAAGAAAATTGCTTCTGTTTTCTTCTACATCTTCTTCCAAAAAAAAAAAAAAAAAAAAAGACGACGACGGGCTACTTTAAGAAATTTTCACTTCCATAAATTTTGTCAATGAGTGCATATTCAATTGTTAAAAAGTCCTGCTGAATTGGAGAACAAAGGGCTACAGTTGTTGAGGCCGTGATAGGTAGAATTCGGGATAAAACACATGTGTGAATATTAAATGAGCAATAAATATATTCATATAGTAGAATGAGTAGATCGTTAGGTGAATTTTCTCTTTTTCTTTCTCTCTTTCAAAACGCAAAAGCTTCAACACCGCTCTTTAACTGGCTGAAGACTCACTTCACAGACTTCTGTTCTTTAACTACCTGAGCTATCCCTAAATTCCGCGTTTGATCACAAATAGAAGACATTTTTCATCTCACGCTCATTCCAAACTAATGAACAAAGAAATATATTTCAGATTCTGTAGCCGAGAATAGATGCCCCACAGCCTCTCTCCGCCTTAAATCGTATTTTCTCCAAGATGGAGGCCTCCGCTCTTTTATTACGTACTTGACTCAATGGCCGTCAATAAATTCGTGACTAAATTTACGTCTTAACGCTCTTATAGGGCTTCACTCACGCCTGGACGATATAAAAAGGAGGAATTTAACACATCTATACACTATGTAGGTGTCAATTTAAAACAGAGAGTTAAATGAAGTCAACACCAGCAACTTAACTTAAAAGCTGGAACTATTCACCATTATATTTTACTAGCCGAATGACCTGGGCAACGCCCGTGTTTTACCCGATTGAATGTTTTTATTCAAATACTATTTGTTACAATTATAAATTGGCGCATTAAATACATGCATATATTAGTTAATAACTATAGCCTATGTGCTTTATCTGTCTATGTACTGTTGGCTTCCGTAGGCGTCTCTTACTGGGAAAAAGAAAGAGAGGATTACATTTAGTTATTAATTAATATATGCATTTATTTAAGGAGCGACCCGCTCCAACACAATAGTTACAAAAACCAAAAAGCGAGTGGGGGGGGGGGCATGATGTGGGGAGGGGGGGGGCAAAGGTGGCGTGATCGTAGCCAACCAATAGGAGAGCGCCATTAAAAAAAAAAGCAAACGGTGACAGAGATGAAGAATTAAGAACGCATGACGCTCGTAACTGTATATAGAATACAGTTCTGTACCATAGACCTCCTGTTTCCCCAAAGTAAATGTAAAATACTTTCTTGGTTTATCTCTCACCCCACTCAACACTGCTTCGTTAAATAGGAAAGATTTTCTCGTTAGGTTGTGCAAACGAAAATGTTGGCTGTCTCATCTATTGATATAATATTCTACCATACTTTGGGATATTTCATTGCGAAGAAAATTATGAATGAATACTTTTTACTGCTATAAAAGCCTTCGCGAGCTCTTTGTAGTTTCAGGCTTTTCTATTTGTTCTATCATTAATACTTCCTTGTTGATTGGGTAATATTTTAGAATATTGATTTAGTGTCATGTGGATATTCCGTTAAAATTATATTTTAATAAACACAAAGTCACATGGAGGGGAACTCACAGTATTTCGACTGAAAGATTAAAAAATGTATTCCATTCTTTGTGTTTGTAAATTGCAATTGATCACTTAGCCATTCATGATGGCGATTAGAACGCATAGGATATTGTAATGCTTTTTACTAGCCTAATAGTCTTGCGATTTCTTGCTTTTCTATTATAGGCAAATATTTTGTATCGTTCACTGATTCCTAGTTATCGCGTGTACTATTCACATATACAACAACAAAAGCCTTTATTGAGGACCTCTCGTCCTATAAAGGATTCGCCAGTTCACAGAGTAATTGAAGAGAAGAGAACTAAGAATACAGAGAGAAACCTATAAGTAGTAGGTATAGTGTAGTATTTACTACACTGTGACTATATACAACAGCAGCAACAAGCCTTTTACTGGTATCAAAGTCCCATACAGGATTCGTCATTCTAATCCTGACAAAGATTATTTACATATGATTATTTACATCAGTTAGATTATGTATATAGCTTCCTTTTCTCTTCAGCCGTCTTCCAAAATTTGAACAACGCAAACGCTCCAGCTCTTACTATTCACATATGTACTATTATATGTACTATTTACATTTCTCTGCCGCTCTATATTTATCTATAACCTTTCATAACTACATACAGTACCGTCTCCAATACGGAGGTTGACTATCAGCAGAAGTTTACTTCAAGTAATATAACATGCCATAACGTGACTTTGAGGCTGATACTGTATTTGGACCTCTAGAGTTAAAAACAAGTGGAAATGTTCTTGATGCTCCTAGTTTGTAATCAGATCTCTTCCTCTTACACTAACTGTGGCAAAGGGGTTCCATCTGCCCCTTCCTTTAGTTCTGGGCAACCAAACCCATCCGGTCATTGTATCGTTTTAGTTTGGATGTGGTGTCTTAGATGTCAATCTATATATATAAAATTGAATGTCTGTGTGTGTGTGTGTGTGTGTGTGTGTCTGTGTGTGTGTGTATCTGTGTGTCCTCTATGGATTCAAAAATAGGCGGTAGGGAACTTATCAGCAATGTTGGTAGAATTGTCAATAGTACGTCTTGGATTTATGCTGACTATATTTAAGATAAGTCGATAAGTGGATACAGCTT
This sequence comes from Cordylochernes scorpioides, assembly GCA_030710605.1. Classification (NCBI taxonomy): domain Eukaryota; kingdom Metazoa; phylum Arthropoda; class Arachnida; order Pseudoscorpiones; family Chernetidae; genus Cordylochernes; species Cordylochernes scorpioides. The sequence goes on from CP092879.1 coordinate 3,606,374, forward strand.
GCTGACTATATCAGTGGAGTACCACCTCTACACAACAAGTCCCAGAATGTAGGAGATCGACCGCCGGCGGATTAACGAGGTAGCCGGCTAGGACAAAGGGCCTAAAAGTTTACCCCGCGATGTAATGAGGTTAATTTGGAGACAAAAGATCCGCCGCGGGGCTCGCCATGAATAATTGGCGACGGCAAGTGCTCGAATTAACAACAATCACGCCAGCACTCCCGCGCTCTCCTTCAAAAAACGACGACTTCGGAGCACGCCACTTGGGATGAACAATTAGAAGTGGCCTGCTTCCATCCTATCGCGGTTGAGTAACACCATTGTTGAGGGGAACAGATTATGCTTTGAGGCTCAACTTTTTTACCGCTCAGGAGGACATATCATATTACCACGTGGAAAATTAGGGAAGACCAAATTCGGGATGAGACAACAATTTATTTCAGGCAAGAACAAACTATGATAAACAAAAGATAAGGAATGAGAGAAGTTCACAGAGTAGTAAAATATAAACATAAAAATTGATACTCTGTTAATACTAATGTAAAATAATAAATACTTGTGTGTAAAATAATAAATACTTTGTTACAATATTCATAGAACATCTCCTATTTCCGTTAAATGTTGCGAACATCAAATAGAAATGTTAACCTTGTGTAATCAGGTCGTAGGGAATATTTGGACGGACAGTGAGCACATTTTTATTGAACCTCGGAGATTTATAGCTCAAATCCAATGTTTAAGTAAGGCACAACGGATAGTTCATACTAATTTAATAGATTTATTAAAGTACACCTATCCCCCGATTTACACGGTAGATACGTTCCTGAGAAAAACGTGTAAATCTGGGGATAGGTGTACACAGAAATAAAAATAAAATGCATTGACAGGTTAAAATATGTAGTCAGCACATAAGCTCTGGATTCCTCGTGAGATGTGCACACAGCGCATGTGTTCAATCACAGTAGCATTTAGTATAGTGCGATAAAAAAAAAAATTATTAGGAAAACCGTGTAAAAGCGAAAACGTGTAAAAAAAGTGCCGTGTAAATCGGGGGATAGGTGTACTCGTAGTATTTTACTAAAGTGACTGCTTTTAAATATTTAAATATATAATTATAAATTAAAAACAAAAAAGGAATATCCTGACCAGGCAAACATGAGCCTATATATATAACATAAACTCATTTGGTACATATATCCTGAGAGTACACTTCACAATTGCTAGTGGTTTGCGCCATCTAACGAAATAAATATATTAACTCTTTTTATATTTTTTACCGCCTTTATAAAGTCAATTCTTTGATTTTGATGTCACATATTTATAGAATTGTTCTTCCCTGACAATTGGACAATTCAGCTAGAAAATCTTCACTCGAAGAACTAATATCTTTAATGAACATCGATGATTTTTTAGACTTGATGTGAACTATGGAAACATAGATCTACAATGAGCGCATGGCCTTTAGTTAACTTGGTTTTAATATCAATACAGTATACACCATTTAATTTTAAAGCACTCTGAATTATTTTTCTTTCTGTCAAAAATATCTTCTTCTAACTTGCCCTCTGGCTAATAAAATTGTATGTAGATACTTTGAAACATTACCAAATTCTCTTTGTGTATATACTCTATCTTATGAGAACTTTGTTAAGTTTAGAACTATTTGTACAATAATTTACAAAACACTACTAATCCATCGTGTAAATATTTAATTATATATATGTAAATAATACTGATACAGCACAATAGTCCTTTGGACTTCGTGCTTTTGTAACAATAAATAAATAAATAAATTCTGTCAAAAATATCGAGGTTAATTGTAAGTTTCTTGTAGAGTTTGTCTTTTATAAAATCCAACTGGAGATGGAACGGTTCAGTAAGACATTAAATGTTGTACCTCTAACACGGCTATATTGCCACAGCCGAAGGAGTTATTGGATATCCGGAATATATTCAAGATAGCACATTATATAACATTTATGAGAGTAAATTAAATTTAATTGCCATCTATCGTTAAAATTTTACACAAATACAATGGCAATGCGCTTCTTTTAAATATCATCAAATATTATCTCTACAGACCTTACTGCAATGATATAAGTTATTGAATGAGAGGGCTTGGCTCATCAGTAGTGAACCCTCTCAGCGGTTTGGCCAAATTAATCTCTAGACCGCTCTACTATTGTATTGGAATCCAAACCAAACTAATACAATAGTAGAGCAGTCTAGAGATTAATTTGGCGAAACCGCTGAGAGGGTTCACTACTGATGAGCCAAGCCCTCTCATTCAATAACTTATATCATTGCAGTAAGGTCTGTAGAGATAATATTTGATGATATTTAAAAGAAGCGCATTGCCAGTAAATTTATTTGTGTAAAATTTTAATTTATGAGAGTGTTCACAGCAACATCAGCAGTGAAGGTTAACACATCGTTTGGTTGTAAATTCTAAAATAGTTTGTTTTTATCAAAACTGTTTCCTATTTGGAGAGCTATTTACTGGACAATTAGAGTTTGAGATTAAAATTATTTACTACTTAGCTTTCTGAATCATATGGTGTAATATAGGTAGAAATCAGGTTACTGAAGCTATTGCCAAAACTGTGTTTCTTCCATTGATCTGAATCTACTGCGCTGATAAAAGATCAAATAAATGTATTTTATGATGGACATAGTAAAAGGGGAAGTTGTCTATTTTTTCAAACGTGAATACCATCTTCCCTCTTTATTTTACATCAAATTATATTTAAATAAACGAGAGAAAACTATAAAATATAAAAAATAATTATGTATATATTAGGGAAAATTAAGACAAATTTCAACGCTACATTATATAATTGAAACTATTTTTGCAAATATTTTATTGTATTGATAAGCATTTGAATGGAAAAACCTGGTGGTGAAAACTATCAGGTTGTTTTACTTATTGAAGTATAAGGTCTGTAGAGATAGTTGTGATCATACGGTGACGTTGATATTAAACGAATGATATACGCTGATAGAACGAATTAATTCTTCATTTGGTCATCGGTGGGCAGAGGGGAACAGAGTTCTTGCTCACAGGTCGGCTGGAATTGCCGAACGTAAGAGGTGGCTGGTGGCCATAGCTTCTGAATGCTGAGGACCCAATACAACAGAGAGATAAATAATTCTAACTAACAATGTTTCCATTCTTTCTTCCTAAATGGATTCAGTTCCGACCTATCCATAAACTGAGAAATTAATAGGATTGGCTAGAGGAAGATCCCTCGGGGGATCGTTATAATTGACAAGACAATTCATTAGGACGTCTGGAACATTTGGTCGCACGGCACGACCAGCTCGTTCACCGGTATGACACATGGCGTGACTTCTGGTATCGCAGTCCCTTCTGTTATAGAACTGATCTATAATTGGTTACCTGAGGTACTTTTGAAGGAGTTCAACAACAACAAAAGCCTTTATTAGGCACACGTGCCATACAGGATTCTCCCGGTAGGACAAAATAAATAAATAACAAATTAGCATCATAGTTATATACAAATATTGGGTATTGACCTCGACCAATTATCGAGTTGGATCCGGTGTCTGTGCTAAATATTTTGATTGAGCTGATTTCCAGTATTTATAAAAAGCGAATGCAAAGGGTCTGGATTTTACGACTTTTGCCATTAAAACATAAGGCAAATTGCTATTGTAGCCGGTCTCTTGACGAAGAATTTCTCTTTCTTCTTCCATTGCCGTACAGTAGAACATGTAGTGTGGAAAATCGAGACTAAATTCACCGTTGCATAAGGTGCATTTTATGGTCTTAGTTTTCAAAAGTGAAACATGATTAATTCTCTGTACTGCAAAAAGGCTTCTTACTTGTGCAATGATTATCTTTAAGGTTAGGGGGATATTGTCATTAAGATAGCATTCCATTGTAGGTGATGAATGAAAGTATTTATAGTGAGAGTAGAGCACTGATTTTCTTATTCTTACATAATCCAGCTGCAAGGACTGATCGGTTGCCGTTATAATAATTAGGGGGATGTATCTTTGTAGAATATTGAAGTCTGTACTTCCAACAAGCCATGAGAAGCCGGTGTTATTAAGTAGCTCTGTTATACTTTTTACCAGTCCGATATTCTGTTTTGAAGAAATTGATTTTGAAGGAGTTCAATATATTTATCTTCGAATATGTTTTCATTTATTATGCATCTGATAGCATTTCAAATACCACGGTCAACCCAGCGCCATCTATCCCTGAAAATTTGAAATAATATTTAGTGTGTGTGTGCTACGTTTGTTCTATTGATTATATATAAATAAAAGTTATTACTAAATCATAGATGACGCAAATTGATAATAATATTTAGTATGATTCCTTAATCAAAATTTTCAATATAAAAATTTTAAAATTCTCGTTTTTTAATTATATAATGTGTGTGCATACATATATTGGTACATTTATATTGCAATTTGACTCTACCGTGGTATTTGATTACTATTCCATTATATTTTTGGTGTGTTGCCCCAGAGCCATTTGTACAAATTAACTACTGAAAATTGATATATTAATGTATATAGGACATTGGTAAAACAATATCCACCTGGATGCGAGGCCGCCATAAAAACACCCCTTCTATTTTAATCCAATTCTTTCTCAGATTTCTCTGGGAGAAGGAGAACCATTCCGGAGCCAAGTCGAGGGAATAGTAAACAAGCTCGGGAGAAGTGCCAGCCATTCCGGCGGACGTGGGGATTTCAACAAATGTGACTTTTTTGTAACCTCGTCAATCACTCCCTAAACATGTTCCCAGGCGCGAAAAGAATTACTTGTTAGTGTTCACATGGTACCTTACTTCCGAACTCTATTTCTATTTTATACCTAATCAGTGTTGTGCTCTCTATGCCGCCTTCTACATTTATAGTCATTTAAAAATCATATCTTAAGAATACTAATAACTCTAAAAAAAGCATATTTTGCGTGTTAAATAAATCCACACGCAAAGAATCTACTTCTATCTTATGAATACTTTCTCTATTTTATCTCCTGTTGTAGGTTCAGAACGGTTCAATAAACAATTTTAACAAGCATCATTTACTTTCTGTGTGAAAATAAATATTTAATGAAAGCTACAGTTACCAACAGGTAAGACGACATTGTTGTTGTTGTCGTGTCCAAAGAAGATTCTCAGATGTCTCCATGCATCTCCATCACAGCAGCAGCAATATCCACTAACTTGGGTGTGTAAAGCTGCTGCTCTGGGTCTAAGTCAATTTTCTGCAAGGCTGCGGCCATTGCTGGGCATGAGAATATGTGAGTAGGTGTTAGTTCCACACCAGGACAGTTGTTGCATGCTTTATAAGTTCTTGTGCCATCTGGATGTATTGTCATTCCGACGACATTTGTTATAGGAATTGTTGATTAGCTTCTGGAATTACGGTCTATGAGCCCTAAAGTCAAAGTTATCTTTTTTGTTCAAACAAGTGAAAATAGGCTATCAAAATTATAAAATTATTATTCATAAAACTATTTTTTCATTAAAAAAAAGGTGTAAACACTAGTGTCCTTACTGCCCTCAAAGCTTATGTTCATAGTCCGTTTGAAAAATCTCAAACCATTAAATCATCTTTAGTGCCTGATATCTAAGCAAATGTATGCGTCCAATTTTATTCAATTATAAACGGTTGGTAGATTGAGAGAACTAGCGAATCACAGAAATGTTTCACTACTGATGAGCCAAGCTCTCCCAATATTTTCGTTCCATGTCAATAAGGAAGCAGCAGAAATTTATTATATTTTAAAAATAAACATTTTCACTGATAGTTTGCAGGATTAGTAACTTATACTAGGAACTTCAATTTCACATAATACTTTAGATCATCATGGATACTGTAAGATTAAAGAGGGGCAACCTCTTGTCGAAGAATAAGATTGAAAATTTTCATGCTTCATGTTTTTGGATCCTCAGTTCAACCTCCGCTGTGATGGGGGCAGGTAGATGGTGGAGGCAGATACTGAAGAACACGCTGAATCTGACTTTTAATTAGGCTTCCGGAAACGTTCCAATTTTTAGAGGAACTCAATTAGGCGAGGAAGGGGGTTGATGAAGTTGCGGGATCAATATGGTAATTAATATTCCTTCCTTTCCTGCCCACTGAGGGATAATGGTTGTTGGCCATTGTTGGGCTCTCCGGGGGGCATTCAGCCAGTCGGCTTTGTTCGCCGCTACGTAGATATCTGTCTGTCCGGATCTCTCTATAGGGGCGCGAGACGAAGACAAATTAGCAAGGGAGAAGCTAATACCTCTTTGTCTCTCTAACATCGGGTTTCATGCTCAAATAGGTGTTGTTGTTGTTAGTATTGAAGGCGTCTCACTAAATCCTTGTGAAAACGGCCTTCAAGAGAATATCCAACAATTTGTAGGTAGAATGTATTGGTGGTGTGCGCAGGTTCCTGACGTACTGGTACTTGGCGGCGTTCAACGCGGGGCTGCTGGTGTGGCCGTCCACGCTGAGCTACGACTGGCAGCTGCCGCTGGTGGAGTCCTGCTGGGACAGCCGCAACCTCCTGACGGCGGGGCTGGTGGCCGGGGTGGGGCTGCTGGCCTGGAGGGCCAAGGTAGGGCTTCTCGTACCATACCTAGTCCTCTACCATACAGCTTCGACAGTCATGAAATACTCCGATGTCTAGAGAGAACCTTAGATATTACCTTCATGTTTGGATAAAAATGGAATGGACAACAAAGAAAGTATATCAAGTGTCCAATAATTAAGAAAATATTTCATTATAGAGGCGGTTGATATCCATGGAAATTTATATGGGTTTGTCTTGAATTTAATAGATATAAGAGTTATGGAATGATAGATGGATTATTAATTAACAGGATACATCTGCATGGAATTAACACAGTGCTCTTTATTTTAATCACATTGAACGTATTTCTACAATTATTGATTAGATGAAAAGGTCGGCTTATATCAAGGCTGAACCACCTTCCAAGCGATATTTCGCTAATTTAGATTTTATCAATAAGGACAAAATCGCTGGGAAGGTTCAGCGTTAATAAGTCAGGCATTCCCGCGATATTTACTACCTTCATTACACTAATTATCGAAATTCATACTATATAATTATAGCAATAATTCCATTCTCCTCAAAATAACAGCAAGTAAGTGGAACACTGCAAGGGTGGTCAGTGGAATGAATGGGCGCCTGCCTTTAGGGAATTCGGAGAGATGAGATTTAAGGCTATGTTGGAGGAGTGGTTGATAAAATGGCCTTCTAAATATTCTATCACGTGAAAACACAGAAGACATTATTTTTTTTAAATAGAGAATAACGTCATTAAGGTAACTAATAACACTGAATTCGATTCTTTCCCCCACAAATTGCATAAAAATAGTTCAATTTAGGCAAAAGCTAAGGAAATTTTTGAAATACCCGATACGCGATAAAAAAAAAAGAAGCCTAAACTAATTAGGAAATTTAGAAATTAAGCAAAAATATGCTGATATTAAATGAAAAGGTGAATGAAAGGTCAATCTCCCCTAGCTAAACAAAGGGATGATATAAAGGAGATTTTGAGAGTACCTCAGCTGTTGGCAAATGAAACGGTAACTGGGGGGCCTAAAAGACAGAATTCAGGAATTAGCATAAGATGTTGTTAAGATATCATTGGCATCCAAAATATTATTGTTTACTGTAAGAGGTAAGTCGAGGGTTCCTCGCACTGCTCTTACAAACTAAACATAATTGTTTACTTAAGCGGGATAGGACAGGACCTCACAATTTTCAGGTCTTATGTAATTCAGGAGATTGTTTAAATTTGTATTGAAATTATTGTTGTGTGGAAGTCGCAAGATTCCTTGATTTGAGGATTTATTGGTGAATTTTGCCTTGCGAATGCTTTATTCATAGTGAAACCCTTTTGAATAATAATAATCAGAGATCATATAAAGAAAGTGAAGACTAAATGGCGGCTGAATCCACACTCGCCTTTTCAGTGATCATCTATGCTTCCTTCCTGTGGTGAATCTGTGACCGGTGGTCTTAATAAAGCTGTATGTGGGTATAAAACGAAAAATTAGGACGAACATATATGTAAAATATATATATATTCCCCAGATTTCTCATCCAGATGTTCAAGGGGGAATAATGAGTCTGAGGAATACGTCCAGAATTCTGGGAAGTTATAGATGAGTCTTCTTCTTCTTATTTCTTATCTCCACTCAATCACACTAAGGTATCAAGCTTGTAAAGCTTGAGATTTTTGACGGTGTCTGCCGGGGATAGATGAGTGATGTTTAAGATAGGGGGAGGACACGAGTGCAGTGCCATCTACGGGCTTGTGGACTGAAAGATCCTCGTAGTAGAGACCTCATTAATGGGTTTTACTAACGTCTTACCTTTGTTCTTCCATATATGTTTGGCCCATATGATTAGCATATCATTCTTACAGTTGTAATAACTGTAGGCCTCGATTGAATCGCCAATATAGTCGATTTCCGATATTATTCTAATATACAAGTAACTCATCTAATCGCTTCCTTAATTTGTACATTATGATATCTGACGACGATGCTCGAATAAACAAGACTATGCAAATACACCGTGACCAGGGAGTCATCATGGTCCAGTAGGTTTATTTATTTAAAAACAGAAGATTTACGAGATTTGTGCTACATCGAAGTACTACACACATTTCTTCATGATGTATATATACACAATTTAAAAATACAGAGTTAACATTAAGCTTAAATAGTAATAAATACTATAACTTTTAGACAATGTAATTGTTATCTACATTCTATTCACAATAAATATATATACAATTAATATAACAATTGTATAATTTCATAGGTTTTAGAGTTTTATATTTATAATAAATCTCTGTAGTTCAATTAGTAGCCGGTTATCCTTCATAAAATTCTCTAACACAAATTGTCATTTTATTCTTTCTAATTTAGCAACAAAATGAAAAGAAGCTATTTGATTTTAATATTTTAGATAGTCGAATAGTATATGTTCTACTGGTTCTGCTCCCAAACCACATTCACATTATTCATTTTCACACATACACACATTTCCCCTATTTTTATTGGTAACCATTGAAAGAACAGTGTACAGAATTTATCAATGTAGTATTGTAACTATGGTTTATTTCTTTCTTCGATTGTTTTAAAAAAAGGCTTTATATGCGTTTCTAGATGTAATCCACAGTTCGTTCCATTGGGGAATTTTTTAAATTCTAAGTTTTTGCTTGATGTGGTTAATTGGAGTCTCTGCGTAGTCCATAGTTTCCGTTTCCTTAACACAAGCGAGTTATTTTCCTTCAATTCCTAAATGTATTTTATCCCATTGAATGTTATTCAGCAGTAGATGTACTATAGACACAGTAAGTAGAGGAGTCTGTGTGTCTCTGCAGGAGTCCAGGAGTACAGAGCGTGTCCTGGCGCTCAGTTTGCTCATCTTGCCGTTCCTGCCGGCCTCCAATCTGGCTGTAACGGTGGGCTTCGTGGTGGCAGAGCGGGTCCTCTACCTCCCTAGGTCAGTTCATCGATCTCACACATTTTTACTTTTACGGGTTAACTCACACAAAGTGCAAATCACTAGGGCCTAAAGTAAGAGTAACTTAACACACAGGAACGCATACACTCAAGACTACAACAACAACAATAAAAGGGAGTTAAATAAAAACTCGCGATTTGTTATATATATATATATATATATATATATATATATATATATATATATATATATATATGTCGTATTGTAATTTTTCCAAAGTTCAATGTGTGGAAATGACAATTAAGCAGTCGTTTGTGGCTGTCTCCACCTCAATAATCATCGTCTTTATTTTTTTTTCAAATCTTTTTTAAACAAAACAAAAATTTACATACACCAAAAAAAAATAAAATAAAATTTACATTCTATCATTCAAAATGTATCATATATATATATATATATATATATTATATTTAATAAAGATTTTTTGCTGTTTTGACATTAATTACTTGTAGAGGAATTATTGGTCATTTGCTTGCTTTTGGTATGCAGTCGTGGAAGAAATTATAATAAAATTAGTTATCAAAAATAGCTTTAATTGCGCTAAAGGAATATATTAAAAACATGGTTTGATTAAAGTACTGCCTGGCTTAAGGCGTAAGAATAAAAAAAAACAAAAGATTATTTACATAATGTACAAAAGTTTTGAGCCGGCCAACGGGAAGAGAGAAAATATCTTTATTTACGGGCTACTAACCAAAAGTTATGATTTTTGAGCCCAAAATCGATGTCAGGTGGCAAGGGACCCTAGGATGTAGAAGCAGGAGATGTCTCGCAGGGGTGGTAGAAACGTTGGGCAAGCAGGGGAATAGCGCCAGGGTGCAGTGAGGCGGGTGCGTTGAATAGGCCAGGAATCCAGGAGAAGTGGCAGATGATAATGGAGGCAGAAGGTCCTTGAAGCCTAGAACTTGAGGGCCCTAGACTTCAGGATGGGGCAGCTTGAGGCTCTCGCCTCGTGCTTGTCAGGAAGGCCCTGGGAGCAGCAGTTGGCACATTTGGAGGTGCGCTGGTCAGCAATGGATGGGCAGGTTCGGCCTTCATGGCCGTCTTCACCGCAGTGGAAGCACTTAGGAGCTCTGGTGCATTGGGCAGAGTTGTGGCCGAAGCCACAACAGCGGAAGCAGACGCGGGCGCGGATGGACTCCTCGAAGTTGAGGATTACTCCATCCACCACGATCCTCCCGCGAACGCCCAGGGCTCTAAAGGTCTTGAGGTCCACCTCGATGAAGGCGGTGCAGGTCCCGTTTCTGGGTGCAGAACGGTGCGCCACGCGCACCACCTTGTCCCCAGGAAGTTTTCTAACAGCAGCGGTTTCCAGGAAGGTCTCCTCAATTGTGGAGTTGGATGTCTCCTCATCCACTTTGAAGAGGCAGATCCGTGGCAGGATCTCCTTCTGCTGGCGGACCTTCATTCCATTCAACTTGCTGGCCAGTGAGGTTGTAACCTCAGGGATGGTGTCAGGATTGCTGGAATGGAGGACCAGCTTCCCCTTGGTGCGCAGGGAGGCCCAAACGCCTTGGGGGAGAGTGTGAGCAGCGCGGACTGTTTTCAGCATCTCCCTTGGGTCAGCCTGTGGGTCATCTGAGATGACCACTGTGTGGGCCGCCGATTTTTCTCCATGAAGGATCACTTGGGCGGCCGCAGGCTTGGAGACGTGGGAAGGCACAGGTTTTGAAGGACCATTCAGGTTTGTCCTCTTTGCAGGCGGGTTGGGAGCTTCAGACTGCTTCCTTTTGGTTGGAGCAGGAGCAGGCAGGGAGGAGGCAGGCTTCTTGGCAGGGAGAGCAGCAGGAGCAGGAGTGGCGGGCTTGATTGGGTCAGTCTGGGAACTGGTTTCATTGCAGGAAGGAGCAGGGCAGGTTTGAGTGCCGCGGCAAGCAGTCTTGGGCTTGTTGGCCTCCTCAATTTCGTCCAACTCTGCGAAGGACTCGAGGGTGTCAGTGAGGTTCTCTACATTGGTAGCGAGGGCCTTGATCATTTCAGTCCGCGAGGCGATGTAGCGTATCAGGTCCTCATGCAGGGATTTCAGGGCAGGATGGCCAATGGAGCTCAGGATGCTGCAGTTGCGTGAGATCACCATCTCATCTTCCCTCTCCAGGTCGGCGACGTTCACGATGCGGGTTGTAGGCTTGTAGGCCTTCTTTTTCTTCTTGGCAGGATTCATGTCAAGAGCGATAACGCAGTGACCAACGAACTGGCCAACGGGAAGAAACAACAACGAGTTTTTATAGGGGAAGAGTGACCTCTGGCGGTCGATTTAGCAGAGTATTTGAATCTATGAAATTAAAATTTAAAATAAAATAATATTTTTATATAATATATATATATATAAACAGTAGTAATATTTTAATGTATTGTTGGTAGGGATCGGACCGGGGTCACACAGCGAGGAAATCACCAGACACGGATAAAGCACGCAGAGAACACTTTAAGCGTCTCCACTCAATAATTCTCACTGGCGCCTCTCGCATTCTCTTAGCCCTCTCTTATATACAAACACTAGACGGGTGACCCGGGCTTCGCCCCAGGATTGACCCGTGTGCATATCTACCCGAGTGATATATATTTAGATAAGATTTTTTTAAAATAATTGTTTGTTATTAGCATTATCTATTTGTTTGTATGTATGCGGTATATATAGTATAAGTAAGTCATAATATGTCAATAGAGTATATAGTATTATATCTACATTTATGTAGATGTGACATATATATCCCTAATGATAATAGTACTTACATATGTACATAAGTATGTGTATATATATACACCTTAATAGTACAAAAGCTACATACCTATACTTTCGATATTTGCGGACCTATAATGAGGTATTGTTAACAATAGATTATTTAAGGAGCGACCCGCTCCAACACAATGGTAACAAAAACAACAAAGCGAGTGGGGGGGGGCAAAGGTGGCGTGATCGTAGCCCAATAAGAGTGCGCCATTCCAAAAAAAAAAAAAAGCAAACGGTGACAGAGATGAAAAAGAATTGATGATGCTCGTAACTGTATACAAACATGGCCACATTCGTACAATGAGAAGGCGTGAGAGATCAGTTCACTTAACAAACGAAAACAACTTTCTTCCCGCTAAATACTGAGAAGCGTAAAATTGTTAATGTTTGCCAATATAATTTGACAGATGGAGAGCTAATGGTTGAAAGCTAGCAGTTCTACAAGAGAAAGAAACGCCTTACATTTTATTTTTACCTATTTTACGTACACCTATCCCCCGATTTACACGGTAGATACGTTCCTGAGAAAAACGTGTAAATCGGGGGATAGGTGTACACAGAAATAAAAATAAAATGCATTGACAGGTTAAAATATGTAGTCAGCACATAAGCTCGGGATTCCTCGTGAGATGTGTACACAGCGCATGTGTTCAATCACAGTAGCATTTAGTTTAGTGCGATAAAAAAGAAACAAAAAACTTATTTGTAAAACCGTGTAAAAGCGAAAACTTGTAAAACAAGCACCGAGTAAATCGGGGGATAGGTGTATTTAGAAACCATCTCCAGATTTTGGTTTTACTCATAGCTTGACTAGAACACCTCAGCATTAAAACAGTTTGAAGGTTTACATATTTAATACATCAAGGTAAGATTTTATCTTATTATGAACTTATTAATGAGAAAAATAGCAGTGGTATTTATAGGTATTAAACTGTAATGACTTTCTTTTTCTTATTGAATCGCTCTTTTGAGTTAGAAAAAGCCTTTTTGTGACAAAATTGGTTAACACAAAGTATTATCACAAAGCAATAACGCGCCATCTATACATATAAAATGAAAGGATTTAAAAGCACGAATGTTTCTTTTATACATAATAAAAACTTCTACTGCCCTTACTGTGATGAAAAAAATATATTGGGAGGGCTTGGCTCATCAGTGGTGAACCCTCCCAGCGGTTTCGCCAATTTAATCCACGCGGTCTGGTGGATATCTTATAAAGATTTTTTAACTCAAAAGCAAAATATTTATTGTGAAAAAAATTGTAAAAATGTGATATTTTACTGGGATAAGGTTCATAAATTATGAAAAAAAAAGGCAGCTCTTTATCGTGCAACTGAAAGTTGCTGATGGCTGCGCCATCTTTCGGAATAAATATCAACTATTTGTTTATTTTTAATTATTCCACAATACTGTAATAATTAAAAATAAACGAATACGTGGTTAGCTTTTCTTGATTAATCAAGAATGGGTATTTGACCAATTCTGGAATAATTAAAAATCAACGAATACGTGGTTAGCTTTTCTTGATTAATCAAGAATGGGTATTTGACCAATTCTGGAATAATTAAAAATCAACTAGAATAGTTGATATTTATTCCGATAGATGGCGCAAGCCATCAGCAACTTTTAGTTGCCGATAAGGAGATGCCAATTTTTCTTTTCTTAATTATTTATTATTATTAAATAAATTCATTGTAGTTACATATCTTTTTTCACTCTCAGAATGTATATTTTAAAAACAAAGTAGACCTTTCCTGACCAGGAGCACATGTGCTTTCAGAAGGCAGAGCGCCATCTGGTGGAACAGAAATCAACTAAACATTGATTTAGCCTGTTCCCTGATATTTGGCTAACCCAATTTCTTGATAAATCAAGAAAAGACATCCACGAACCCGTTTCGCGCTGTTGGCGCTCGTCAGCGTGGAGTAGGCTGTACAACTGCAACCGAAAATATTTTTGGTCCCAGTGACTTCTTGAGAAACTAAGAAATGGGTATTTAAGGCCAAACTTGCGTGAATACTCTTAACACATGAAAAAACAATAGAAAAAAATAAAAAGATCAGATGTATTTTATTTCTGAATTTTTTCAGCAATTCGCAATAATCCATATTTTAGTCCTTTTACACTTCATTTTATCTCTTGTATTTTAAATCAACCACCAGTAACACCTACCGTTCATCCGAGTCTCAAACACAAGAAGTCTGGTACTGAGCGGTCCCTTCTCCATTTTACATATATATTTTACATATTATGTATTTAATTTATAAAAATTGGTAGTCAATAATGTGAATATATTCATTTAATTCTTAGAGAGATATGAAGTTTATTGATATTGAATAATTTTTTAATTTGAAAGTTTTTCATTTATAATAATGATGAAATCGTAAAATTCATTTTAATGGCGATCGAACGTTGTGGACCACTGTACGCATTACATCCCAAACACGATGCGACGCCAGCCATCTCTGTCTATACAATGGGTATTCATGGGAAAAGTAATTCTTTGGTGGGGTCCCAATGATGAAATATGCGAGTTTAAACTTTTGTAAACGCTGCTCTTTTTTTCTCTCTTCACTGGCTTGGTTTAAAGGTGGAATAAGAAGAGAACCGGTATATGTTGTATAGCTCCATTCTCACTCAGTGGAAGCTTCTTTAAATACTTCCGTATATCTCTCCTTCCAGCCTCGATGTCTTCTGTTGACCCTTCATCTCTATGTGACGCTTTTATTGCTGATCACATCGCTCCCAGAATTTTTCAAATAAAATGGAAAACAGAGAATAAATACGGACCGCCACTTATGACGCAGTTCCAGATCAGACAATAATGTTTATTTATGGTACGTTGATTAATGTGGAAATGTTCCTTTGAGAAGGTGGATTCTCTCTGACAACCATTTCCTTTATCTTTCTTCCGGTTAGAGTCGAAGGTTTCTTCAGGCACATTTTTTTAAGAGGAAAATTTTCGCTTAATTTGATAGATATCAAAATTTCTTTGTTTTCATTTATTATGTGACTGATTGTGAACTTAGTAATATCAATATTCTTTTATAATTTTAATAATTTGGGGAAAACGAGTATTTCTCCTCGGAAAGTCTAAAAATGTAACCTTTTACAGAAACCACAGCATAAAGCAATGCTTGTTATTTCGAATAAATATAACATCACGCGAATCGCGCGCTTCTTTCGCGAGCTACAACGTTGCAAAATCGTTATTACAAAAATGGAACACCCTCTGTATTTTGTCCAAATATATATATATATGTAATATTGTTGCAAATGTCGATGTATGGATAAGCTGGCAGTCGTGTACGTGAGGCGAGTGTTGATGTTCTTCCCACACGCTGACAACAAGAAGCAGAGGCAGGGCTAGATGTTAGCACCGAGAGTGATCGGGTACAGCCCACGGGACAGAGGTAGAGGTCATGACACAAACTTGGATGCTTATCCGAGACATGGAGAGCCAGACTGTGTGTGAGACAAAAGCCGTCTGCCGAGAGCCACCCTCTAGAACATCTGCTGACCCCCTGCCAAAACCTGTCCTGTTTTCAGGGGTCGTCTATAAAGAGTCCCTGGGGGCCCCACATGGGCTGGGCGTTGGCTTTTCCTTCCCTCTGTCCCTGCCACCAGCTGACCGAACACTCTTTGGATCTTTATTTTGACGTCAACATTTTTAGTTTTACATACAAATAGGGGTTTACAGGTATTATTAATAAAGATATAGCATATATACAAAATATGGGGGTGGTAGTAAATAGAAGCGGTATACATTTTAATAGAAGGGTAGGATCTTTTAAGTAATCGGCTCTAACTAATTGGAAGATATGTAACATATACTAAAAGTGTCATACAGTTTGAAATATACGATTTTTTTTTTCATTTTATTAATCAACCAGGCGCGATATTGGAATATTTGCACGTAATACAGAGGAAACAAAGAGAAAACTGTGCCAGTGATCACGAGAACCTAGCATTTTCCACCTTATGTATAGTGATTCACGTCACCCCACGCTGTAGTTGTAATTCAATTACATAATTAATTACGGGTAAATTATCGAATTATTAATTAATTACAAACTATCCGAATTATTTTAAAATTCCATAAAACTATTTCAAATGAAAAGTGACCGTTAAAAATTGAACAAAAGAAAACATATCGAATATATAAGACCTAGGCCTATGCACATGCAATGACGATAAGAATGGAATGTCTTTGCGCATGCGTGTTGCTGATTGACCTAGGTTGGTAGTGCCAAATTTTGCTGAGATGCAGGAGGGAGCAATTGAAAGTTATAAATTTGAGTGAAATAATGATCTTAATCCTAATTCAGCGTTTAATATCTCGTTTTTTTTTTCAGAAATTGACACATACAGCTATTGTGTTATATTTTAAATGTCAGCCTAATATACGTAAAAATAGTTTAGAGTTAAAATATTTTTTTAAAATACGAACAAACGCGTGAAATTTTATATGTGTATTCAGAAGCATTTGAATTATTACACACTTTTGAATGTCCTATTGAGTAAAGGAATGGAGGCGAGTATACATAAAGGGTTAGAGCAAAGATCAAATATGTAAATTAGAGGAATTAAAGAAGGTATATTGGTCTCTACCATCTTACTATTGGCTGGACTAGTCTCCAGAGGGAGACGGGCGCCGCATTTACAGAATAGCTTTCGTTTCAATTGGAAAGTTTTGATCGGTTCCAATTTTGTCCAAATATTCAAATCCAATATTTGAGAGCTTTCTTTTCTCTAACCGCCCCAGGAAAATTCCCCAGGCAATTCGAGAATTTTCCAAACAACTTTAAAATCCAATTAGGGACTTTGTTCGGATTCAATTTGAACCTAATAGCGGAGTATAATTAGCACAGCGGTGGAAATTAACAAGTTTCACCTCCTCATTTAACGAGCCGAGCACTAATCCGTCAGCTAAATTATGCAAATCGAAGATTTACAATATGTGGGGGTTCTTCTCTCATAATTGAAAGATGGCGGTTTAAGATGAATATATTCCCTGAAGAACCTATTTGCATATTTCGAGCCCCAAACTGTGGATATAACTTCTATTAAACCTGTAAAAGACCTGATAAAAAAAGGGATTATGAACAAAGCAAATTGATAATGAGAAAGGGAAATAATAATAAAAAAGGTTAGGAAACACACACGTATTAAGACGTCTGGGCTAATAGATTAAAAAAATCTTGTTTTCAACGGAAGATCCTAAAACAGTGAGAGACAACATTATTGATATTTGGAAAGAAACTCAAATATTTTACTTTGAGGACGCGCGAGAAAAATTAGCATCAAGTAAAAGAGAGCAAAAAACCTTTCGGTTGTGTACTTAAGGGGAAAAAATAGAGCGTAGGTGAATTTATAGTGTGTTTTCTCTCTGAAAAAATCTTGAATAAAATTTATTTTATGCCTCCCTCCTCATATGATATGTATTTTTGAAATAATCATTTATATATTTGATCATCTTGTGAAGTGTTTAATATATAATTCGCAGAAATGAAAATATACTCTTCTAATAACCTATGATCATATTTCTGAGAACATTTACACGATTCGAATTGCCGACTCCGAAGAAAATGCTTTTGGTAGAGCATAGGGCTTGTGGGTGTGAACTAATGTTGGTAGTCATGCAGCTTGTAGTCATGCAAATTATCACAAGAGAGAAAAAATCTTGTTAAACATCCGGGCTATCCGAAATTTCGAGCTATATATAATAAATTATTTTAAAAACTTACCAGAGTTTCCGCCATATAAGTTTTTACGCGCGTGGTGAATTACGAAATTTTAAAAATCATTTAGATTACGGTCACAAAACCTTGCATCGCCGAAGAATGAAAATATCGACAAAATGTATTCAACTTCCATAAATATATTGTTTACACTAGCTGTATTCTGAATAAAGTTAGTGAAGTTTCCGATTTATAGAAAACGTAAATACTAATTTGATCCATTAATTTACCGAATTGAGATACAATTGCAATGATAATGTGAACTTATATAAACGGACCACAAGCCAGAAGTTGAACAGATAGAAGCCAATGACAGGTGTCATATCGTGTCAATCGTGGAAGCGACAGGTCCGTTAGCACCAATGTCCCTTGCTGTTTGCATATTACAGTAATGTTTATACAGAACTTAGATCATATTTTATAGTTTTAAGCAATTAATAATATTTGTCAGATTATTAGAATTAACCACTAATTT
This sequence comes from Cordylochernes scorpioides, assembly GCA_030710605.1. Taxonomy (NCBI): domain Eukaryota; kingdom Metazoa; phylum Arthropoda; class Arachnida; order Pseudoscorpiones; family Chernetidae; genus Cordylochernes; species Cordylochernes scorpioides. The sequence goes on from CP092879.1 coordinate 3,624,859, forward strand.
AATGATGGAAATAGCGATTATTTGAAACGTCTGAGTAATACAACTTAAAGCTAGAAATTTTAATTCATTAGTATAAGTTTAGGTCCTCCGCGATAGTTATAATAGAGTCAACAGAACTTGTTTTAAATTTCAAAATTCTTTGCAGGAAACCATTCGGCCTAAACTGAAAATGTTCATTTGATATCGTTTTCTCAGGTCTGCAACAAGTGGGCTCCGAAATTAAAACATACTCTGGGTTGTGATCTTCTTTGATGTATTAGCATAGTGAATAATCAATTCTACCGATGCTACATAAGTATAGGTTAGAGTCGTCATGTCCAGTAAAAATTGTATATTATAAAAATTTGGTTATACACACATAAAATTTTATTAATCTTGAATCTTAAAAAAAAAATTCTCCGAAATTTTTATTAGAATATTCATAGTGTTTTCGTCGTTTTTATTTCTGTTAGATATTATTATTCTTTTGCGCTAGATCATTTTTAGTATAATATATTTCAACTTTAAGTATGTTTGAAATAGATATGAATCTGATGTATTTGAATTAAATATTACAAAAGGTTTTCATTGAAAAAAAAACTCGTCTCCAGAAATCCGTTGCATTATTTAAGTTTGCTTGATAGAATGAAATCTGTAAGTTACAAGGACATGTGTGTAGTTTGGTGATGTTGATTTTGAGCATATACACATTGAGGTTTATACAAAGCAATAACGCGCCATCTATACATATAAAATAAAAGGATTTAAAAGCGCGAATGTTTCTTTTATACATAAAACGAACTTCTACTGTCCTTACTGCGATGAAAAAATATATTGGGAGGGCTTGGCTCATCAGTGGTGAACCCTCCCAGCGGTTTCGCCAATTTAATCCACCAGACCGCATCTCAGAGCTCTAATACTGTATTGGATCATTCTGCTTTTATATGCTACACTGAAGAATGGAATCTTAGAAATGGCTTTCAAGTAAACTATGGACATAAGCTTATAGGACAGTAGAATTACATTCAAATATTTGCTTCGAGCAATGCTCTTCAGCAAACTATAAAGACAAGACCATTTATATTGCAATAAATCCAATTTGTTTTTAGACCTCTTGTTTATATATGGGTACCAGATTGTTGAACCATAAGTTATTGTGCTTCTAAACAATGCCTTATAGAATACCAATGATCACCAATCACCGCGAATTGTTTGTCAAACCGAGGAGCTATCCACTAGCTCGAGAGGGTTTTACAATTATATTGCACTTACATATGTGCCAGAGCCCCCTTTGGTTAATTGCAGTTGCTAGTGGGGTTGGACTTTTGCAAGAATGGGGGCTATTGGAGCATTTCTTTAATCAGAAAAAAGTGCCCAATGCGGAAATCGAACCCGGGTCGTAGCGGTCGAAAACCAACGGTTTAGACTATCCTTCCACTGACCTTCTGCAATTATATTGTGGAGTATAAAATCTAATTTGTTCGTGTTTCACTAAATTTCGAGAGTCAATCTCAGTATTTTAAATTTTTTAACTGTTTTAATAAGGTTGATATACTGATTATTGCTTGCAATGAATAATTCTGTAACGATACAAATATCCCGAATATCGCATTTTGAATAAAATAAATCAAGTTTCAATAAAAATTTCTTCTTGAAAACCTTTTAATATCTCTTCTTTTCATTTGACATATTTTACTTTTCCTACGAATGAGCTCATGTACGAGTTGCCATTATTTGAATATAGTTGAATTGCCATTAAAATAAGTTCGCTATAGAAATAACAGTTGGGTTTTAAAACGATTTAAAAATTATAAATTAACTACGCATATTCACAGGGAAAACAATGCAGTTAATTATTAGAATTTGAATGAAATAGAGAGCGGTGGGGAGACGTCGACAAGCCGCAAAAATAAAAAATATATATATCTAAAAAATAGACAGGATGCGGTGAAGCTTCGATCTAAAAAACCCATCATGGTAATTAAGGTTCGGTACCCCTGGGGACACCTTTCAAGGGAGAATTATCAGCAGGGATTGTTTCTTTCATCGGGGGGGAGATCTATCGATCCCAAAAACTGCCTCACACAGCCCACCATGGTTGAGTGGATCACTGCTGGGTTCCACCAAGGTAGAGTTGTACACACGGCCTCACACAGTCCACCATGGTTGAGTGGATCACTGCTGGGTTCCACCAAGGTAGAGTGGTACACACGGCCTCACACAGTCCACCATGGTTGAGTGGATCACTGCTGGGTTTCACCAAGGTAGAGTGGTACACACGGCCTCACACAGTCCACCATGGTTGAGTGGATCACTGCTGGGTTCCACCAAGGTAGAGTGGTACACACGGCCTCACACAGTCCACCATGGTTGAGTAGATCACTGCTGGGTTTCACCAAGGTAGAGTTGTACACACGGCCTCACACAGTCCACCATGGTTGAGTGGATCACTGCTGGGTTCCACCAAGGTAGAGTGGTACACACGGCCTCACACAGTCCACCATGGTTGAGTGGATCACTGCTGGGTTCCACCAAGGTAGAGTGGTACACACGGCCTCACACAGTCCACCATGGTTGAGTAGATCACTGCTGGGTTTCACCAAGGTAGAGTTGTACACACGGCCTCACACAGTCCACCATGGTTGAGTGGATCACTGCTGGGTTTCACCAAGGTAGAGTTGTACACACGGCCTCACACAGCCCACCATGGTTGAGTGGATCACTGCTGGGTTCCACCAAGGTAGAGTTGTACACACGGCCTCACACAGCCCACCATGGTTGAGTGGATCACTGCTGGGTTCCACCAAGGTAGAGTTGTACACACGGCCTCACACAGCCCACCATGGTTGAGTGGATCACTGCTGGGTTCCACCAAGGTAGAGTTGTACACACGGCCTCACACAGTCCACCATGGTTGAGTGGATCACTGCTGGGTTTCACCAAGGTAGAGTTGTACACACGACCTCACACAGCCCTGGTTCCACCATGGTTGAGTGGATCACTGCTGGGTTCCACCAAGGTAGAGTTGTACACACGGCCTCACACAGCCCTGGTTCCACCATGGTTGAGTGGATCACTGCTGGGTTCCACCTAGGTAGAGTTGTACACACTGCCTCACACAGCCCTGGTTCCACCATGGTTGAGTGGATCACTGCTGGGTTCCACCAAGGTAGAGTTGTACACACGGCCTCACACAGTCCACCATGGTTGAGTGGATCACTGCTGGGTTCCACCAAGTAGAGTTGTACACACTGCCTCACACAGCCCTGGTTCCACCATGGTTGAGTGGATCACTGCTGGGTTCCACCAAGGTAGAGTTGTACACACGGCCTCACACAGTCCACCATGGTTGAGTGGATCACTGCTGGGTTTCACCAAGGTAGAGTTGTACACACGACCTCACACAGCCCTGGTTCCACCATGGTTGAGTGGATCACTGCTGGGTTCCACCTAGGTAGAGTTGTACACACTGCCTCACACAGCCCTGGTTCCACCATGGTTGAGTGGATCACTGCTGGGTTCCACCAAGGTAGAGTTGTACACACGGCCTCACACAGTCCACCATGGTTGAGTGGATCACTGCTGGGTTTCACCAAGGTAGAGTTGTACACACGACCTCACACAGCCCTGGTTCCACCATGGTTGAGTGGATCACTGCTGGGTTCCACCTAGGTAGAGTTGTACACACTGCCTCACACAGCCCTGGTTCCACCATGGTTGAGTGAATCACTGCTGGGTTCCACCAAGGTAGAGTTGTACACACTGCCTCACACAGCCCTGGTTCCACCATGGTTGAGTGGATCACTGCTGGGTTCCACCAAGGTAGAGTTGTACACACGGCCTCACACAGTCCACCATGGTTGAGTGGATCACTGCTGGGTTTCACCAAGGTAGAGTTGTACACACGACCTCACACAGCCCTGGTTCCACCATGGTTGAGTGGATCACTGCTGGGTTCCACCTAGGTAGAGTTGTACACACTGCCTCACACAGCCCTGGTTCCACCATGGTTGAGTGAATCACTGCTGGGTTCCACCAAGGTAGAGTTGTACACACTGCCTCACACAGCCCTGGTTCCACCATGGTTGAGTGGATCACTGCTGGGTTCCACCAAGGTAGAGTTGCACACACTGCCTCACACATCCCTGGTTCCACCATGGTTGAGTGGATCACTGCTGGGTTCCACCAAGGTAGAGTTGTACACACTGCCTCACACAGCCCTGTTTCCACCATGGTTGAGTGGATCACTGCTGGGTTCCACCAAGGTAGAGTTGTACACACGACCTCAAAAAGTCCACCGTGATTGAGTGGATCACTGCTGGGTTCCACCAAGGTAGAGTTGCACACACTGCCTCGCACAGCCCTGGTTCCACCATGGTTGAGTGAATCACTGCTGGTTTCCACCAAGGTAGAGTTGTACACACGGCCTCACACAGCCCACCATGGTTGAGTGGATCACTGCTGGGTTCCACCAAGGTAGAGTTGCACACACTGCCTCGCACAGCCCTGGTTCCACCATGGTTGAGTGAATCACTGCTGGGTTCCACCAAGGTAGAGTTGTACACACGACCTCACACAGCCCTGTTTCCACCATGGGTGAGGAGATCACCGCTGGGTTCCACCAAGGTAGAGTTGTACACACGGCCTCACACAGCCCACCATGATTGAGTGGATCACTGCTGGGTTACACCAAGGTAGAGTTGTACACACGACCTCACACAGCCCTGTTTCCACCATGGGTGAGGGGATCACTGCTGGGTTCCACCAAGGTAGAGTTGTACACACGGCCTCACACAGCCCACCATGATTGAGTGGATCACTGCTGGGTTCCACCAAGGTAGAGTTGTACACACGGCCTCACACAGCCCACCATGATTGAGTGGATCACTGCTGGGTTCCACCAAGGTAGAGTTGTACACACGACCTCACACAGCCCTGTTTCCACCATGGGTGAGGGGATCACTGCTGGGTTCCACCAAGGTAGAGTTGTACACACGGCCTCACACAGCCCACCATGATTGAGTGGATCACTGCTGGGTTCCACCAAGGTAGAGTTGTACACACGGCCTCAAAATGTCCACCGTGATTGAGTGGATCACTGCTGGGTTCCACTAAGGTATAAATGTAAAGTGAACATAGGAGTTATGTGGAGATGTAAGTAATTCAAGATTGGATGTCCTATAATGTTTCATTGTGTCCGGCTTCAATGGGAAGTAGTAAAATTAGCATATTCATATTTTTACCAGCGTAACAAGTTGAAGATTTACTCTTTCTGATTTGTTAAGCGACGAGAATTATGATAATATCGTAAAAACCGTAAAAGAAGATGAACATACGCCGAACACCAAGACTACATATACCTAATTACCATTTGTTTCGCTATCATTGCTTGCTTTATTTATTTTCCTATTGTAGACTCCGGGTCTATATAGTACATTATGTCCTAATTGAATATGTTGTTGTAGTTTATATTTGTATGTGCTCCCCGCAGTATGGTCTACTGCGGGGGTCGGTGGAAGGCTGGTTAAACCGTTTGGTTTTCGACCACTAGGACCCGGGTTCGATTCCCGCATTGGACACTTTTTTCTGTTTAGAAAAAAAAATGCTCCAATGGCCCCCGATTCTTGAAAAAGTCCAACCCCACCAGCGAGTGCAAGTAACCAAACGGGGCTCTGGCATTTGTAAGTGCAAAGTCGAACTGCTTTTCACATGTGTAGACATGTGGTGCGCTTACAGTAAAAAGCAGTCGCTAACTACCCACCATGATTATCATGGCCTGTACCACGTGTACTAGGGATAAGCAAAAAAAAAAAAAAATGGTCTACTGCCTACTGGTTCTCACTGATATAGTGTTGTATTGAAATAAAAAAAGGCTTATCCTGTCCACTCAGGGAGCGTTTTATATGTTGTTGTTGTTGTTTCTTATCCCCTTGTGTAAAGATTACACGAATTCCATGAGTTCATGCACCTTGAGCTTTTGATCTCATGGAATGGGGTGTAGGGGTGCAGCTTTCGTTGATCATGGCACTATGATCCAGGCACACTTTGGTGAAAGTCAGCGTTTTATATGGCAGAGCGTCATCTAATGGAAAATAATTCAACTGAACGCTGATTTAAGCTTGTTCCATAATATTTGGCCAACCCATTATCTATATTTACCAAGATATTGAAAGAAATGGGTTGGTCAAATATTGTGGAATAAGTCTAAATCAGCGCTTAGTTGATTTCTGGGCGCTAAATGGCGCTCTGCCATTAAAAACCCTCATGTGATCGGTCAGTATAGGTCTTTTCATTTTTAATAATAGCACCTGACCATTTTACTATTTTTTCTATTTTTTTTTCACATGTAGCTGTGTGGGCAGTATGGGCTATTGCCTGTTGGTTGCCGGCGGCATCTCCCGCCTGAGGCCCGTCCATCCCCGCCTCACCAAGCTGGCAACGTGCTTCCTTCTAGTCGCCTTCTCCGTCCGGGCCGCACGCCGCAGCCAAGACTGGCTCTCCAGGGAAGCCCTCTTCTCGTAAGTAACATCCTACTGGTCCAGGCTTTTGAAAGGGAGTTGTTCTTTTCGTAAAATGGTAATCGAAAAACCCTTAGATAACTATCCAGAACATAAGTATATAAATAATTTTGATATTGTGATTATTGACACGATCATCAATTTAAAAGTGTTTTAAGATAAGAGTATTCTTCAAAAGACCAATAGAAAGTGTGTTCATTAAACATTTGGACGATTGTCAAAACATTATAAATAACAATAATGAAAATAATATATATATTTCTAAACCAGTATATAAACCACATTTATAAAGCGCGCTTGCAGATTTTCTTTCTTTTTTATTAATGAACAAACCTTGGGAAACCAAATTTTTCCCAATGGCGATAATTGAATGAAACAACGCATGTGTAAAAGGTGGTGTCAAATTTAGCATTAATCCAAAGGATACATTAAGATTGCTGCAGAAGCTGTCGAATAATATTTGAAGATGACTAGTGTTTGTTTGTCATTCAAGGTGAAGAAGATTACGTCTTTTAAATTAAAGACACAGGAAATTAAAAAAGATCTACTCTTTGTGAGATCTTATGAAAAATTAAAGAAATTCTACAATTATTTAACCCGAATCCTAGAGCAACAGTGCGAGAATCAGCATTTAAATTTGGGTTTAGAATCTGGATTTGCCTTCATAAATGTTAGCGAATGGCATCAAAGTAAAACGCTAAATCTACATCCCCTTGTGGGAACGTCAGAGTAACACGAATTGCCCATGAAAACTTTTGAGAATATTCTGGAAAAGTTTCAATAAAAAGGGAAAATAAGGCATGAATCGCGGTTCTCCAGGTCGAAAAAATTATGAATGGTTAATTTTTATGATGGAAGTCTTGCAGAACATGTCCCGCAGTGATCTGGAAAGTAATTTGATTCTAAGAAATATTTGTTTCCGTGTTGTATGCGCATTACTAATCACACATTGAATATCTTAAGTACAAACCTTGGATGCTTCAACCCGGTGAATTCATCAATTCCCCAACACTTCCATGACACACACCCTCCTCTCATGCTTATACTCAACTAGCCGAATGACCCGGACAACGCCCGGGTTTTACCCGATTAAATGCGTTTATTCAAATACTATTCGTTAAAATTATAAATTGGCGCCGTGGATGTCATTCTTGTATAATATATAAATGAGTTTTAAAAATAAAAAAAAAAAAAAAAAAAAATGCATCGGCCGGGAATCGAACCAGGGCCGCCCGCGTGGCAGGCGAGCATTCTACCACTGAACCACCGATGGTTATGAGAAATGGCCATATTTGGCTATTTATTCCATTCACAAAGCAAACGGTGACAGAATTAAGAATTGTTGCTTGATTATGACGCTGATAACTGTATATATTAATTGAAAGTTTAGTTTTATTATAATCATTTTATTTTTACACCATTCTTTTCTTTGACCCAAAAGAATATTTGAACATAAATATAGAGATTACTATTCTATGTTTCTTTAAAGAGTACATATATGTATCGGTTTTATGCTTAGCTTTTACAAGAAAAGATAATGAGCCACAATCTAAATTGTATAGACTCATCGAATATTTTATGATGATTATATACGATATAGTATGCTACGTTCATATATTTACATATGTTGTTTTGTTGCATAAATTCACCGATCTGAATTGCGCATACCTTGCGCAAAAATTAAGAAAATAAATCACTATAATGCATTAAAAATAAATTTTGCACATAAAAAAAGAATTTTATTTAAAGGTGTGAATATATATATATATATATTATAAATAGAAAAAGATGAATGAGAGAGATTTCTGTTGTTTTTTTGGTCATGTTGAGGATTATGGTAATGGTGATGCAGTCGTGGTTAAGTCTTGAAAGTATGCTAATAAAAAATACTTTTGATCAGTAATTTAATTGAGTTAAACGAATATATATAAAAAAAACAATTTGGTAAAAGTAATGCCTGGCTTAAGGCGATTAGAATAAGGAAAACAAAAAATTATTTACATAATGTACAAAAGTTTTGAGCCGGCCATTGGGATAAAACAACAACGAGTTTTATAGGGGAAGAGTGACCTCTGGCGGTCGATTTAGCAGAGAGTATTTGTGAATCTATGAAATCATAATTTAAAAGAAAATAATATTTTTATATAACATATATATATTCATAAATATATTCTGGATTTAAAATAATCGAATTCAATGTATATAGTACCCACGACATTTGGAGATTTCCAGTTTTATTTGTAGCGCCAATCAATAAAGCCCCAAGGAAGTCAATTCAATTAAAATATCTGGTTTCAGTGATTTGATGAAATGGTTTCTTTCCGCACGACGGAAATATTGGCGTGTTATTTGAGAGGCCACACTCTACTTTATTAAAGGTAAATAACTTCCAGACACGACATTGTAGAGCTGCTTTTCCCTTCTTTAACCCTTTAAGCACCAGGCAAGCCGATGTATCGGTTTGATGTGACTTGATACTTCTTTTCTCCTTAAAAAATCTAATGAAAATTAATTAATTGTATTTTAAAGCGCATATTCTGTTGCATTGTGTTTCATAGGTTTGTATGAATCATAAAAACGTTCATTAAAAAAAAAATAGTTTGATGTCTTTTGAAGGCTAATAATGATCAGGAATGACCTTGAAAACGGCCGGCACCTAAAGGGTTAATTGTCGGATTTATTGGATTTAGTTTCTATAATTGCATAACTGACCGCTCACAGAGGAGCATTTAAAGATGGCAGAGCGCCATCTATCGAAATAAATATAAACTAAGCGTTGATTTAATTTTGTTCCTGAATGCCTACCAAATTGATTATTTTGATTTATCGTGAAAAGTCAACCACATACACGTTTTTGGCCCTCGTTATCGTGGTGCAGGCTGTACGCTTTCGATCCTTAAAGGAGAGACCAAATGCTTCATTTTGAAATAAGAGAAGGTAATTGTGTTTCAGATATAAATAAAAAAACTATTCGATTGAGTAGATTTAGTGTCCCATATATTAACAGCGTAATTTAACGTCTCCAGAAGCCGCTCTATAAATTTATAAGAATTCACTGCCATAGTTTTACTGCCGAACAAGCATATATGCATATATACAAGCATATATATGATATTCACAGCTTCAGCCTAAAGTCTCACAAAGAGTCTCCTTCTCCAGACAATGAGGGGCTCTTCACGAACTTCTCTCACCTCCAGGCTCAAGAAGAATTCAGAGGCCTGACTTGGTTGATACAACGATTACCGGGATCAAAAAATGTTTTCTTCTATAATTTATCGCTCTGTCATCTATTTTTTGAACATTTATTCCAACATACTGATATATGCTTCAAATTGAGTTGAAGAAATAGATGACTACTTTTTATAAATAATGAATTTTCATAGACTTTTAAGAGTGAAGTCCAAATTTCTCATTTATATATATATATATGTGGGATCGGTGCGAATTACCTTTTGAAATTGATGGGTTGAATTGATTGGTGATTGATTGAATTGATGGGCGCAGTCGTTTGAAGTGTTAAGGTGTTCTCACAGGGGAAAATAACGAAAAACACAGAATTTGGGTTGGAAAAAGGCTAGCAATCTAGGGAGAAAAGGAGTTGAAGCTATTTTGCTGAGTTGTCTATTGACTATAACTGTTCACATTATTTACGATGGGACTTATCTGTTCGTGGGGGAAAGGGTGGTTGGCTCCTAACTCGTTGCTGTCCAGATCCCAGCTTGACTCTATGGTGCCACACCCCTAACTGCCTATACTTCGTTCCCGATTTAAGACGAAAGCTATTCCGGCCTCTCATTGGATGAATTTCCAGGGGTGCTCGATTCCCATTGGTTCCTAACTAATGTTCCTATGCTCTGATTGGGCCTTTGCTGTCCTTTTGTTCTGGACTTGTCCTGACCTGACCCAGGAAATACTAGGTTCTTGAACCCAGTTTTATGAGTTCCTGGATAATAAAACCTGCTAATGATTGCTTCCTCTCTTGGCCTTTCTCTCCCAGATTTCTTAAGCCTTGTCTTTATTAAATTCTTTTAAAACATACATTGCATACATATTGGGGCGGGTTTGCATCCAGTTATGTACAAATTATGACATATATATAGAGAGAGATTTCTATTGATTTTTGATCTTCTTGAGGATTAAGCTATGATAATGCAGTCGTCACAAAAATCTTGAAAATATAATAAAAATAGTAAAGATCAGAAATAGCTTTAATTGAGCTAAGGAATATATAGAAAACATAATTTGGTAATAGTAATGCCTGGCTTAAGGGGTAAGAATCTAAAAAATGAAAAATTTATTTACATAATGTACAAAAGATTTGAGCCGGCCAACGGGAAACAACAACAATCGGTTTTATATAGGGGGAGAGTGACCTCAGGCTGTAGATTTAGCAGAGTATTTGAATCTATGAAATAATATTTTAATATTATATATATATATATATATATATATATATATATATATATATATATATATATATATATATATATATATAAAAATGGCATATCCTGACCAGGAGCACATGGGCTTTACAGAAGGCAGAGCGCCATCTGGTGGAACAGAAATCAACTAAACATTGATTTAGCCTGTTCCCTGATATTTGGCCAACCCAATTTCTTGATAAATCAAGAAAAGCCATCCACGAACGCGTTTCGCGCTTTTTGGCGCTCGTCAGCGTGGAGTAGGCTGAACCATTGAGACCAAAAAAGATTTTTTGATCCCAATGGCTTCCTGAAAAACCAAGAAATGGGTATTTAAGGCCAAACTTGCGTAAATACGCTTAGCACATTAAAAAACTCCACGCTGACGAGCGCCAAAAAGCGCGAAACGCGTTCGTGGATGGCTTTTCTTGATTTATCAAGAAATTGGGTTGGCCAAATATCAGGGAACAGGCTAAATCAATGTTTAGTTGATTTCTGTTCCACCAGATGGCGCTCTGCCTTCTGTAAAGCACATGTGCTCCTGGTCAGGATATGCCATTTTTTATATTGATTTCAACACCTGATCTTTTTATCTTTTATTTTTTTTATTTCGTTTTTTAATGTGCTAAGCGTATTTACGCAAGTTTGGCCTTAAATACCCATTTCTTGGTTTTTCAGGAAGCCATTGGGATCAAAAAATCTTTTTTGGTCTCAATGGTTCAGCCTACTCCACGCTGACGAGCGCCAAAAAGCGCGAAACGCGTTCGTGGATGGCTTTTCTTGATTTATCAAGAAATTGGGTTGGCCAAATATCAGGGAACAGGCTAAATCAATGTTTAGTTGATTTCTGTTCCACCAGATGGCGCTCTGCCTTCTGTAAAGCACATGTGCTCCTGGTCAGGATATGCCATTTTTTATATTGATTTCAACACCTGATCTTTTTATCTTTTATTTTTTTATTTCGTTTTTTAATGTGCTAAGCGTATTTACGCAAGTTTGGCCTTAAATACCCATTTCTTGGTTTTTCAGGAAGCCATTGGGATCAAAAAATCTTTTTTGGTCTCAATGGTTCAGCCTACTCCACGCTGACGAGCGCCAAAAAGCGCGAAACGCGTTCGTGGATGGCTTTTCTTGATTTATCAAGAAATTGGGTTGGCCAAATATCAGGGAACAGGCTAAATCAATGTTTAGTTGATTTCTGTTCCACCAGATGGCGCTCTGCCTTCTGTAAAGCACATGTGCTCCTGGTCAGGATATGCCATTTTTTATATTGATTTCAACACCTGATCTTTTTATCTTTTATTTTTTTATTTCGTTTTTTAATATATATATATATATATATATATATATATATATATATATATATATATATATATATATATATATAATTTATAGCAGTTGTACTGCCTGCGGAGTACAGCAAGCGATATCTACACCACACCAGTTACGCTGCTGGGGACAGACAACCTACACGTCATTTCAACTTCCTGGATGTGATGTGACTTAGGAGTCTAACAACAGTTCAATTCTCCGATAAACAAAATCTTTTTAAAGATAAAGATTCGAGGGGAAAATCTGCGAACAATAATGCTAAGGCACATATCAAGATTTGTTGTTGTTCTCCAGTAGGAAGCAGCGGTTCCATCATCACCGCTCTAAATTTTCCATTAGTACCGGCATCGCGGATCGATGTCAGAACTTCTTTCTCCTAATGGAGTTTTTACAACCGGCGGCCTGTCTTCTGCCACAACTTTTGTCTCGGCCTCCGTCGGATCTCGTCGTCGGCAGCTAATGGACTACTTAGCAAGTCGCGATAGCATCCATAGGTATCTATTAATTATATAGATTCCCCATTAATTCTCAACATGTCATGATGTCGTGTTTAACACTATCAATCGGTCTCAACTTCCAAACTTGTCAAAAAGTTTTACTTTATAAGAATATTAAGAGAGAGTAGAGTAGAGTGAAACAAGATAAATATCATATTGTAAATGTGAAACAGAACTTTCGTTAATTCTCCCCAAGTTGGAAAGGTTTAAAAGCTTTATTTTCTCCACATAAATGCACATGAAGTTTAGTTCATAACATATCTAAGCTTCAAGTATAAGAATTAAGCCCTTATAAAAGATTAGTAAAGACCAAGCAAAAAGTTTAGTTTCGGAATGATCATGTTTGTGTGCGTGGTTTCGGTATATTACCTTGAAGAGATAATAATTCATATATCAAAAATATTATAGGGGATATTATTAATTACTTTATGTTTTACATATAATGGGCGTATACTGTATATATACAGAATTTCATTTACTCCGGTTCTCCATTAAAAATAAAAATTATCCGATTTTTCGATTTTTTTTAAATTTTTAGCCGAGAAACCCTCAGAGGGGAAGAAGGTTTGAATAATCAAAGCTCTACTATATTATTTAAAAAGTATAATATGTTTGTGTTTTTTGTTGTGCGAGTTCCAATAAACCAAATTGAGTATTTTAAAATCCTTATAACTCCGTGTACTTTGAAAATTCTAAACATTTAATACGAAATATAAACTAATTTTATATTATTTTACACTAGACGGGTGACCCGGGCTTCGCCCCGGGATTGACCCGTGTGCATATCTACCCGAGTGATATATATTTAGATAAGATTTTTTTTTTATAATTGTTTGTTATTAGCATTATCTATTTGTTTGCATCAGCATAATTTAATCTAATCTTTGATAGAGGGCGCTGTTCGTGAGCTAGGTAGAATAATTTGAATATATATTTTTTAATAATTGATTTATATATTTTTTTAAAATAGCCTATCGTCTTCCCCGTATTCTTTTACCTATGTATGGAAATTTTGGTTTGAATTGGTGAACTACTGCGAATTTGTATACCGGACATACAAACAAACAAACATACAAACATTCATTTATATATATATATACATATATAAATAATCACCTAATTCTCTCTCTCTAGTTTGGTTTATATGCTCATTATCAGCCATATGTTTCAAGCCGTATTAGAGAGAAATTGAACACATTTACTCTCCCTCTCTTTTTCACATATGTCAAGATGCACTTTCCTAGCATTACGGAAATTAAGCTCAAATTCTATCACAATAAATTAGAGATATTTTTGAGTAACATATAAATTTTGAAATTATTATTATATCTAAATACAAAGTCAATATCTATTTTACAATCTTGAATAAACTACATTATCTGTAAAATACCACATATAAATCCAAAGACGACATGATAGAGTGGGAGCTCTGGCATATCTCAGTCAGAACTGACTGTTCAACCAGAAGAATCAAAATTCGGATTTCAAGCCAAGAACAACTAGAACTCTTTATAGCCTAGAACAGGGTCGGCAACCTTTCGAGTTCAAAGAGCCAAAAATTACAATTTACAAAATTTCAAAGATTTTAAAGAGCCACATTTTTTTTATTCTTGCCAACAATAAAAAGTTGTTGTTTGTTGTTGTCGTGTCCAAAGAAGAGTCTCAGATGTCTCCATGCATCTCCATCACAGCAGCAGCAATATCCACTATCATTCTGGTTCGTTTCCAAGGTGACTAACGTGGCAACGGCACCCATTTTCCAATGAACAATAAAAAGTGCTTGGATAAATAAAGTTTTTGATGAAAAAAACTAATTTATATTTATTTTTATAATAAAAATATAATTTATTCATATATAGTATCATATTTGGAAAAATATATATTTATAAAAAGCATTACTCTTCATAATTCACCCTTCCATACCTCATTCGAAAAGGTTAGAAATAGTCAATATTCACCTTGAAATAAAATTTTGATTTTTCGTTGAAAAGAAACTCATGCGGTGTAACTTCAAGTGTCGTTTTGCAATCACAGGCCGCAGTGTATTATATTGCATTATAAGTTACTTTATGTATTATTTACGAACGGAAAAATACGTCCAGGGTAGCCTAGTGGACATGGCATCTGCCCGGTAAGCGGAACATTGTGGGTTCGATTCCCATCCCTGGACACTTTTATTTTTCCGTTCGTCATTACTCTTCATAATTCACCCTTCCATACCTCATTCGAAAAGGTTAAAAATAGTCAATATTTCACCTTGAAATAAAATTTTGATTTTTCATTGAAAAGAAACTCATGCGGTGTAACTTCACGTGTCGTTTTGCAATCACAGGCCGCAGTGTATTATATTGTAATATATATATATATATATTATATTTAATATAATACTTATTGTGTTACTTACCTTTACTTTGGTTTTTTATATTAATATTATATATATGTACATACATAGATTTGAGAAGTTAATTCGCTTCTCACTCTTTTAATTGAAAAAAACGAATTATACGTCACAGCCAAAGCAACGGTGAAGACACCAAATTGTCTTGCGTCGAATGCGAATTAAAACCTACATAGAAACATCCGACGACGGCGAGAGACGGACTGACGACAGTGACGGGGGAGGGGTGCGGTGCGAGTACAAATGACTGAGAGATAGAATCAATGCCTCGTTCTACGTTAATCATTTCAGAACGATTTTTAAAATGTTTTTCAAATAAAATAAATTGTATTTACGTATGGAACTGAAGAGACGCAGTTTCACATCCAAAGAGGGGGTTGGTGGAAGGCTGGTTAAACACTTTGGTTTTCGACCACTAGGACCCGGGTTCGATTCCCGCATTGGACACTTTTTTTTCTGTTTAAAAAAATGCTCCAATGGCCATCGATTCTTGCAAAAGTCCAGCCCCACTAGCGAGTGCAAATAACCAACCGGGGCTCTGGCACATTTGTAAGTGCAAAGTCAAACTGCTTTTCACATGTGTAGACATGTGGTGCTCTTACAGTAAAAGCAGTCGCTAACTACCCACCATGATTATCATGGCCTCTACCACGTGTACTAGGGATAAGCAAAAAAAAAAAAAAAACATCCAAAGAGCCGCAGTTTGCCGAATCCTGGCTTAGAACAGACATCACAAGCCTGTATTCAGTTCTAGAAACCTTTACACAGCCTTCAAGGCACATTATGAAAATTTGTCTTACTTGAAAGTGAAATGTCGTTTGATGATAGCCATCGCCACCCCCCAACTTTAAATATAATTATTCCACCCACACTGTGAGTGTCACCTTGACAAAGTCACTATTTATCAAAACTCTCCGAAAGATACACGCAAATATAACACATTGTTTTATCTTTACTTATTTCTCTGATAAGTATTATAAAATATAAACAACTTTTTCAAATAGTTTAGAAGACTTCTAAAGAGCACCTACATAGAAAAATATAAAAATATATTTATTGATTTTTTATCTTAGACCTATACGTGTTGGTTGTTAAAACACCTTCAACTAGAAGTCTCCAATTAACCAACTCGGACACAACAAAAGGCTAAATTATCTCAATAACTGAATCATTTTTCTGAAACTGTAGTCGTGGAAATACATTCTCCTACATCTTCAGCCTCACACGTAGCTTTACTTCACTGTATTTATTGCAGTCATTGGTTTTCTCTTTCTTCCACACTATCTTCTATTTCAAGGCCCTAATCTATTCATTTCTTAAATAATCCCTCGAAAAATGGCCGGCATATCCCCATTCCTTTCTGCTTCATTCCCTACAGGAGTATTCAGTTCTAGCTCGCCTTCAAAACCTCTTCATTAGTAACTCTTCCAGTTCATTAGCAGTAGTTGTCGAAAGCTGTCAAAATTTACTTCTCAGAAGCCCTTTCAATATTGCTGAAGCTATGAAAGATTGTAACAGACGTATTGATGATAAACTCTTCTATATACTCCTACTAATCTAATGGTGTACATTATATATATAATACCTCTGGGTTTTTATACTCCTAGATGGGATAGTAACGTCATTGAGTTGAGGCCTTTTCGGTATGAACATATGCGAGTGAGGATTAAAAAAATCTTTTACCTACATAAAACCTAACTATTTAGATTAAAGAGAACAACACGAATATTTTTATTTTATATGAATTATAAGAAAACACACGCCCTATGGGCTTAACAAATACACCTACCCCCGATTTACATGGTAGATACGTTCCTGAGAAAACGTGTAAATCGGGGGATAGGTGTACACAGAAATAAAAATAAAATGCATTGACAGGTTAAATATGTAGTCAGCACATAAGCTCGGGATTCCTCGTGAGATGTGTACACAGCGCATGTGTTCAATCACAGTAGCATTTAGTATAGTGCGATAAAAAAAAAAAACTTATTTGGAAAACCGTGTAAAAGCGAAAACGTGTAAAACAAGTACCGTGTAAATCGGGGGATAGGTGTATATCAATAATATAATAATAATTGCGCTAATTATTTATTATAATAGCCTCACTGTAATGTATATCCAACAATCCATTCAATAGACCTTTCAAAACTGAATCTTATTTTGTAAGCAACTAAGACATCGCGAGGTTGTGCATACATTCCATCACGCCACTACTTGAAAAGTTTTGCATCTATATTTATTTTAGATCTCGCAGGGCTATTCCAGGAACTATGAAGATGTCTAAACACAAGCGACAATAAAAAGAGACCATTGGCCTCTGCCAAAGAATGAACTGGCGCGTGGATGGGCATTTATTTAGCCATCTTGGCACAGCTGATGGTCACCGCAATGGCCGCTTGCCTGCCCAGATGAAAAAAGCCACCGCCATATCGGATAATAATAGTCTTCGTCTGCAATTCTGAGAGACCGGCGGCTGCCATTGTTTTGTCAGCAGCTCGAGCCTAATGGACACATCCCCACCTTCTGCCAGAATCCATCCACTTTTTCTTTTATCAACTTGAGCAAACCATTAATTCCTTCAGATGGAAAAGTAGACAAACGTTGTTTTTAGGCTCTAGTGATTAAAATCTTTCTTTTGTTTTATTTTTTTATGCAACAATGGAGTCTGTGCTTTTTTGTTGTTGTTATCGCTCGCTTAATGTCAGGTTGTTTTTCTGGATCCGGTCGATGTACATGTCACGTCACCGCCACCCAACTTGACGTTCTCTTGTGACGCGAGGATTGTGGTAGCGAGTCTTCTTGGGATATCACAAGATGTGTTGCACAGTATTTATAAACAAAAAAAAAAAAGTCGGTGAATGAGAGGGTAACACCTCGATCCCCGACAGTCATGAACCGGGATTGAATACCGCGTTAAAAATTGTTTAATATGTGAATAACCTTCACATATTATTCATTGTTCAATTATCATGAACTAGGTTGCTCTTGCTGAGCGGAACCAGGACAGTATTTATATGACCCAGAGTGATAAATGCCATTTTTCACCTTTTCATTTTTTTTATCATCATATAGTATTTGGAATCTTCTAAAATATGTTTGTGATGTTTATCGAATATATAATGTAGTGTATCATTTAAAACTTAATTAATTATATGTATAAGAAAATTTTATTTTCTTCGAATAAATATGTTTATTTTTTTTTTGTTATATTCATTTCGAATAACAACAAATTAATATATATAGTCACGACCGTCTTTCCTCATTCCTCATCGGCCGGCCGCATCTGTCACGGATGCGCGCGCATCATCATTATGATCATTATCATTATCTAATGATAATAATAATAATAATTATTATTATTAATATAGTCACGACCGTCTTTCCTCATTCCTCATCGGCCGGCCGCCTCTGTCACGGATGCGCGCGCACAGGGAGGTCACGTGCTCGCCGGCTCCCTCGAGCCGGATTTGAACCAGCGACCTAAGGATCACCGTTGTAACATCTACAGTCGGATAAAACACGGGCGTTGCCCGGGTCATTCGGCTAGTAAGAGTATAAGCCTGAATTACCTCGTTAGTCGCAAACATCGAAAAATGACGCAACTAAAGGAAAACTATGCATTGATTGAAACTACAACTATGGTCTTCCAAAGTAAGAATGCCATTTATAAAATAATAATTAATAGAAACTATCTAATTATTTACACAAGATCGAATTAAAAACTTAAAAAAAAAAAGATACACTAACATTTTCACTCATTAAAATTGCATATTTCCGACTCTTCAATCATTCCTGTTAAATCCCTAGCTGAGCTAGGGTGCTCTAAAAAACAATGTATGAAAAAAAAAAAAACCTTACAAGTAAACTATTTTATTAAACTCTCTATAGGCATAAAAAAGGCATCTCCTTATCGTGCAACTGAAAGTTGCTGATGGCTTACGCCATCTATCGGAATAAATATAAACTATTCTCGTTGGTTTTTAATTATTCTAGAATTGGTCAAATACCCATTCTTGATTAATCAAGATCATGGCAAGATCATCATCATGGCTTGCGCCATCAGCAATTTTAAGTTGCACGATGAGAAGATGCCTTTTTATTTTTCATAATTTTTGCACCTTATCTCAGTACAATATCACATTTATTCACATTCTCTATATATAGTTTCAAACTAAATGAAAATGGTGATATATATCGACCCCTTCATGAAACATTGGAGCTGATTGATCAACTTGAAGGGATTGGTGAAGATTTTTTTAAAAATAATTCTCACATAGCTGAACCTTTACTTTGTTTACTACCAAGAAAGTTATTCTACCTTCATTATAGCTTTACAAGCAAGAGGTGAGGAAGATTTAACACCAGCCTTCATAAGATAAAAGCTCCTAGATGAACATTTTAGAATATTAGCGATAATCTTAAAGAACTCCAAAAAAGGTAACAATGCCTTTTCAAGGTGTTACTGATACCACAAAGAATCTAAACATTTTTCCAAAGTAATATTGTTCCCACTGCAAGAAAGGTAATCATTCAAATATACCAATTTAAAATTTAAATCCTAATAAAAACGTGGAACGTTTTTAAAAAATAAAAACCAAGCTAATGTTTGCAATCAAATTGAAGAATGAAAATATAAAGAGGTTTATACCAAAGAAATTTCACCACCAATGGCAATGCAAACAAAAGAACCTAATACAAGTGATTGAATGGTGGATTCAGGTGCTACATTACACTTGAAGAATGATATAGCCTTTTCCACAGAATCTACAAAACACAATAAGAACAGGTTTTTATTGTCAATAGAAGCAAACTTTCAGTTCAAGTGAAGGGGGAGGATTCTTTATATTCAAAACATTAAATGGAATAACACACAAAATAAATTTCATTGATGTTTTATATGTCCCAGAAGTGTCTGACAACCTTGGTGAACAAAGTAACTTCAAAGGGATTTACATTACATCCATTCTCAAACTATAATGCCATAATATCTGATCTTGATGGTGTACTTGTCAATGCTATAACCCAAAATGGTATCTACAAACTCCTGACTTGTAATCAAAACCAAAGAGACTCATACAGCCATGAGGAGAAGAAGCTTATTTCTCCAATTTACAAAATATCTGCAAGAATGAAACTTGCTTGATGAAGTGACATTTAAGACTAAGACGTAGAAATGTTAATGGAATCAAATATACGAAAAGACAATTATCCAGTATACATTATATCAATTATTGCACTCTTGATACTTATTGCACCGTTGAAACATCTTATGCTAAAAATATTAAATTTTGAAAAAAGATATTTCTCAGTCTATAGCTGCCTTTAAACATATGGACGTTGATAACATTGATTTCAAAACAGCATTCCTTAATGGAGAACTTGATGAAGAATTAAAAATGGAACTGCCAGAAGGCATTTACAATGAAGATAACGTTTGTTAGACAATATAGCTAACTGTAGAGTTAGGCAAGCAGACAGGACCTGGAATAGAAAGTTGAATGTAATTTTGAGCAAAGTATTGCTGATCCATGCCTCTTTGTTCAGAGAAACATTCAGGAAAATGTTTACCTCATTGTCTATGTTGCTGACATACTTATTGGAAGTGAAAATATTGAGACAGTTCTATATACCATAGAGTTACTTCAAAACAAATTTCAAATTAAGTAATTATTTATACTTTATTATACTTTTATTATTATAAAGTGAGCCCAAAATGAAGATTATTTATTAAGTCAAAACACCAAGATAATGAATCTAACAAAGCAATTCAATTTAAAAGAAGCAAAACCTTCTTACACTCTAAAGATACCTAAATATCAAAAATTACAAAACGAATTTCAGAATTGTCTTCAAATGCCCACTACAGGAAAGCGATATAGGTTCACTATTATATGTATATCAACAGTTCCAAGTCCTAATTTCTTATCGTCAATAAATATTCCCAGTAGAAGAAATGAAAAACCACGCCAATGTCACTGGGAAGCTCTGAAACGAGTTATAAAATATCTCACAACATATAACAAAATATATAAAACTGTATTAACACTGATGAGAAGCTGACACTTGAAGTATACTCAGATAGAGCGAGTGATCTTGAAGAAAGAAAATCGCTCAGTGATTACATCTTCAAGTCAGGAGATAATCCTTTATCATTGAGATATACAAAAGATAAAACACTTTTTCACTCTCATTGACTGAAGCTGAACTAAATTCTGTATCAAGAAAAGTCTTGTGGATTCTTAACTCATGATTCAGACTTGAACCAGGAAAAACCTATTGTTATCTACATGGACAATCAATAGGAAATCAAACTTATTAAGAGCGAACAAATCAATTCAAAAACTAAATATTTAAATTGAAAGCTCCACCACTTGAGGAATCTACCGAAGGACAATCTACCACCTACAAAATAAATGAAGCTGACACTCTGGTAAAACCTCTTCCAAGATCCGCCTTCGAAAGGAACCGTGGCAAACTCAGCCTGTGCATCTTGATCTTGTTGCAATATGTTCACAGTATTTAAATAGCACAGAGTGATTTATGTAAATATCATTTTTCAGATTTTTATTTATTTTTACCATCATATAGGTTTTGGCATCTTCTAAAAATGTTTGCAATGTTTATCGCATATATGTTGTAGTGTATCTTATATATAACTTAATTAATTACATACGGATAAGAAAAAATATTATTTTTCGCTTTAAAATATACAAAAACAAATAATTTTATTTATTGTTTTTTTTTTTCAAATACCAACAGTGTATAGCATCATATAACTTGATAGCTTTCATTGTTTTTCTTATATTTCCTCCCTCACTATTTTGGATTGGCGCATACGCATTTTCAATTTGGAGAATCTCTCATGGATAATGAAAAATATTGACACGATATTTTTTTTTTAAATCGTGATTTCAAAAATTATTTTTTGAATATTTATCAACATTTGACAAAAATACGTAAGGCAACTTATGTTCTTTTTTTATTTTATTTTTTTAATATATAACATAATCTATTTGCTGTTCATTTTTATTGTCGACAAATGAGGATTTAATTTTCTTAAATGTCTAAAATTCAATGACATTCAACTACATTGAAATAAAAAAGGTAAATCCTGACCACGAGCACTTGAGCTTTTTAGAAGGCAGAGGGCCATTTAGTTGAACAGAAATCAACAGGCTAAATCAACGTTTAGTTTATTTCTGTTCTACTAGATGGCGCTCTGTCATCTAAAAGGAGGCTCATGGTCAGGATTTACCTTTTTTGATTTTAATACCAACCCCTGAATATTATTATTATTATTATTTAAATTATTTTTTCACACATTCAACTACATATACACCTATCCCCTGATTTACACGGTAGATACGTTCCTGAGAAAAACGTGTAAATCGGGGGATAGGTGTACACAGAAATAAAAATAAAATGCATTGACAGGTTAAAATATGTAGTCAGCACATAAGCTCGGGATTCCTCGTGAGATGTGTACACAGCGCATGTGTTCAATCACAGTAGCATTTAGTATAGTGCGATAAAAACAAAAAAAAACTTATTTGGAAAACCGTGTAAAAGCGAAAACGTGTGAAACAAGTACCGTGTAAATCGGGGGATAGGTGTATTATAATATTTATATTATCTAAGATAAAAAAATATTATAGCTAGTAGGTAAATCGCTTTTAGACAAACAATTAAATCGTCCATTTAAATATCAAGCTATTCACCATTCAAAGTGGCGAGAAATCTTCTGTTAATTTAGGCCATCAAACCCTAAAAACAAGGATGCATTTTCACGCTTGTTGAAGGGAGCTTTTATGGCTAACATAGATCTAGGTCGTCACGCTGGGTTCGTAAAGATTTTAAATAAATATTCTATAAGTAAATAACCTCATTATTGCTATCAAATAGATATCTTTATCTAATTTCTATATCTATTTTTATGTTACTAGCATAAGGAATTCAAAATCTGTAAAATACCGCTTCTAAAGAAAACCAACATCTTCAATAAGTGTGAATGCAAAAGTAAATTTGAATCATCACTCAGAGAGAATTCAAGAATTACGATTAGCCAGACTTCTGGTGGTGGCTTAATGCAAGTTTTAGTCTGAAAACCTTTCTTTCAGAGTGAGATATTGTCTTTTGACGAAGGATCAAATAAATATAGTGTATTTGTATATATTCTGTAACAATAAAATTTAAACTCTTAACTAATTCGAATAAGACGTCTTGCGGTAAAGGAGGCTTTGGCTACAGGTGGCATTTTCTTTTCCGACAACATAAAAAAGATAGACGAAACTCGTTTTACAAAAACTGATGGGACATTTTGAGAGTTCGAATCGAATCTTGATGCTATGATAAACTTGAATACATATCTGCCCTTAAAAACTAATTTAGAAGAATTCACAAATGCACCCAAGATCTGGACGTTTATTTCGAAAATATTTGGGAAAAAAGATGTAATATGCTTTGTCATTTTACATGTGTTTGAGAAAGACCTTCGCATTCCTCCATCAGTTGTTTTCGTTTTAGAATAATAATAGTGTTTTTTTTATAACCTTCTAGCGTGAGCATTTAGCGTCCGATTTTAAAATACAATATTTCTAAATTCGCCTTTTCCACCTGTAGTAACAGATAACAATGGTAGCGTAGATAATTGGTTCTAGACCTGCCCTGCGTTTATTGTTAAATTACAAATAGCGTATTAACACTCATCTTTCCAATTCACCAAGCTGTCTTGTTTATCGCCGTGACTTCTCAACACATGATGGAACTCTCTTGCCTCAACCACATCAACATTGCTTGAAAAATATAATTCGAAATAATTTCTTATTGTCATGAAATTATAAATGCACTAGATATTTTAAATATAAAATATTATTTTTACTTATTTACTTAATTGAACGTTCATTTTTCTGAAAAACAGATGTGTTCTAAATTAATACAAAGCAATAACGCGCCATCTATACATATAAAATAAAAGGATTTTTAAAAGCGCGAATGTTTCTTTTATACATAATACAAACTTCTACTGTCCTTACTGCGATGAAAAAATATATTGGGAGGGTGAACCCCCCCCAGCGGTTTCGCCAATTTAATCCACCAGACCGCTTCTCAGAGCTCTAATACTGTATTGGATCATTCTGCTTTTATATGCTACACTGAAGGATGGAATCTTAGAAATGGTTTTCAAGTAAACTATGGAAATAAGCTTATAGGACAGTAGAATTACATTCAATACTGCCAATATCTCAATGAACTGTCCGCAAATATATTTCTAGGTCTTTTCCGGGATTTGTATAGTAATATGGCAACCTGGGAAAACTGGGAGGATTGTTCCTTGAAATATCGGGTGTATTGATAAATATCCGTTTATAGATCCAATATAAAACTACACGCTATATAGATTTATATAACTACATGTTATAGAACGTATTTGTTATGTGACGTAACATTTTAAAGATTACAAAATAGTGTTAGTACCACGAGAGAGAAATAATACATATAGGTGTTAGTATTTTTCTTTGGGAAGAATCGAGAGTTCATTATCGGCACGGTTCTAAACCCGGCGGCCACTAAGCTCGCCCCTCTGATCGATTCCCCATAGGGGACGACCCCTAGCACCTCGTAAAACCTCTACTAAAACAGAGTCCGCCAGCTTTTATTTTACGGATCTACTCGGACTGTATTGGGTGGAAATGATGGCGGGACATTTGATTTCTTTTTAAACCGCATCTTCCAACTTCTTCTATCGGGGATGGTTTAATACGCCATCTCTCAACTGTATCATTATTCTACCGACGATGGTTCAATACGCCATCTCTCAACTGTATCCTTCTTCTACCGACGATGGTTTAATACGCCATCTCTCAACTGTATCCTTCTTCTATCAGCGATGGTTTAATACGCCATCTCTCAACTGTATCCTTCTTCTACCAGCGATGGTATAATACGCCATCTCTCAACTGTATCCTTCTTCTACCAGCGATGGTATAATACGCCATCTCTCAACTGCATCCTTCTTCTACCAGCGATGGGTCAATACGCCATCTCTCAACTGTATCCTTCTTCTACCAGCGATGGTTTAATACGCCATCTCTCAACTGTATCCTTCTTCTACCGACGATGGTTTAATACGCCAACTCTCAACTGTATCCTTCTTCTACCAGCGATGGTTTAATACGCCATCTCTCAACTGTATCCTTCTTCTATCAGCGATGGTTTAATACGCCATCTCTCAACTGTATCCTTCTTCTACCAGCGATGGTATAATACGCCATCTCTCAACTGTATCCTTCTTCTACCAGCGATGGTATAATACGCCATCTCTCAACTGTATCCTTCTTCTACCAGCGATGGTTTAATACGCCAACTATCAACTGTATCCTTCTTCTACCAGCGATGGTTTAATACGCCATCTCTCAACTGTATCCTTCTTCTACCAGCGATGGTATAATACGCCATCTCTCAACTGTATCCTTCTTCTACCAGCGATGGTATAATACGCCATCTCTCAACTGTATCATTCTTCTACCAGCGATGGTTTAATACGCCAACTCTCAACTGTATCCTTCTTCTACCAG
Source organism: Cordylochernes scorpioides (assembly GCA_030710605.1). Classification (NCBI taxonomy): domain Eukaryota; kingdom Metazoa; phylum Arthropoda; class Arachnida; order Pseudoscorpiones; family Chernetidae; genus Cordylochernes; species Cordylochernes scorpioides. The sequence goes on from CP092879.1 coordinate 3,650,578, forward strand.
CGATGGTTTAATACGCCATCTCTCAACTGTATCCTTCTTCTACCAGCGATGGTTTAATACGCCATCTCTCACCTATATCCTTCTTCTAACAGGAATGGTCTAAATACGCCATCTCCCAACTATATCATTCTTCTAGCATGCATTATTTGTCTTCCTTCAACTATATCCTTCTTCTAAAAGCGATGGTTGATCAGGTGAAATTCGTTGCGCTCGTTTAAAGTTCACTCGAGAATTTCTAAAAAGAATATTTTCCGAATCAATTATAAATGGAGAGATATTTCAGAAATATTGCGTTTATTTTCTGATAATCTCTGTTCAAACGAATTTCAAGCGTTTGGTCGAACCGTTTAAAGTAAAGGAGAACAATCAAAATTGTGATATATTATTGAAAATTAGTCCTCTAAAACTTTGCGGAATCTGAATTGGTCTTGTTAAAAATTTAAAACGACAATTCTTAGTTCATATATATTTAATGCGAAATGTAGGTATAAATTTCTAGGTTTCTATTTGAAATATCATCAAATATATACAAGTATCAGAGTCATCAAGCAACAATTCTTAATCAATTCTGTCACCGTTTGCTTTTGTAAATGGAATTAATGCCCAAATATGGCCATTTCTTATAAGCATCGGTAGTTCAATGGCGAGAATGCTCGCCTGCCACGCGGGCGGCCCGGGTTTGAATCCCGGCCGATGCATTTTTTTTTTTTTACAATTTTTAAAACTCATTTATTTAAACTATATTAATTTTGAAACAACTAAATGGATTGCAAAAAATAATTAAATCAAATACCTAAACACTACTAATATAATACAATTTTTGCCATTACACACTTTTTTTCCTGTAGTTTATGTGTTTCTTCTGTATTGCTATTCTATGGCACTTCTACTATTTATTATTGATGTACTTTCAGTATGAAGGATACTTCACTCGGGGGATTTCTCGGGCGAAGCCGGGTCATTCTTCTAGTCATCAAATATTTTAGAGAGTTCATGCTAATTTTGCTGAATAAAGTTTTGCCTTTGCTTTATTTTAAATATTCACCATATATCTGCACATGCAGAGAACAGTTAGAGTTTTGTAATGCATGACCCCCATTAGATTACTTGCACTTACTGGTAAGGTTGGGCTCACACAGGAATCCGGCATTTATTTTAAGAAGAAAGTGTTTAGTGCCGGAATTGACTCCGAGTTGCCGGGAAGTATATGTAAATTGAGACTCTATGCATCAACATCTCCAATAAAATTGTTTTTACAGCTTGCTCACCCTTGGTACCAAGATAGCACCACAGGCAGCTGCAGCGTGAAGGCCAGCACGAGCCGATGGTATCGTCTAACAATAGGTCATGCAGGCGGCTTGGCCAGAACACGACATTTTGTAACAAAGAAATATTGTAATTGGTTTCAGTCGCTCTTCTGATAAGATGTTTGGTGGGAACCTATGTGGTCTACTTTAGAGTGAATCTTTTTTCGATAACCGAAGGAAATTTCAACCAGGCATATCTTCACCCTATTTCTAAAGCGGAAATACTTTACGTTGCCGAACCATGGTGAACAGTAATGTTATAATCACAAATTATAATAGTATTAGCCGAATAACCCGGGCAACGCCCGGGTTTTACCCGATTAAATGCTTTTATTCAAATACTATTCGTTACAATTATAAATTGGCGCCGTGGATGTCATTCTTGTATAATATATAAATGAGTTTTAAAAATTGTAAAAAAAATAAAAATGCATCGGTCGGGAATCGAACCCGGGCCGCCCGCGTGGCAGGCGAGCATTCTCCACTGAACCACCGATGGTTATGAGAAATGGCCATATTTGGGTATTTATTCCATTCACAAAGCAAACGGTGACAGAATTGGTTAAGAATTGTTGCTTGATTATGACGCTAATAACTGTATATATTAATGCTTCATATGTGTTCCCTTTTATTCATATGTATTAATAAAAACAATTCTATTAAGGTGAAAACATCACGCAGCCTGGTATATGTTCATTTTAATGTTTAAACCTAATATTGATACACACAGAGAATACATTTATTAAATTAAAACCATTCTCTAACCACAAAACGTCGCGTGGTTGGCCAGTGCTGACGCCGATGGATTGACAACACGTGTCTAGTAGTTCCAACACACGATTACAATAATTTTATGAAGTATTTATAATTTTTAGGTAATCCTTGTGATTTTTTATAATAATAGCCATGTAGTTCAAATTTTCAGAATTATTATTACAGTGGTACCTCGACATACGAGTTTAATTCGTTCCGCAACCTTGCTCGTATCTTGAATTACTCGTATCTCGAAGCAAATTTCCCCATACAAAATTCCCATTTAAAATCACAGATTAATATCTTCAACACTACCGAACCGAACTCGTATCTCGAATTTCGCTCGCAACTCAAAGCAAAAAATCGCTTGCCCCTCGGCTCGTATCTCGAAAAACTCGTATGTTGGGGCGCTCGTATGTCGAGGTACCACTGTATGGGATATTTTAATTATAAGTCAATAACACACCACTATTTACAAGTTATACAGTTTTGTATGAGAAAATGAAATTAGAGAACGGATTTTTTCTTTTACACGTAAAACAAACTTCTATTATTTTTACTGCGGTGAAAAATATCGAGATTCTATTGTCCCAAATAAAGCTTATGTCCATAGTTTACTTGAATACTATTTATAAGATTTCACCATTCATTGTAGCATATATAATCAGAATCGTCCATTACCGTATTCTGTACCGTATTAAAGCTCTAAAAATCATTCTGGTAGATTATAATTGCGAAATCGCTGAGAGGGTTCACCACTGATGAGCCAAGCCTCCCAATATATTTTTTCATCGCAGTAAGGACATTAGAGGTTTGTTTTAGGTGTAAAAGAAACATTTGTGCTTCAATGTTTTCTTATATGCGATATTTTGATTGAATGTCTTCTATTATACAAACACATGTATTCAACAGGTCCTTATTTCAGGTATAGGATACGTTTTGTGGCAAACGTTTTAAATCAACAATTGAAGGGAAAAGTATTAACTCTGCCTTTGCCGGTCCCAAGCCCGGATGAAAAAGGAGGAGGGGGAGCAGTAACAAGCTCGCTAAAAAACCTGGGTTCAGCTGGCCCGGCTGATAGTACCTTGTAAGGGCTCCTAATCCAGGGATACAGGATGAGCAGTGTTTGTACTCCATGTTAGGAGCAGCTGCATATGGCGCCTGTTCCTCATTTAAGAGGCGGCCATTTCTTTTGGAGCTAAGTCGGCCTGCCACTGAGTAGTGCTCCCAGTCTTAATGACAAAGGCAGACGCATTCTACTTCACCCAGTCATGATGGTTGTCAAACACCATTAAGGGTCACAACTTGATACTCTAATATGATTGAGTGGAGCTAAGAAAGAAGAAGAGGGGAAAGTATTAGTGTCTCACACATCGAAACAGCATCATTGGATGTTTTCAGCTGAAATTTCATAAAATATGAAATTTTCAAAGGCTTCCAACATGAATCCAACCACACACTCTATCTAGCGTTGTTCTATTACTATGCTACTTCCATTTCTGGGTCACAAGGGGAAGAAGTATTTAGTTTCCATCAAGGAACACGTGTGCCGTAGGTTCAGTACCTGAAATAGTGATGTGATTTATTCTATTTCAAAATTCCTTCTATATACAGTTATTTCAGGCATCTAAGAATAAATGTGTAGATTATCTAGCTCACTGTGCCCTGAATCCATTTTGTAATTATTCCCTGAAATTCTTTCCTACGTGGTGTCTCCCCATACACTACGTCGAAATAAAATTAAAAAACGAGTATTATTTTTCTTAGTAAATTAAATTTTATTGCCATCTATTAGAGATAATATTTGATTATATTTAAAAGAAACGCATTGCCAGTAAATTTATTTGTGTAAAATTTTACGATAGATGACAATAAAATTTAATTTACTAATATATATTGGTTATGAAAACATATTTTGCGGAAGAGCTTTGCTCGATGCAATACCTTGAAATTATATGTATGCACCTCTACAGACCTATAAGCCTATGTCCATAGTTCACTAAACACCCCTAAGCTGCCTTCCATAGAAAATGCAGGGTATATAACAAAACCAGTCCAATACAATAGTAGAGCGGTCTAGAGATTAATTTGGCGAAACCGCTGAGAGGGTTCACTACTGATGAGCCCAGCCCTCTCATTCAATAACTCATATCATTGCAGTAAGGTCTGTAGAGATAATATTTGATTATATTTAAAAGAAACGCATTGCCAGTAAATTTATTTGTGTAAAATTATTTTTCTTAAATACTCTTATACATATCGAACTTCGTCTATTCTCTTAATCATGGTTTCTACAAAGGTTTAATGTAGTATTCTTCATATTTGTGACATAAAGGTGAGACAAAAGTTGAAGCCCCCTATTATAACGGTGGCTTTCCAGGAAGGTTTAGCGAGAGTTTAATAGTTATATCCTCAAATGTCAAGTTTATAATTTTATGTGTTATATATATACCTGAACAAATATATACTCGTTATTAAAAATTATTCGAAATCTACAATAATTTTGCTCAAATTTTCTATCTTCATTTCTTATTATATTTCTTTAAAATAAGATACACTTCTGCCAGAAAAGGTTTTTATTATCTGACCGAAGTATCTGTTGTTGTCGTGTCCAATGAAGAGCCTCAGATTTCCCCATGCATCTCTATCACAGCAGCAGCAATGTCCACTATCTTGGGTGTGTAAAGCTGCTGCTCTGGGTGCATAAGTGTCGCTTTTTTAAAGAACTATGAATGCCGGTCAGGCAAGCTCTATCTTCAAATTATATTTAGACGAAAAGACGGAATAAAAGAAGAAGAGTTTCTTTTAATAGAAATATATCGAAGCAAGCTTTCGGGCAAAAAACCTTCTACAGGCGTGATTACAGCATCAAACTTGGTATTATAATGCAGGTACTATGGCTAAAATGAATATATACATATAACTATTTACATATTTGCGGAATAAAATTATGAAAATAAGGATTTTATTCCGCAAATATGTAAATAGTTATATGTATATATTCATTTTAGCCATAGTACCTGCATTATAGTACCAAGTTTGATGCTGTAATCACGCCTGTAGAAGGTTTTTTGTCCGAAAGCTTGCTTTGATATATTTCTATTAAAAGAAACTCTTCTTCTTTTATTTCGTTTTTTCGTCTAAATATTACCAAGAAGAATATTATAGTTTTCAAATTATATGTAACCAGAAATGTGTCTTGTACTTGTGTCGAAGCTCAGCTGTGTCCCAGGTCCGGCCTGAGGAGCTCCCCCCACAACGCCAAGGTCCACTATAACTACGCCAACCTCCAGAAGGACCTGGGGAACCTCGAGCTGTCGCGCCATCATTACCGGATGGCTCTCAGGCAAGTTGCCGTACATCCCAGTCCTGTACACCAATATTTGGGGAAACAGAATAGCTACTTCTCCCGTTTGGAATCCACCGAAACCTTTCTTTTCTATACTGGAGACTATATTTTGGATTATTCATAACTCTTTTTTTTATCATTATTGAAAATAATTTAACAAGGTAACATTTTTACTACATATAATAATTAAATATTTTAATGAACCTTTGTTAATTATTAAAGCGAAATTAAATACAATGGCCGTTTGTGCATATATCTACACATAGAAACAGTTTAATATAGACGATTAGAATGAGGGCCAACAGCCCGAAACGCGTCCGTGGTCAGCTTTTCTTGATTAATCAAGAATGGGTATTTGGCCAATTCTGGAATAATTAAAAATCAACGAGAATAGTTGATATTTATTCCGATAGATGGCGCAATCCATCAGCAACTTTCAGTTGCACGATAAGGAGATGCCTTTTTTCATTATTAGAAAAATGTTAAAATCCACCTAGAAACACACACTATAATCTACATATTGAACTTATCTACCCACACAGGCATACTAGAGTGTTAGCCCATGGTAACCCGAGAGATTTGAGGATATATCCTAACCAACACCTTATCCCTTTTTGAAAATCTTCAACTTGAATGAGAGATGCCGAAAATCATAGTTGATACTTACGATGCTTGTCTTCAGATTGGTATGCATATCAGTTTAAATATATACATATATACATTAAAACATGACGCTATTTTTGATCTACGCACTTCACTGCAGAACACCACAGAGCAAGAAAGATCTGACTATTGAAGAATTTGATAGATGAGGCAAAGGAAGAAAACGTCAAATCGGCGACATCTATCTAAAAAATTGTAAATTACTCAAAGCCAATATTTCAGACTTGACTTTAGTTTAAAGGGTTTGGCTCAAAGTGTGCGGTGAACCTTTTCAGAGTTCTCGCCAAACTATACAAGGAACTTTTTCCTATAATCCTAGAAGACTGTCCCTAATAATCACTAGAATGTTTTTTTTTTTCACAAAAAAATTCAACTTATATATCTAAAATACAAAATAAATAAACCGTCTGTAAATTAATTTAAACGAAATCGCTCAGACCATTTATTAGCCAAGCCTTCTTAAGTATTCAATGTTCTTTCTCTCATTGCAGCATAATCTGCAGAGGTAGCCTCACGGACAATGAAATTTACTCATATTGATGAAACAACCAAACTACACAAATATGTAGAATGTGAAAGATCGCAATTTGGGGCGAGTGCATATGACTCGAGCGCTGCGCAGCAAGTTTTCATAACGGTGCTTTTATATTAATTATTTAAAATCATTGTTTTCAAGTATATTGTATTAATTTTAATTGAAATATCGTTGCAAATAAATATACTTAAAAACAATGTTCTCAGTTGATTGCGGCATTCCTGTTGGTCAGGCAGAAGAGTCAAATCGCCGTGTCCCGATTGTTTTGGGAGCAGTGAAGACAATTTGACAATTTTGATTGACTTATAATTGATGTTGACAGAGAAAATAAATGTAAAATGATATTAATAAAATAAACAAAGGATTTTATAAGAAAATATATACAGTTATATATGTACCAAAAAAGGCACCTCTCCCTTTAAATATACATTAGAACGATTCACTTGTTCCTCACCCGTGTCATGGCAATCTAGGTGAGCGCGCATGGCGGCGAATGGTTCAAAGGTTGGTGCATCATATTTTTAACGCCGTGAAACTTAAAAAACGTGATTTTTGAACCAAGAATTTTGATTATGAAAAAAAAAGACTAAAGAATATTTTAATACTTGAGGGAAACTTCCCCGGCACTGCCTCTTCTAGAGCAAAAATTGTCTTGAGGTTTTTAAAACGGGATAGTTGTCTTTGAAAGAAGACCCAAGATCCAGCCGGACAGCTGTACCAATGGAAATGTAGTCCGGGTTGAAATACGAATGAATCCTCGAATTATACCCAAGAATAATTAGCCACATTCTTGGTGAAGATGTTTATGTACAAAGTTGCTTTCATACATCTCCAAGAATTTCTCTAGAGTGCTGTATATAAGCAACACAGTCCAATACTAGAGCAGTATGATAGAATCACGGATGAGTCAAGTCCTCCCAATATATTTCCCTCGCAGTAATAACGATTGAAAGGTGTATTCTATAAAAAAGTAAAATCGCGCTAAACAGTATGTTTTCTTATCTACAGATGACTAATGTATTTTTTATTTAATTATCAATTATAAATAACAAAGATATATTTTCTAATTCATAGAACAATAAATAAAAAAAAAATTAAAAACACGACGCACACACATCCGTTCTATTTTAAGCCTAAACATTTTGCACTCCATTTAAACAACCTCAAGTCCACAAAGTCTATGAAAAGAGCCCGATCTATTGGTACAATAATGTTTGTTTTCAAAGAAATCTTCGGAGCCATTTATTTTCCTAAAAGTTAAATAGCTTCAGTGAAAGTTTACTCGCCATTTATAATAATTTCTTCAGTTTCTTTATTCATTTCTTTTCTCTCTCTCCCGTAGTCTCCTGTTAAACCGGCTATATTTCTTGTAGTTTTCATAGTTAGACTCCTGACATGGATCGGTATCAAACACAGGAAGGTTGACTATCTTTTGTCCTTTATCAAACTTGATTCATACCTCTTTTTCTTTTTTATAAGGTATCAGAAATGGTGATTGATTTTGTTTATGTCATTCTTTAATCCACAATTATATTGAAAAACCAATTAGCATTGTATATATATAAAGAAATGAATGTTTTAACATTTCCTCAATATAATTTTCCAATGTATGTATCGAAACTTCGCTGAAACTTCACTTAAAACACATCTACAGATACTGTAGAAAAAAAATCAATTTTATAATTTCGATTTCAGAATATGCTATATAGCGCCTTATGCTTTTATTGAAACCACATTGGCAATGGCAAACATGAACTCGTGAAGTACCCAGGCAATTCTCTCATTTGTCTGGCATAAAATACGAATAAAATTGCCTAAATAAATATCGATATGCACATTTTTCAAATATGAAATTTAATATCATATTATTTAGAGCTCATACTATATTTATTGACGAGTACCTCAGCCAAGAATCCCTCAAAAGTACGGGATATACAAGCCGAACGCAACAATAGAGCGGAATGGTAGGTACATGTCAACCGCTGGGAGAGCTACCCACTGATTGGACCTCCCAATATTTATAATCGCAGAAAGAACAGAACAAAGATTTCGAGTTATATAGTATTGTTACCTAGACGCTGTTCGTGTTCTTTTTCTAATAAGTATGCCACAAAGATACACTCGTGAGTTCGAAGGGATGCAGCAAAAGTTATCGCTTTATTATATCTCACTAAACAGAAGGAGTACAATCAGTGGAACTTTCCTTCAACTTCCACGTCAGAAGAATCCTTGGCGCCGTGGATGTCACTCTTGTGAAACCTTCCGCTCTACACTATACACGTCAGCCTGGACTACACCGCCTTGTAGGCCGCTCCGATGTCAGACTCTCCTGGCACCGCCTTGCAGGATCATCCACCCGGTCACACTCCCCGGAGAAAACTTCCCACGTCTTCTGAGATGTCACCAGACTCTGTCCTCTCCCACACAGGAATGCTGTTTTTGGCGCCTGCCACATGGCAGCGGGGACAGCTCGAGTCCACCCCTCTTTCCCCAACTTTACTCTGGAATCTTGGCCTTGTCATCCATTTTAATAGTTTCAAATTTCATAAATTATAATGTAGGTGACGTTTTAATTTTTCTAAAATTATTAGAGGTTGCAATTTAAAGATTTTCGGCTGTATATAGATTCCAAAAAAAAAATAAGTTTTCAAGTTAATAAGTCGGTCAAGAAATCATCCATTCTGCACCAAGATCCTGAGGATCGCAACAACTCTCCATTCCTTGCAGGGATTAACGGAAGCGAGCTTGTTGAAGAATAATGATGTGTTTAAAGCTCCAATTCTATCTTTTAAAAACTTTCAGATAACCATCAAGGAGTGTAGTTGTAAAATATTTAAGATAATAAATATTTATTCCTGATATGTGTGTGTGTGAATCCTCCTATTATGCAAATAAGCTTGGCTCCGTTGTTACATATCTTACTGGTCAATATTTATATTAATACTACGATGGTTTACCTCAGGAATAAATGTCGGATTTTTGTTCTACTTCTGTTTCTCCTTTCTACTTTCGTTATATTTTCACCTATATTATTAATTATTTTTCTCTTTTAATAGGCCATTAAACCTAATATCACTTTTTTGAATCTAGCAGAACAGATATGTAAACCGATATATTGCCTGAAATCCCTGATGAATCCCGTCAGGAATGATGATGTAATTAACGGTTGGTATTCAGCGAGAGAGATATTTATGGAGAAATCCATTTATATATATAACTAGGCGAGCATTCTACCACTGAACCACCGATGGTTATAAGAAATGGCCATATTTGGGTATTTATTCCATTCACAAAGCAAACGGTGACAGAATTGATTAAGAATTGTTGCTTGATTATGACGCTGATAACTGTATATAACCTATGGATACCTAGCCTAAATATGCGTTTTTTAAAATTTCTTTCATAATTTTTATTTAAGCAGAAACTTTTTTTTCTATATTATTTTGTAATCACGTTATATTTTTAATCAAGTTAAAAGTTTGTCTTATTTTAACTCCCCTCCTCCAGCCAGAGTTGGCCAATATGGTTGGTTACACCGCCAAATTTCTCTCACGCAATACCAAATCCGATTGCTACAAAGTTCTCCAGCAGCACATGTGCGTCGACCGAGGCGACAGACCAATCAAGTGGAACCAGACATCAGCTACCTTGTCACGCCATGCCCCATTTCCTTGGGCAAATGTTGACTCTCTGGGGTGGAATCTCCGACCCCGTCTCGGTCCTCTTCCAAACTGACTCATTCCTCTATCGTTAGACTTCATTTATATATTCACTCAAGTTTTTTACTAATTGTATGCATCTAGACTTTCAAATGTACTGCTAGTTATGTGTCATTAAATTCATTCTTCTCTTATATAAAGGAAAATATAAAATAGAATATGAAATAAAATTTTACTAACCTCTCAAAAGAGGGCACCAAATATAGAAATGTAATAAAAATCTTACCTGATAGAGAATAGTACCAACCCAAACCTGATGAGAAACCGATTTAAGATTGAGTAGCGGGAAACGACCTACATATTCTCCCGAAAGATTTCCAAAGAAACCGAATAAAAGCAAAGTGATTGTTATTAAGGGTTTATCGAAGAGTCGAGAGCAGTTAATGCCGTGGAGGGCCGGAAATGTAATATTCCAGGGTGATAAGACTCCCTCGACTTATCCCGCATTTAACACGAATTCTTATCTCATCTCCCCCTTTATAGTGTGAGGGATCCAGGTTAATGAGAGCGGCGACGACGCCTCGAGGGACGCGGGGCTTTTCTTGGCCGGTAATTGGGCGGGTTGAGCGGAGTACGCTGAACAAATGGTTACAAATTACGATAGCTATTTGTTCTTATTTCCTCCGTTGTTGGAGTACTTTTCTTGTAGCGTCTTTGCTGCTCCTTAACCGATAATTAATCTTATTGCCACTGGTCACCCTCGATATCTTGAAATAAAATAGTTTAGGAGGCGCGCTAGTTGAGCTAGCTACTATTATATACGTCGTCTAAATACAATAATACGATTAGGGTTGCAAGACGGATCGTACAAGAGTCAAAATGTATACTCATGGCAAGTTAACTTTGACTCTTGATAGATACTATTAGGTATTTATGTATACATGTTATAAATAAAGATGAATAGAGATTTTCTGCTTGATTTTTGATCATGTTGAGAATTATGGTATGGAAATGCACAGTCATGGTTGAAATCTTTAAAGTATGATAATGAAAAATAGTTTTGATCAGTAATTTAATTGAGTTAAAGGAATATATATAAAAAATACATAATTTGATAAAATTAATGCCTGGCTTAAGGCGAGTATAATAAGGAAAACAAAAGATTATTTACATAATGTACAAAAGTTTTGAGCCGGCCATCGGGGAAGAACAACAACGAGTTTTTATAGGGGAAGTATGACCCCTCTTGCGGTCGATTAAACAATATTTGAATCTATGATATATATTTTAAATAAAATAATATTTTTTATATAACATACATATGTTTTATTCGATCGCTTATTCCTCCTCTCTCTGGTATCAAGTGACTTCAATCAACTAATCAGCGCGCAGTGTTTTTTTAAGCTCTTCAAGTTTTATATCAAATATAAAATCGTGGGGATTAGCGTCTGCAAGTAATATTTGGTCAAATTTGAAATATTGTATTATTTGTATCTATTTTTTAAATATACAATTTATTTTAGAGTTTTATTTGAATAATATTTATTTATTAGGCTTTCCCCCTCAAATTATAGGACTCTTGATCCCTATTCTGAAATGGAAAATGTTGGGGTCATTAGAATAATTCGATTTTATTACCGCGACACCTTTCAGGTTTGTTATTCATAAAATATTCCATAATATTTACCACAAGCTTCAATATAAAGAGAGTTTTCAGGGCCGTTTCAAACAGTTCTGCGAACATCAACGAGATCGTTCGCCTACATCACCCTTCTATCCAATCAATAAGGCAAATAATTTGTCAAGTATTGTTTCATTGCTACCTCTAATGGTAACAGTTAGCCAAAGTCTCTTAAATCATTTATACTCCTTATTTGAATCTCTTAAAGAATAAATATCTCTCGATAGAGAAATAGGTTTATTTAAAAATTATTTTATTCTCAAGGTGTAAATTTGTTATTATTGACAACAACGTTAGAAAAAGACTGGTCAAACTGAATCTGCACTATAAAAGGAAACACAAGTGAAATATTCTCCGGTAAGTAGAGTAAAGATAATATTCTATAATTGCATTCACGCAATGTGTGTTATCCTATAGCTAAAAATATATTTAAAATAAAAAAAGCATATCCTGACCGCTCACAGGCAGAGCGCCATATAGTGGAAGATTCAACTAAACGTCGATTTAGGCTCGTTCCATAACAAATAACAATATCTGTCGAGGAGCCTCGTGGTTTCATGCGTCTGGGTTAACACACAAAAGACGAGGCAGGTTGGATATAGAGAGGCCAACGGCATGATACAGGCAAAGTCTTCTCTGAGATGTCGGTCGTCCAGGTCGTAAAACTCATTAATGACTTTTGGAAGATCCTTGGGAAGGGTCCACGTAAAATTTTAAGATATTCCCACGTCTGGTGGTTACTCAAACTGGACTTCGCCATGCCTGGGTTGCTGGCTGACTTCTCTTTTAGAAACTTTATCATTATCTAAGATTACATGATCGTCCAGATGGCGAGTTGAATTTCATATATATTTGGGACAGAGACACTTATGATAATTATTGGTACATTGAATTCTAGTGTATACTGAAATTTATATTACTATATATATAATGTAAACTAGGCAATGCGACTATTTCATATACATCTGTATGTTTAAAATGATAGTAATTTCTCTCATAGTTTTCATTATACTACTCTGATCAAAAGGTTTCGACACTTTGCTTATAAAATCCTGAAACCCCAATATATTTTCTTCCGGTTTGTGGAAAACGCAAGCGTCGCCCTTAGCTTGGAGACCTGCCAATTTTCAAAAATCACGCGCCACAACAGCGCGAGCAGCGGCTGTTCGAAAGTGAAGCCATTTTGCCCGTGCTTCGTTTTCGTTAGTCACCGAAAAGGAGGATCAACGAATTTGCATCAAGTTCTGTGTGAAAAATGGATTCAAGGGTGCCGAAATTTTTTGGATGTTGCAAACAGCCTACGGGGATGCCGTCATGAGCCGAAGACGAGTTTTCGAGTGGTACAAGCGCTTCAAGGAGGGTCGGGAAGAGACCGCCGACAACGAGCGTTCCGGAAGACCGTCCACATCAACCACGCCTGAAAAAGTGGACAAGGTGTTGGAACTGGTGCGTGAAGACCGACGAATAACTGTCGGGGAGGTCGCCGAAGAAGCAGGGATATCATTCGGGTCGACTCAATCGATAATGAGGGAAATTTTGAGAGTGAGAAGACTCAACGCCGTTCTCGTTCCCAAAGATTTGACTTTTGATCAAAAGAACGCCCGGAAAGAAACGGCCAGTCTCAATCGCGAAGCTACAACCGACGACCCCGAATTGCTGAAGAGGGTCATTATTGGAGACGAAACATGGATTTACGGCTATGATTCGGAAACTACCCAACAGGCATCGGAGTGGCGCTTAAAAATGAGCCGAGACCAAAGAAAGCGAGGAAGGCTCCCAGCAAAGTCAAGGTCATGTTGACGGTGTTTTTCGACTACCAGGGCATCGTTCATCATGAATTTCAACAAAAAGGCTCTACAATAACTGCTGACTCCTACCTGGGAGTTTTGAGGCGATTGAGGGAAGCGATCAGGCAGAAACGGCCGGAGCTGTGGAGGAGCAAGTCGTGGATCCTCCACCACGATAACGCGCCGGCGCACACAGCCCTCAAAATCTCGAAGTTCCTGCAGGACCACTCAACCTCTGTGTTCCCCCAACCCACCTACTGTCCCGATTTGGCCCCCTGCGACTTCTTCCTTTTTGGAAAGCTCAAAAAAAGTTAAAGGGTCGGAAATTTCAGAGCATAGAAGAGATCAAAGTGGAATCGAAGAAGGCCATGAAGGCGATCCCGAAAACAGACTACCAGAGGTGTTTTGCCGACTGGAAAAAAAAAAGGTGGCTGAAGTGCATCGCGGCCAACGGGGACTACTTTGAAGGGGAGAATTTGAATTTGGTAGAATAATAAAGTTTTTTTAACTTATGAGCAAAGTGTCGAAACTTTTTGATCAGAGTAGTAGGCTTCATTTTGTAGTCCCATATTTTTTTATTTTACGGTTTATAATATATCTATAGAGAACATTTCTGAAATTAAACGACGCCATATAAAGAAAGGAAATAGAGAGTTGATAGCTGGAATACATCTAGGTCCAGTTATATCACATGATAGTCATTATAAATAAATAAATTCGTCGAGATATATTTCATGAAATATTTTCTGAGTAAAGACTGAGCGCACGACAACTAAGATTATCTACTGAAAATCTACGTGAAAAACGTGAAGTTTTAAGAAGGCGGTTCGAGCCACCAATGATGTAAATCTCTGGTGTTGCCATCAACTCCTCGGACTTGGCACCAGTCCCGGACACCATTCAATCAATTCCCCGCGCCGTGGCTATCCATCAGAGTCCAGAATGTCTCTTCCACCTCCTAATTGGCATGGAGGCTTCTGGAATGCCGGGCTATTTACCCCAAGCTGGATTTGCCGGGATTACGTCGGCTTGTTCCCTTTTTTGTTTGTTTGTTTGAAGGAATGAGGGGTCAATTAAATTCAATTCCTCCTATACAATTTATCGATATAATGAATATATTAGCACACAAAGGATGTGTGCTAGAGAATGGTAAATGAAAAGAAGAAACCTAATAATTTGTCATCCTAAAAATTCCTAATTAAAATGAAGATATGCAAATTTCCAGAACGTCAGACATTGAATGTACTAATTGCGATTTCTCGGAATACCACAATTGAATTTAGAGATGATTTACACTGTGAGATGAAGCATGGATGCATACTACTACAAGCTGAAGAACAAAGAGGCAATCGGAAAAATGGACGGTAAAAGGAAATCTTACATATAAAAGACAAGGATCGCGTTTTCAGCTAGGAAGCACATGGTTACAAGATATAGAAACGTGCATGGAATTATTTATATAGGTTATTCACGAAATATGAGGGTATATTATGATGCGCTTCTGTAAATTTGATCAAAAGATAACAGTAGCGATGACAAATTTAGAAAAGAGTAAAATTATTCTCCAAAAAAGCAACACAAGTCGGTGGTAGACAGGGAAAGTTTGCGGTTAGCCGACCTACCAGATCTAAACCCGAGTGACAGCTATTTCTTCCCTAACCTCAAATTTGGCTTAGAGAGACCGTCGTTCCTCGGGTACTAACGACCTCTGCGAATGACGTTTTGACGCTTAGACAAATCCTTTTATAAACTTATAATAATGACTTCCGAATATCACTGGCGTAAGTGCGCAACTTATGAGAGATGACTATAAACAGAGATAAATTATTTTATTTATTAAATATCTATTTTTGCTTACCATATCATTCAATAACTTGTAAGATTATAATGAACCTTAAGATATCATAATAGAATGAAATAATGAACTGTAAGTAACGGCGGAGTACGGCAGGCTGTGGCCGGATTACGCCAGCGCCCACAACAACCTGGGGACGGTGGTGGGGGACCCCCGCGAGGCCGAGGGCCACTTCCTGCGGGCCCTGGAGATCAGCCCGGGCCACCCACGGGCCCTCTACAACCTCGGCAACTTGTACAGGTGTGTACACTCAATTATTTAGTAACGTATAGCATACTCTATATGTTGATGATGGGATTATTCAGCACTATTTCTTATTTTGTTTCTATAAAACGCCATCAAAGAGAAAACAAACCTTCCTATTCAGACTATAAAGGAAATAATGAACAATTTAATAGTGGTGTATTGATATGAAAGATTGAATTTTCTAAATTGTTGGAAAGGTTCACCATTGATGAGTACACTCTTCCCAAATATCTTTAATATTCAGTGCATTATTTGTCGAAATTCTTCTCATGTGATTTGAAAAAGAAAAAAGCGTGGAGTGATTCCATCCTCTACTCAGTCAGTTGTTCTCGTCAGTCAGCGAAATTACTACACCGACATAGCCGTCCCAGTTATCTCTGTCTTGGGTCTTACCTTAGTTGGTTGCCATCAATCTAAAGAAATAACAGCTTTTGTACCAAGTTGAAAAGGAGTTGGAGGGGGTGCAGCAAGTACCGGGACACTATTGGGTAAAGAGCTACAGTCTTATTGAGAGAAATAAGTTGGTAAATAGACTGGAGAGAGCAGGGTGCAATGGTGGGAGATCAGTGAAGATCCCAGTTACCAAGAAGGAAGTTATAATATAGATTACAGAGCACATATATGGATGGAGAGGTGAAGGAGAGGGAGGTATACGAATGGGTTGATTTGTTAAAGTGCCTCTGTAAGGAAATGTTCAACAAGATCATTAGGATTATCTCGGGGCATAGACCATTCCCTAGGAATGGTCTATTCCCTAGGTGCTTCTCTACCTTAAATAAACGATTGGGTTAGGAAGTTTGAACGAATATGTTGTTTTAAAATAAACTATTTACCTTAATGCAATGACGAAAGTTTTCGATACTTAATTAAGATATACGTATCTCGGGTTGATTAGTATTCTCTGATGTGTTATTGGAGGTAGTTTATACTGCTGAGACTTGTCTATCTGATGGTGCAGTAAAAATGAATCACGCCACGAGGAGGCCGGGAGGTTGCTCCGCCAGGCCTTGCTGTCGGACCCGGAAGGCCTGCCCGAGGCCTACTCCTCCTTAGCGGGGGTGTACCAGGCGCAGGGGCTGCCCCACCTGGCCGAGTGGGCCCACCGCCACGTGCTGAGGTTGGAGCCGCGCTCCGCGGACGCCCACAACAACTACGGCACCTTCCTACAGAAAGCAGGTACTGTTCTTCGCCACGCCATCTTTTTATACAAAAGTGAAATTACACTGTGATCAGGGGTTAAGAGCATCTCCTGTTTATGCAACTGAAAGTGGCTTACACCATCTCTCGAAATACATATCAGCTATTCTTTGATTTTTTTAATCAACAAAATTGGCCAAAATTCTCTTTTCCCCCATAATTTTTATCTTCATTACGACACCACGCAGCTATATCGCACTTTTAGTATTATATATTCGTGTGGAATTTATATGCATAACTATTTTATTATAATTTCACATTTATATTCTTTAGCATCATTAGTTTCAAAATATAATTACCACATTGTTGACACTTAATTTAAAACATCACATTATAAAATATTACAATTACTTGACAATCAAAACAAAAGATTATGACACAAAGAGATATAGAGAGGAATAGTTAATTATTTTAAAACATGATTGGATAATATATTTACAGATTTTTAATTAAAAATAGCATGTCATTTATGTTCCCAATTTTACACAATTTAGAATGTCAATATAAAGAGTCGTTATACAGGTATATATGTAATATCTCAACTATTTACATATTTTCTAAACATATTTTGCAAAATTTCAATAAAGATAGAAAAGTATATAAACATGTTTTTGAGAATATATTTAAATACATTTAAAACAAGAAGGTTTTGCTACAAAACTCGTATATATATACTCTAACATCAATACGTATGATTCGTGAAGTGCTCGATAAAGTGAAACGTTCAGTTTCTCGAATATTCACGTTTCTTTTAAGATCAAAACCTTTTGAACGATTGAATGAAAAATACGCCGAATCCAACATATGAATTTACACAGTTCTCAATATTCTCATAACAGTTGTTTTTAGATATTTGCAAACATCCCCAGGCCTCTCTTGTCTAGAAGCCGACAAGATTCACCTGTCGCATTTCATCAGTACTCATTTACGTTCATGTTTTTACAGAAAGAAATGTGTCTATTGTCTCTAAAACCTTGGTATTTATGGTTTATTTATTCTGTTATTGTACGGATTAGGTTTTGATTTGTAGATGTCTAATAGAGACACGATCTACAAAGACGAAAATGTTCGGCAAATGTGGAGACACACGAAGATGGTAATATTTATGGAATAAATTCGACTTATGATTTCTCTTGATCATCATCATAGTGCATCAAAAATATTATAAGATGAGAAAAGGAAAGGATATAAAAAAGAGAATATCACGAAGCAAAGTGATGAAAAAAACATACCTTAAATGCGCAAAGAAATATTTAAGATGGTTTATTATGTCAAGAAAATATGTTTGAACAATATTCTGGAATTACATTATATAAACTTTCAGTATATGGGCGTCAGGGTTATTGTAGGTATAATGTGCCATCCAGGTATGGTGATACGTCTCCAGATAATTATCTATGAATGCGGTGCATCCTATTATTGTAGGTATAATGTGCCATCCAAGTATGGTGATACGTCTCCAGATAATTATCTATGAATGCGGTGCATCCTATTATTGTAGGTATAATGTGCCATCCAGGTATGGTGATACGTCTCCAGAAAATTATCTATGTATGAGGTACATCCTATTATTGTAGGTATAATGTTCCACATAAGTATGGTGATACGTCTCCAGATAATTATCTATGGAAACGGAAAATCCTATTATTGTAGGTATGATGTGCCATCCAAGTATGGTGATACGTCTCCAGAAAATATTATATGGAAACGGTGTATCCTATTATTGTAGGTATAATGTGCCACACATAAGTATGGTGATACGTCTCCAGATAATTATCTATGGATGCGGTGCATCCTATTATTGTAGGTATAATGTGCCACCCAAGTATGGTGATACGTCTCCAGAAAAATCTCTATGGAAACGAGGCATCATAAATATCTAACGTGCGTGTAATGACACGGTGTAATTACTTTCAACACGGTAATGACCGTTAATTACAAACTACAGTTTTTTAACGATCCTGATCAAATTGACGGACTCCTCATCATAACGTTGCAAAAATACTTGGCGACCTTCGGAAAAAGCAAATAAAGTTTGGGTAAAAAAAACATCTTTATTTGTGATAAATTAATAAATTATCCTTCGGTTCGAAAATATCACAGTTTGGAAGAGAGCTATATCATATTAATACATGTGATGTTTTCATTCTTTAAAATATGTATATCTATTCACATTAAATGTGAAAAAAAATTTTTAAATATAAAATATAAAATATTACACGAATAGGACATACCTTCCCATCAGTGGAATATATTTCTCGTCCTTACCTCAATTCTACCTAGAGAGATGCTCTAACAGACAAGTATGTCGGTATGTCTCCGAATGTCGACATTTATGCAAGTAAATAACAATGATATTCCTTAATAATGCCTGAAATCTTCAATAATTTCAATAAATTCAAAAGTCCGGTTCGAAATTTACTCGGAATTGTTGTCTGCGCACTTGGATTTTGGGCCATTTGAGGTAGGTCACCACATCATCCACTTCTATGTGAACAAAGGTAGGATCGACAGAAACGTTCTAAAAATAAACACAATCAGTTTTAAAACGATGTATTTCTTTACTTATCCAAGTATTAGATGAGCTACGGGCCTTACGATAACAATAAAGAAAATATAGAGAATCAATAATATTTGCACAGACATTTAAAATAAATACGTACACAGCAATAATTATTTGTTAATATGTATTTAGATATAAATATTGTTGCACCAAGTTGCAGCTTTTCAGGGTCGTCGACCTTGGTTTCCTCCTTCTTGGTGTTATACACGTTTCCAGAGAGCGGGTTTCCATACTTAAGGCAAATAAAGAAAAGTAAATACCCTTTAAAGTTATTGTGTTTATTTATTCGTTGTCTTCCTCGTAAGTCGTGATCCGCCGTCTACCTCTAGGTCCTCTCTCGCTCCAATAACCAATCAAGATATATGTGTAATAAAAATATTACAAAAGAAATGAAACTATAAAAAGGTATGGTACCCTTGTATATAATCTGTTTTAAATAAATATCAAATATCATAGAATATTTTTAATAAATAAAGGGCGCATTAAAATTAATGTAACATTATAAACATCAATTTTACATATTCATTATACATATGCCTACAAATGATATATAAGATAAAATATACTAGTCTTTATTATTGATCCTCTATTGCGTTCCATCGCTAGGCCGGTGTCATTATTGGCCAAATCACAACTGAAGAATTTTAAACCAAAACAAAGTATTGCCGAAGTGTTCTCCGCTGGTGGTGCCGTGCGGAGCTAGCGTGCCCGCCTATCGTGCGGATTGCCCTGCATATTGATGGAGGGGGCGGTCTCCGATGAGCCACGCATATTTACCTCAAGTTAACTTCCTTCGTTTGTTTTCTGAAGAAACAGTAGCTCTTCCGGAAATAGCCTTTCAGGTTGTGTGTTTCTTAGAGGCGTGAAGAGTTTCAAAAATTGATTCAGAATATTACCCATTAAATTCGGCCGTTAAGATTTATAGATTGATTTAAATTCTATTTTTATTATATATTCAGTTTGTCTTTATTATATAGTTGAAAATTTGCGTATCAATAGAGTATGCGGACAAAATAATAGAAGTTGAATATTTTAAAATTTCTTAATTTCAACTTAATATATATATATATATGTGTGTGTAAAACGTTTCTCTTGGAGAAAAAATCACCTTTTATGGTATCGAATAGTATTTTTGTCTTAGTACATGAAACATACTTCCGAAAATTTCGCAGTTTCCATTGTTTTTGTAGTTCAGAACCCTAACCCACAATTTCGCTGTTTCTATTGTTTTTGTAGTTCAGAACCCTAACCCACAATTTCTCAGTTTCCATTGTTTTTATAGTTCAGAACCCTAACCCACAATTTCGCTGTTTCCATTGTTTTTATAGTTCAGAACCCTAACCCACAATTTCGCTGTTTCCATTGTTTTTATAGTTCAGAACCCTAAGCGACAATTTCGCAGTTTCCATTGTTTTTATAGTTTAGAACTCTAAGCTAGAATTTCGCTGTTTTCATTGTTTTTATAGTTCAGAACCCTAACCGAGAATTTCGCAGTTTCCATTGTTTTTATAGCTCAGAACCCTAAGCGAGAATTTCGCTGTTCCCATTGTTTGTGTAGTTCAGAACCCTAACCCACAATTTCGCTGTTTCCATTGTTTTTATAGTTCAGAACCCTAACCCACAATTTCGCTGTTTCCATTGTTTTTATAGTTCAGAACCCTAAGCGACAATTTCGCAGTTTCCATTGTTTTTATAGTTTAGAACTCTAAGCGAGAATTTCGCTGTTTTCATTGTTTTTATAGTTCAAAACCCTAACCGGGAATTTCGCAGTTTCCATTGTTTTTGTAGTTCAAAACCCTAACCGGGAATTTCGCTGTTTCCATTGTTTTTGTAGTTCAAAACCCTAACCGGGAATTTCGAAGTTTCCATTGTTTTTGTAGTTCAGAACCCTAACCGAGAATTTCGCTGTTTCCATTGTGTAGTTCAGAACCCTAACCCACAATTTCGCAGTTTCCATTGTTTTTATAGTTCAGAACCCTAACCGGGAATTTCGCTGTTTCCATTGTTTTTGTAGTTCAAAACCCTAACCGGGAATTTCGAAGTTTCCATTGTTTTTGTAGTTCAAAACCCTAACCGGGAATTTCGCTGTTTCCATTGTTTGTGTAATTCAGAACTCTAAGCGAGAATTTAACGGGTTCCATTGTTTGTGTAGTTCGGAATCCTAACCCACAATTTCGCTGTTCCCATTGTTTGTGTAGTTCAGAACCCTAAGCGAGAATTTCGCTGTTTCCATTGTTTTTATAGTTCAGAACCCTAAGCGAGAATTTAGCTGTTCCCATTGTTTGTGTAGTTCAGAACCCTAAGCGAGAATTTCGCTGTTCCCATTGTTTGTGTAGTTCAGAACCCTAACCGAGAATTTCGCTGTTTCCATTGTTTTTATAGTTCAGAACCCTAAGCGAGAATTTCGCTGTTCCCATTGTTTTTATAGTTCAGAACCCTAAGCGAGAATTTCGCTGTTCCCATTGTTTTTATAGTTCAGAACCCTAACCGAGAATTTCGCTGTTCCCATTGTTTTTATAGTTCAGAACCCTAAGCGAGAATTTCGCTGTTTCCATTGTTTTTATAGTTCAGAACCCTAAGCGAGAATTTCGCTGTTCCCATTGTTTTTATAGTTCAGAACCCTAAGCGAGAATTTCGCTGTTCCCATTGTTTTTATAGTTCAGAACCCTAAGCGAGAATTTCGCTGTTCCCATTGTTTGTGTAGTTCAGAACCCTAACCCACAATTTGGTTGTTTCCATTGTTTATGTAGCCCAGAACCTAACCACACTGAGAAACTTTATTACAATCCATGCATTGTGTCGGGTGGTGCGGGAGGTGAGACGTATAAATAGAAGCAGCTGGAATCTGATGTCGACATACCTCACTGGCGAATATTGCCAGGAATATCCTCTCCATTTATTTATACTCGCCCTGCTCATTAATTACCCCACCTCCTTTTTTAGTCCGTCCTTTGTCTGCCTGGCCGGCCCACCGCCCCCGTCTCGGCTCCCTCACGCCATGGGCGCGGCGAGCTATTCTCATTCAAATGTCCTGCACGATAACCCCCATCAAGATCTTTGTGCGCGACCTAAACAATAGATTCGGATTTTTTTTAGAAAAGATGAAGTTATGATTTTAAAAAGATCAGCATAAATTAACTAACAAATTTCAATGAGTTTGCAGAAGCCCGTAAAAAGATAAATATTTTGTAATACAGCATAAAGTTGCGGGAAGATGAATTCAAGTATCTAGAGAATGGTGTACTGGTTAGTGTTTTGTCTGTATTTTCAAACCTGGTGTTGTTGCTTTATCATCACTCACATAATACATCGTTCTGTTGCAGAATTAAAGGAAAAGGCGCTTCTCTAAGTACATGCATTTTATTCTCCTGCAACGTTATCTTGTATTCTAGCCTGAATATCCTCACTTCACCAGCTTTAGCACCTTTTTTTTAATACGAACTATTTCATGGAAGCAATGGTCGCCTCTCCCGTCAAAATAAACGTCAGAATCTGACGCCGCAACTAGCGGCATCGGGTCGGTGACAAAGCCACAACACCAACTTTGGCAAACTGATAAGCGTCCACCTAGAGACCATGGTTTCGGGCTAATGGCCCTCTTCAGTCTAGGGCGGACTTTATATTCCATGAGATCCACACGGGATCTAATGGAATCCTCACAATCTACCAATAGATGGCGTCAGATTCTGACGTTTATTTTGACGGGAGAGGCGACCATTGCTTCCATGGATTAATTTCTTCCCGGAAAATTTTCCATCTACGAACTATTTCATTACCCATCTCGTGGGATGTTATGAATTCGAAGCCGCCTATGTACTGGTGAGGACCATGGCCAGAAGCCATAGCATACAGGTTGGCTTTGGGTCTTAATTTTCCAAAACTGATGACTCATTCATTATCACCACTATAAAAGTACTAGCCGAATGACCCGGGCAACGCCCGTGTTTTACCCGATTGAATGTTTTTATTCAAATACTATTTGTTACAATTATAAATTGGCGCCTTAAATAAATGCATATATTAGTTAATAACTATAGCCTATGTGCTTTATCTGTCTATGTACTGTTGGCTTTCGTAGGCGTCTCTTACTGGGAAAAAGAAAGAGAGGATTCCATTTAGTTATTAACTAATATATGCATTTATTAAAGGAGCGACTCGCTCCAACACAATAGTTACAACAACCAAAGAGCGAGTGGGGGGGGGGGGGGGGGGGGGGGGGCAAAGTCAAAAACAAAGTGTCGCGCGTAGTGGCGGCGCCATCGTAGCCACGTGATCGTAGCCAACCAATAGGAGAGCGCCATTCCAAAAAAAAAGCAAAGGGTGACAGAGATGAAGAATTGAAGAATGACGCATGACGCTCGTAACTGTATATAGAATATATTAAAACAATTTCAACCATACAAGGTGTGTCCAATAAATAATGAGACTGGTCAAAAATAAAGAAAAATAGAATGATTAAAAATATTTTTATTAGTATTTTTCAAAATAGTCCCCTCCCGCATCTATATATAATTTCTATCTCTTCTCCCATGATTTAAAACATTTAGAAAAGGCATCTCTCGGGATGTTCTTCAAGACCTTTTTCGAATCCGCTATGATGTACTCTTTAGTGTCAAATCTCCTTCCTTTTAGAGCCATTTTGAGTTTTGGAAAGAGAAAAAAAAATAATTTGGAGCTAGGTCTGAGGAATAGGGAGGTTGTTGAAGTATTTGGATGCCGTGCTCAGCCAAATAAGTCAGTACAGATGTAGCGGTGTGTGGTGGTGCATTATCATGATGGATAATCATATTTTTGGAACTCCACATTTCACTTCTTTTCAGACGAATTGATTCACGTACACGTCTCATAATGTTTAAATTAGACTCCTTATTGATTGTTTGACCTTCCTCTAGATATTGATAATGCACAATTCCCTTTTTGTCAAAGAACGTGGCCAATAAGACTTTGTTTTTTGACTTGCAAAGTCGGGATTTCTTCGTTCTTGGTTAATCTTTTCCTTTCCACTCCGTGGATTGGCGTTTTGTTTCCGGGTCATACCCGTAAACCCATGTCTCTACTCCAGTTATTACTTTTTCCTTCCAATTAGGGTTTTCTTCCACAATTTCAAGCATTTTTTTTTGCCACCTTCAACGCGATTCTCCTTTTGTTGGATTGTCAGCATTTTAGGGACAAATTTTGAAGGTGTATTCTTTAACTGCAAGTCTTCTTTAATTATCGATCCAACTAATGATTTTGATATCCCTGTTTCTTCCTCAATGTCCCGTAACCCTATTCGTGGATTTTCTTTTATCAAATTTGAAATTTGGCTCACCTTTTCAGGGTTCCTGTGCAGAATTGGACGTCCAACACGCTTCTCATCTTTCACTGATTCCATTTCATTTTTTAAATCGTGAAAACCATCTAAATGTGGTGGACTTATTTACATTTTCATTTCCAAATGCCAATTTCAACAAAACTAAAGTTTCTGAAGCCGATTTCCCAATTTTGTAGCAAAATTTAATACAAATTCGTTGTTCGAATTTTCTATCCTTTACAAATTAGAAGTTGTAATGCAAGGCGTTCTTTTTACAAGCTTACAATTTATCGACTGCGCGCGCAATCACGTGATGTGATATACCGCAGTGTAGCTGAAGCTTTCTATTTTTTTAATAGACTTTTTTAAAAAAATTATAATTTCATGTTTTTCTTTGTTTTTGACCGGTCTCATTATTTATTGGACACATCTTATATTTTCAAAATATATATTAAAATATTTAGAAATATATACTTCTTGCTGATCACATAAAGTTCTCTGTGACTGAGCATAATTTGCATCTTATACCAAACTACCGTGGAAAACCCCACATTGACACAGGAATTTTCTACGAACCTGCTCAATAACTATTGGTTTGGTATCCATGGTTTAATATTTAAAAAAATAAGATATAAATGAACATCTTCTCTGCATTAGGCTTTTGAAAGCTTTTGTAGAGAAGCATGGAATATAAATTACATCTAAACTTTTCGCTATGAAACTTGTTATAGCGGGAAAACAAAGAGGTAGAGCTGCTGCTAGGATATTTTGCATTATATCGGAGACATAATATTGTTGTTGTTGTTGTTGTCGTGTCCAAAGAAGAGTCTCAGATGTCTCCATGCATCTCCTAACAGTAGCAGCAATATCCACTATCTTGGGTGTGTAAAGCTGCTGCTCTGGGTCTAAGTCAATTTTCTGCAAGGCTGCGGCCATTGCTGGGCATGAGAATATGTGCACACCAGGACAGTTGTTGCATGCTTTATAATTTCTTGTGCCATCTGGATGTATTGTTATTCCTTTATAGTGTTTTGTTCTAAGTAGACATAATATTCTATAGTATTAAAAATAAAGAAGGCATCTCCTGACTTCTTTATTTTTAATATCAACACCTGACCCACTTATCTTTTTTTTTCTATTGTTTTTTCATTCTATAGTATATATATATTCATAAAACGTTTTAATTTGCTATATTAAAACTTGTACATTTGTGTATAGGCCCATAGATCCATTGAAATCTATAGGTAATTCGAAATATTAGAAATTATTTGCTTCATAAAGTTAATCAATGTACGTCTTTCAAGCTGTGAATGTGGAAAAAGAATATTTTATTGTGTCGATTTAATTCTGGGAATTCCTGGCATAAGTGTTGCGGGCCGTGGAAGAATTTAAATATTTGGACGCTATTACGTCACAGACACTAATGACGCGCAGTTTTTGCCGGCGTCAACGACGCGGAACGTTCTGGAAAAACATCGGCGTTAATTACTGGTGGAGCAGTTTAACGATGCCTGGCTTCTCCTCTCGGCTTGTTTCTCCTATTGGAGTGCCGGCCTTATCGAGTGGTTTTGGTGACCTGAGGTCTACATCAATGCTTCCTTTATTCTACCTCTTCACCTTCAAATCTTTCGATATTCTTGTAAAATATGAACGTCCCAACAGTGATATTGCTATAATATGGTATTCATAATTGTAAATTTGATAGAATTAGGGTTAATTGAAACTTGTGGCGCCTCCAATGATCGCCATCCTAGTGCGACCCGTGCTCGCCCCGTCAGATTCCCTTATTGTAATGTGTCGCTAGTGATGTGAGGGAGAGTGTGATGGCAGACCGCATGCCTTTTTGTACTTGGATAGGCTTCTATTGATTGTATCATGGCGTGGATTGTAAGTTTCGACTCAGCGGTGGCATTTGTAGTTATCAAATCAACATTTAGTATTGTATTTAGTATTCATGGGCAGTATTCATGTATTTAGTGCCATTTTGCCTTATCTTGGAGATGTTTTATTTGAAAATATATATTAAGGCGATAGCTCTTATTTCGAGCGTTTGTTATCAGCTTTAATGTAGGCCTAGTTGATATTGCTGATCGTTACCAAATTGAAGTGCCATTCAGTTTATATATATTGTGTTGAATATGCTTGGTGGTTAGTTGATGTGGAACTATTGAGATAGTTCCGAAATTTCTCACATGAATTTTACAATCTATATTAAATATGTATATATCTATATACGAGTATATAAAAATGAATGTTTGTATGTTTGTTTGTTTGTATGTCCGGTATACAAATTCGCAATAGTTCACTAATTCAAACCAAAATTTCCATACATAGGTAAAAAATACGGGGAAGACGATAGGTTATTTTTAAAAATATATAAATCAATTATTAAAACTATATATTCAAATTATTCTACTTAGCTCACAAACAGCGCCCTCTATCAAAGATTAGATTAAATTATGCTGATGCAAACAAATAGATAATGCTAATAACAAACAATTATTTAAAAAAATCTTATCTAAATATATATCACTCGGGTAGATATGCACACGGGTCAATCCCGGGGCGAAGCCCGGGTCACCCGTCTAGTATTTATATATATAAAAATATAACGACATTTCAAAGAGAGGTAAGAAATCGCTATCTTGACGATAATTTTATAAACACGAACTGAAACAATGAATACTTATTTTTTGAAAAATGGAAATTCTCTACTTCCCTTACTTCGATATGAAATACTGGGAGGGTCCTCAGTGGTGAACCCTCCCAGCGGTTGCAGCAGTTTAATGCAACAGACTGCTTTAAGATATATAAATTTGTATTGTGCTATTCTGAATACAAATACGACAGAGTGAGAGAGAGAGAGAGAATCTTGATTATTGTATTCAAAAAAAAAAAAAAAAAACTACGGACATAAGCCTTAGGATAGTAGATTTGCATATAAATATTTGAATCGAAAATATGCTACAGGCAAACAACTGATAAAAGGCCAGTTAGACCTAATTTAAATATGTAAGGCAATAAAGTCAAACATCAAAAATATTCTCGCGTGAAAATAAATTTTGTTTGCTGCAAACAAGAAGAATTCAGACAAAACCTACATCGAGGAGCCAAACTCTCCTAGCAGTTCCCGAACAATCTGGTCTGCAGCCGTTCATTCCGTCGATATCAGCAACAGGTCGTGTCCAGCGAACTTTGTACCCTCGTACTCCTTCTCATCAAGGAATCTGCTCACTTATAGTCGAAATCTATTTTTCTCCATTTATATAAATATATTTTAAATATAATAGTTAATTTATTTATATATTTTAATTTTATTTTTATTCTAGTATTCGCAAATTTGTTTGTTTTCCCCTGTAAATCCTAAAGCAAACTTTTTATATTCTCCTTTCCTCAACCACTAAGCTTCTGCTTATACTGGGTGGCCTGTCCAATACATTGGCTATTCATTGACAGCAGGATTCTCTGAATTGTAGGACGGAAAGGCCAGGAACTCTGACGACAAATTTATAATAAGCCTTTATATATATGTATCTGAAGCTATATCCCTTTGTTATATAGATATAATTTGAAATTTTGCCGGAAGGAAATTTATCTATAAAATAAAGCACGCCTCTCCAAGAAAAAAAAAATAGACGTTAAAACTGAGCGCCATCCTTTGACGGTTCCCGCAAACTAACGGATTCAGGTCGGTGACAAATCCACGGAACTAGATTTGGTAAACTGAGAAGCGTTCACCTGGAGACAATGGCTTCGGGCTAATGGCCCTCGTCAGTCTAGGGCGGACTTTTTTCCCTGAGATCCATAAAAGATCGAAATAAACCTTGATAATCTATCAAAAAGGTGTTTAGCTGGTTGTGAGACCAAGTCTATAGCGCTTAGTTTTAACGTCGGTTTTACCGGGAGAGACGAACTTTTATTTTTATAGATCAATTTCTTTCCTGCAAAATTTCCATTTTTACATGTCTTGTGAAATTACAACAAACCTGGGTATAATATAAAAATGATAGATATATCAATAAACATATCTATAAATTCTTTATAATGGTACATGCTAATGCCCACCAACACGTGATGTACAATTTAGGACAGATGTTGGGAGAAGGAGTTAAGAATCCAGATAGCGACAGTCCATCTTCACTTTATTCCGCCATATTTTGTTTTTAAATGATAATTTCTAGAGAATATTAATAAAAAAAAGGATACTTGGTAAAATTTTAAATATATATTCCCCATATTATAAAACTATTTTAGAGGCGTAATATTCTTTTTTTTTTTTTTTAATGAACAATTTCTACTGTCCTTACTGCGATGGAAAAATCGCAGTAAGGACAGTAGAAATTGTTCATTTAAAAAAAAAAAAAAAAAGAATATTACGCCTCTAAAATAGTTTTATAATTTGATAACAGATGGCGCTCTAGTACATCGTAATATATTCCCCATATTGATGGGTTTCGAAATGTGAACTATTCAAACGCGAATGTGATTATTTCCCGAAAAATTTCTACTTGCCGTACAGCAATGATGGAAACTCATAGTAATGATTCCTGCCAGCTGTAATCCATATCACTGTGTGTCAATTCTCTGTGTATCAGCCGCACTGAATTAAAACGACCGCTCCAGTTTTAATTAAGGGTCTTTAATTAGAAAACATAATCGAATTATGGGACAAGTTAGGCTTATAATTACGTGGAGAAAAAGCGACCGATTCAATTTTATGAAACGCGATTCAATGGAGCGCCCCAGTGAATTACAAAACATTTAATCTCCCTGCATCTATTTTTGAGTATTCACCCGGGCCAGTTCTTTCTCTCGCATTCCTCGATGTCTGTTCTTTTCTTCTTTCTAAACCCCCCACTTGCCATTAAAAATCGAAGTTAATTAACTCGGTAAAACAAATAATCGATTGTGGAAATATTTTCTTCCAGATCTTCTTTGTTTGTTGAAAATTGATTGGTCAAATCCCCCTCTCACGGAACTGTGGTGACACAGCAGGAATGTACTAGCTTTGTCACTTCATAAAGAATCTGACCTTATAAATTTCAACCATTAAAGTGCTTAAATTTCCCAATTACGACTATAAGACTTTGCTTTTACAGAGAAAGGCTTTTGCAGTGTTTCAAAATTAATTTTATTCCTCCTCACTCGCTCTTTCACTAATCATTTTTATGGTTAAAACTTTTACGTGAAAAAGCTGCTGAAACTATATAATCACCGACAATAAGGAAATCTACCCAATGTATCCACGTCTAAAATAGTCTAAATATCTATATGAGTTGAAATTTTGAATGTATCAATTAATATTTAAAATGTTTAACAGAAAGATTTACCAATTTAACGGCTTTGACACGTCATGAACTTGTCCAAAAAACAACTGGGGTAACGAACCTGATATTATTCAATCAAAAACGAATAAATTGGTGAAAAAATCTAAAATGTGAAAATTTTTCCAATTATATATTTTTTATGAAATTTGTAGATTTTTCAATTTTTTGGTTGTTTTGTTATTTTTTTATAATGTGTGTTAGTTAAATACGAATATACTCTACTTGTAAAAAAATGAAAGAGAACATTATATAAACAAAAATATAGAGAAAATAATATTTTGAAATGGAAGGCAATATTTCTTTTTCTTCTTCTGTATATTCCTCACTTTCACAGGCCTATCTCTCTTGTAATCTCGGGGAAAATCCTCTATAAGACCAGTGTGTCTTAATAAAGGCTTTTGTGTGTGTGTGTGTGTGTGAAATTTTGAAATGGAAGGCATTGATAGAAGGAATTTAAGTCTTTGCAATTTTGCCATCACTTTGTTAGCAACAATAATGTCAAAATTGCATGGTCTTTAAGAAGAAAATGTTAATTATAAGATGTTTCTGCATATATTACATTTTTATTTGTATTTGTATAGGAACTTATAAACTTTAAAATCGTATATGATTTAGAACAATATAATGTCCATGAACGCACAATACCTTACGATACTGAATCACAAAGTTGTTTCTTGCTCATCATAACGCTAATCCACCATAAATTATCCATTGGTGTCGCATGACTGGAGACTTCACTGTTCTATCCTTGAAGGTGGGAGGTAGCCAAGAGTGAGGTGTCGAGGCTGAGGCAAAGACGGACTCCCGTAATCTCTTTTATTACATAAATTGACTGACTGCTGGTAGCTAAAAACTGTCGCTATTTATATACAAAATTATATCAAAAGCATTATGCAAAACAGGACATTTGCATATCCATAATTAATATGCAAATACACTACACCCTCCCATCCTAATAATATTGGAGTCGGTCAGGCGGTCTCCTGGATCGCTGGGGTCTGGGGCTCCGACTCGGGACTTTTCCTCCAGAAGCAGCAATAGGATTCTGGTTGGCCCCAACTGGTGCCAAGTCCTGTCTTGTTGACCGCGGCTTCTAATGCAAATACACTACATTCACCAAACTTCACCTTCTTTGGCAGCTAGCTCCTCTTGCTTGTTACGCCATCAAGATTGTCTCTAGCTCGTCATCTTGATTTCTCTATCCTACCCTGGAGAATTTGTTCTTCTACCATATTTCGAGTGATTCATTCAGCCCGCCTCACTCATGGTAATAGGCCGCTTGGTTGTAGATGATGTTTTCATAAGTATAGTGAATGTTTTCAAGGGTTACAATTAGCAGAGTAGATTCTCCTATCTTTCTCGGCAAGCACTACCCATCTGTCTTGGTCTTTGCTCTGTAAGGTCAATCAATTACATTTTCAACATTTCTGAGTCATGTTTTAAAAATTATCAACTCATGTATAATTATTCTTTGTCAATGGAGACTGTCCTGAGAGAGTCATTTGAAATCAAGAAGTCGCACGACAGAAGCACTAAAGATTCCGGTGGAAAAAAAAAATGCCGAATAAAAATCGCGACCCAATGACAACCTTTAGTTTACCGGGCTAATTATTTTACACCAGCTGAATAATTTACAGCGGTATAATTAGGAGAATGTTATACATTGTCGCGAAGAAAAATATTTTTTTATTCTCTAGGTATCTAATGTGTCATGTATTTGCTATGCAAGTTGGCCTTCTTTGGAAACATTTAGGATGGAATTTTTATAACGCTGACGCATTCCTATATATACATAATCGATGATAAGTAGTCAGTCATCCAAAGTGGGCAAAGTTTTTAATCACGAATTTCAGCGTAAGTTAATTTTTTGTAAATTATATTATTAATACTTATATTGGTGTAATTGATCTCATAAAATATGTAGTATTTTTGTGCCATTTTGTATTTATCTCGAATACCCATGGCACAGGCAATGATATTAATAGCGAGTATAGATTTGAATTTTTAAATTTTGCTGTAAATGTACCGCAAGTTTACTCATGTGGAAAACAATTTTACTCTGCAATACCAAGATGGTATCGTTACTTTTCCTCATTAGTTTGTTTGAACTTGTCAAAAATGGAGGTGCATTGAATAACCTTTTAAAATATTCTTTAAAGTTAATATACTAATTAATCCAGAATAGTCCTTCAAATATATATTTCAGTATTGTAGTGTTTTCATGGAGTTTATTTTTCAAAATGTTGTCAGCTATTTGAACTAATTTACCGAAATCTGGAAGATATCCTTTCATCGGAACTGGAATCCGCCACCAACGGTGGATTCCTTGGTAAGAAAACTTTATGTTCACAGCACGCTTTTGATACCAACGGCCGTATATCGCTTGCTTTAGCTCTGAACTAGCAATTTCAACGTTATTTTAAAATTTTGAAAATTTCAAATAAAATCTCTCAAAATCGTAAATTTGTTATAAGCAGGATTGTGACGCATCTTAAAGCAGGCTATTTGTATCTTTAAATGTAATTAAGTATGGATACCGTGAAATCATAGCGTTATAACTAAGTTTTATAACATACTTTTAGTGAAGTAATTTTGTACAAGTCTTACCATTCAGGTTTTTATTACTGTACATTATACATTTTCCTCCCTTTTGTGACTTCGAGAATTTTTTTTTTTTGCTTATCCCTAGTACACGTGGTACAGGCCATGATTATCATGGTGGGTAGTTAGCGACTGCTTTTACTGTAAGCGCACCACATGTCTACACATGTGAAAAGCAGTTCGACTTTGCACTTACAAATGCCAGAGCCCCGTTTGGTTACTTGCACTCGCTGGTGGGGTTGGACTTTTGCAAGAATCGGGGGCCATTGGAGCATTTTTTTTTAAACAGAAAAAAGTGCCCAATGCGGGAATCGAACCCGGGTCCTAGTGGTCGAAAACCAAACGGTTTACCCAGCCTTCCACCGACCCCCCCTTCGAGAATTTAAAAATCAGAAGTAAATATTTCGAACTTTTAGAAATACGTAAACCACCACAATAGCTATAGGCTATAATCTATATAAATAATAAAACAGGAATATTAAAATAAAAACATAAAGCCTCCAGGTTTTTATTTTAATATTAATTCAAGGGATTATTCTATCGAATTGTGAAAACAGGAATAATTCATCGGGAAGCCTTGGTAGGGGATTATCCGTTCTAATCGTTATACGAATCGTTATAAGCTCTCGTATTGTGATAAGCGATTTCTATTGATTTCAGCGACAAGAGGAATGAGGTTTAATTTAGGCCCTTGCTGAGCACATATTCTGTTTCCCAAGTTCTGACTTAGGAAACAGATGAGACTTGCCGTTATATATCCCAACGGTACATTCCACGATAGTCATTTGTCGCTAGTTATAGTGTAAATTCACTACATGTGTAAACCAGATCTCCGTATGGTTACTCGCACATACTATGGACTTGTACGAAGCAGTTTTCCCCCACAAATATCTCTTAGAGATCTCGGAGACTCTCTCAGATATACCCACCAATATTCCAAAGTCCGATAATGTATCTGAGTAGAGTTTCAACCTGCTGACAGCTTGAGATGGATCTGACTTAAACACCACATCTTTGCTTCTAATATATTATTTATCAGTAAGCACATAAAAGACGTCTAAACCTTCTCGGTTCATTTCGTATTAAAAACCTGTATCAACAGGTCATCGCGTTTGTTATACAGTTATATAGGACGGTTGACATAATGTGTGGCATGATAAACATTCTCGGTTTACTTGTGTTAGTTTTTCATGTAACAAATGACAACAATATAATGTGTCTCATACTTATTGAGATTTATAAGGTGCGTAACCAGTATAATGAGAAATCATGACTAAGGAATCTTGCTAACATATTCCTTTTTGATATTGTTCTATCCTTATAGGTTGGGAGGTAGCCAAGAGTGAATTGTCGAGGCTGAGGCAAAACGGACTCCAGCAATCTATTTTATTACATAAATTGACTGACTGCTGGTAGCTTAAACCTGTTGCTATTTATATACAAAATTCTATGAAAACCATTATGCAAAACAGGATATTTGCATATCAATAATTCAATAAGCAAATACACTACAGATATATTTATTTTAGTAGAATTATAAAATTCTCTCAGGATGGAAAAATAGTCTTTTTAGTCAAGGATTGGCCACTCGCACTTCTATTCCTTGCTATCGAATTTGATAGATAATAGGTATACAGCCCCTTTAAATGTTTATAACTTTCATAGAAAATACTAGAGGAAAGAGAGATTCAACAGGTAAATTGAAACTTGAGGATCGTTATAATTTTTCTCATTGATATAAATTTTTAAAATAGTCTTGTTGATTTGTTTAGAAAAAGGGTATGGGACTACAGCCCTAATAAAGGCTTTTTGTGCGCTTATTTAAAAGGAAAGAGCAAAACCCTCGCAAATAAATGTTTTTATATAGTGCTTTGGCGTTCCTTTGCTTCCAACTCTGCGATCGCCCCGATGCCTCCGTCATAAAACCATTGCACAACAAACTTAAAAGTATTTTCAATGCAATTTCCATCAGTAGACATGTGAGCCCTATCTTAGCCGTCTACATTTGAAGACGTCCCTGTCTACTAACTATCAATTCCTTCCTCTAATTATACATAGAGCAAAAAGACATTTCAGTGGTTAGAGGCATTACTCCCCTGACATCCTCCAATCGGCCATTTTTCTCTCTAAATCTGATTAATAGTTAATTATCTCGTTGAGAGTAAGTATCTACAACATTCTTTTACAATTCTTTATCTCTTCAGTCCATCTTAGACATATGAATTTTCCAATATCCTTAATGGGGCATTACTATTGAAGACGACAGACTTTTTCCAATAAAAAAAAAAACGACGGAAAAAAATCGAAAAAATTAATAATAAATCTTTCTTCAACTTGGTATATTTATCACAAATGTCATTTATTTCTTCCAAAAGAAGTAGGTACGCATGCGTGAAGGCATTGATCAGACGACATCCGGCTAATTTATACAAGGCATTACCGGGCCGTAGATCAAGATTGGGACTTAATATTTTATACTTGTTTGGGTCCTTAATGGCTGCCGCCTGGATTTATGGCGCTGTTGCCGATTTCTTAAGTAAGATTGGACTGTCGAATTGACGCCCTCTCCTTCCTATATAGTTTTAATGGGGTCAAAATAAACGTTCCAGAAAATTGTGCTTGGCTATGGGAACTCATCTTTACAAACACAGTATATATACACTTTAATATTATTATAGTTGCAAATAATTATACTTCGAGGTAACAAATAAAGATAAAAAATTATTTCAAAGAGTTACTTTCATGGAAAAAAAATGGTGGGAACAACCTTTCACGCGGTCGCGCTTCATCAGGCCAATGGCTCCGCAAAGACTTTCAGTCTCTTATATACAAAATATTTTCTTGAGAGGAGTGGAACTAGAGGAAGTAAGAAATTGGTAATTAAAAGGTTATATGGGAAATATGTATATCTAGAAATGCATCTATAGAGCAATATAATTATTTTTATATAATACTAGCCGAATGACCCGGGCAACGCCCGGGTTTTACCCTATTAAATGTACCCTATTCAAATACTATTCGTTACAATTATAAATTGGCGCCGTGGATGTCACTCTTGTGAAACGTACCGCTCCAAACTTTGTGTCTGAGAAGCGATATTTTTATAGAAAGATGATCTGGCTTTTGTTTTCTGCTCGGATGAATGTTTTTCTGTTAGAATTTTGTTCCTGCATACAAAATAATGAACTGGTTTCACCCGTGGTCTCTGCTTTTTGGAATTTTTCCCGTTATAATTTTGTATCGGATAATCAAACATGATACAGCAATATCATTGGGTGTTGTTCGTATTTTTGCACGAATCATAATTAAAACCTTCTAAAAGTAAATTGGAAAGTCTATCACGCGAGTTTCGTGAGGCCAAAGTTCTTTCCCTGACATTCAGAATCCTGGCCGTATGTTCTTGTGGGGTTTCTGCCGCTCTCGAAGTACTGACCCTGTTTCTATTTTGCCGAAGCCTGTTCTCACGCTGTCCCACGGATTCCGCCGCTCTTGAGGTACTGGCCTTTTCTCGATTAATCCTAAGACGATGCTCACGTTGCACAGCAGTCTCAGCACTTCGCACATTTCTTTTTTTACTCACTTCTGGTAGGACTTTTCCAATAGGTTTGCGTTTCTTGGGAGGCATCTCAGATCTCTAAAAGCTAAACAAAAGAAAAGAGTATAAAACAGTAATAAAAATAGGCAAAGTAGAGAAAAAATATGTTATTTAAAGGCTAAACAAAAGTAAAGAGTATAAAGCAGCCAATGGGCGCGCGCCGCCGTCAGATCCCCACGCGTTCTAGAGGTGGCTGTTTGTGAGCTAAGTTGAATATATAGTTTTAATAATTGATTTATATATTTTTTAAAATAGCCTATCGTCTTCCCCGTATTCTTTTACCTATGTATGGAAATTTTGGTTTGAATTAGTGAACTACTGCGAATTTGTATACCGGACATACAGACATACAAACATTCATTTTTATATATATAGATTTTATATCTAAGCTTTATAATATATTCTTCTGTCCTCCTCTTTCATATAAAGACTCCCATACAACACTCGATAAAATACCTATAGCCTTTATATATAGTCTGTAACAATAATATTTTGACAATGTGTTTCTTTATATCATTACATACCTTACTTTTTTCTTTTTTTTTTACTTATCCTTTTAGTCTAAATCAGACAAGATCTTGGAGGTCGTGCTCGTAAAGAAGCTCAAGAACTCTTCTTGGTTCTCTGTACAGAGATCTTTTGTCCTTTCCAATGCAATTTAGTAAATTTTGGGGAGTGGCCTCTTCGGTTTTGCACCTAGTGCACATGGAGAAGCTTTTGGCTCCCTCTTTATAGACTAGAGGGCTCAGGTGACCAGATTTCCATCTGGCCAACTGTGTCGATTCCCTTCTGTTTAGTTGGAGGGTCTGTTTTTTGGGTTTTTCTACCTGGTACCAAGAATGATGGAAACTATCTCTATGGTTCCTTATTTGTTGTAGTTTCAGTTTGTTAATATGGTCCCTTGCTGAAAGGTAGGTCTCGGAGTTCACCGCATCAGGATGTCCAGCTGCTCCTTCCTTTGCCAATCTGTTGGCCTCCTCATTTCCAGGGACTCCCACATGTGATGGAATCCATTGTAGACTTATTTTGGAATTTTTATTCAGTTTGTTGATTTCTGCAGCAATGTTTTTGAGGAGTCTGTCTTGTGAATAGTAGCAGTTTTTAATTGCAAAGATGGCGGCTTTTGAATATGTATAAAACATACCTTAATGCAATGATAAAATTTATCGAATGAGAGGGCTTGACTCATCAGAAGTGAACCCTCTCAGGGGTTTCGCCAAATTAATCTCCATTGAAATTATATGTATCACCTCCACAGACCTATAAGCTTATGCCTATAGATTCCCTAAACATCCCTAAGTTGCCTTCCATAAAAAAATGCAGGGTATACAAGAAACCCAATCCAATACAATAGTAGAGCGGTCTAGAGATTAATTTGACGAAACCGCTGAAAGGGTTCACCTCTGATGAGCCAAGCCCTCTTATTCAATAACCTTTATCATTGCAGTACGGTCTGTAGAGATAAAAAAGAAATACATTGCCAAAATATTGATTGTTACAGATATATCGATAAATGACAATTAGGTTTGTCAATGTAATTTGCTGAAAATAAAAATATTGGACCAGGGACGAAAACAAAACAAAAAAATAGAGTTGGCTTAATGTTAGGTAGTTATGATATATAATTGTTTGTGATGATATATAATTAAATGTGATGTTTATGTAATTTTTTGATCTTAATTGAATAAAATATATAAAGTTTAAATGTGATTTAAATTTTAATAACAAGCACAAAACATATAGCTGTTTATTAGTGTTTGAAGAGAGTGAAAGAGATAGTAGACATAGTTGCAGTTTTGTAGAAATTATGTTGACCCTCGCAATTCCCTGGTTGAAATATTTCCCATCGACGTTAGTTGGAGGTCTTTTGTGCCTTCTTCCTCTCCATTCTTACAGTGGAAGTGAGAAAATTGGTTCTATTTGCCTTTTAACAAATATGAATTTGTATCGTTCTTTCTGAAAAGTTTCGTGTGGTTTCTCTAGAAAAGCGAATAGAGTATTTTATAAAGGAGACCTACCTGGATTTGAAAAAAAAAAGTATATTTTAAAATTATTGTTTTGTGTGTAAATTTGTTTAAATAGCGAGCATTTCCTTGAAATATGTCGAAAAAATGGTTTTATTTCGCAGGTATGTCTTTTCAATATAAGAATTAATTATTATATATCCTTAGTACACGTTGTACAGGCCATGATAATCATGGTGGGTAGAAGTTGACGAATGCTTTTACTGCAAGTGTACCACATGTCTACACAATGTGAAAAAACAGTTCGACTTTTGCACTTACAAATGTGCCCTCGCTGGTGAGGTTGGACTTTTTCAAGAATCGGAAATTAATGTCTGATGCTGCACATGACTGGTACAGAGCAGGAGGGACAAGCACCGGTTCTGTCCTCCCAAGAGACCAACAGTCTTTGATTTCCAGACTTAAGTCTGGTCATCTACGGACAATGACTTTCCAGAATGGTTGCAAGGTTTTCCCACTATGTACTAAATGCAATTCTCAGCCTGCAACCCCAAGACATATTATTGACTGTATTGACTCATCCATTGATGAGCTCTACTTTTCCCCGGCAGACACCATCAAAAATCTCAAGCTTTACAAGCTTGATACCTTAGTGTGATTGAGTGGAGATAAGAAAGAAGAAGAAGAATCGGGGGCCGTTGATTCACTTTTTGTTTTAACTATAAAAAAGTTCCCAATACGAGATTCAATCCCGGGTCGTAGCTGTCGAAAACCAACGGTTTAGACCATCCTTCCACCGACCAACGGTTTAGACCATCCTTCCACTGACCAACGGTTTATACCATCCTTCCACCGACCAACGGTTTAGACCATCCTTCCATCGACCAACGGTTTAGACCATCCTTCCACCGACCAACGGTTTAGACCATCCTTCCACTGACCAACGGTTTAGACCATCCTTCCACCGACCAACGGTTTAGACCATCTTTCCACCGACCAACGGTTTAGACCATCCTTCCATCGACCAACGGTTTAAACCATCCTTCCACTGACCAACGGTTTATACCATCTTTCCACCGACCAACGGTTTAGACCATCCTTCCATCGACCAACGGTTTAGACCATCCTTCCACCGACCAACGGTTTAGACCATCTTTCCACCGACCAACGGTTTAGACCATCCTTCCACTGACCAACGGTTTATACCATCCTTCCACCGACCAACGGTTTAGACCATCCTTCCACCGACCAACGGTTTAGACCATCCTTCCACAGACCAACGGTTTATACCATCCTTCCACCGACCAACGGTTTAGACCATCCTTCCACCGACCAACGGTTTAGACCATCTTTCCACCGACCAACGGTTTAGACCATCCTTCCACTGACCAACGGTTTATACCATCCTTCCACCGACCAACGGTTTAGACCATCCTTCCACCGACCAACGGTTTAGACCATCCTTCCACCGACCAACGGTTTAGACCATCCTTCCACCGACCAACGGTTTAGACCATCCTTCCACCGACCAACGGTTTATACCATCCTTCCACCGACCAACGGTTTAGACCATCCTTCCATCGACCAACGGTTTAGACCATCCTTCCACCGACCAACGGTTTAGACCATCCTTCCATCGACCAACGGTTTAGACCATCCTTCCACCGACCAACGGTTTAGACCATCCTTCCACCGACCAACGGTTTAGACCATCCTTCCATCGACCAACGGTTTAGACCATCCTTCCACCGACCAACGGTTTAGACCATCCTTCCATCGACCAACGGTTTAGACCATCCTTCCATCGACCAACGGTTTAGACCATCCTTCCATCGACCAACGGTTTAGACCATCCTTCCATCGACCAACGGTTTAGACCATCCTTCCACCGACCAACGGTTTAGACCATCCTTCCACCGACCAACGGTTTAGACCATCCTTCCACCGACCAACGGTTTAGACCATCCTTCCACCGACCAACGGTTTAGACCATCTTTCCACCGACCAACGGTTTAGACCATCCTTCCACCGACCAACGGTTTAGACCATCTTTCCACCGACCAACGGTTTAGACCATTCTTCCACCGACCAACGGTTTAGACCATCCTTCCACCGACCAACGGTTTAGACCATCCTTCCACCGACCAACGGTTTAGACCATCCTTCCACCGACCAACGGTTTAGACCATCCTTCCATCGACCAACGGTTTAGACCATCCTTCCACCGACCAACGGTTTAGACCATCCTTCCACCGACCAACGGTTTAGACCATCCTTCCACCGACCAACGGTTTAGACCATCCTTCCACCGACCAACGGTTTAGACCATCCTTCCACCGACCAACGGTTTAGACCATCCTTCCACCGACCAACGGTTTAGACCATCTTTCCACCGACCAACGGTTTAGACCATCTTTCCACCGACCAACGGTTTAGACCATCCTTCCACCGAAAACGGTTTAGACCATCTTTCCACCGACCAACGGTTTAGACCATCCTTCCACCGACCAACGGTTTAGACCATACTTCCACCGATCAACGGTTTAGACCATCCTTCCATCGACCAACGGTTTAGACCATACTTCCACCGACCAACGGTTTAGACCATCCTTCCACCGACCAACGGTTTAGACCATCCTTCCACCGACCAACGGTTTAGACCATCCTTCCACCGACCAACGGTTTAGACCATCCTTCCACCGACCAACGGTTCAGATCATCCTTCCACCGACCAACGGTTTAGATCATCCTTCCACCGACCAACGGTTTAGACCATCCTTCCACCGACCAACGGTTTAGACCATCCTTCCACCGACCAACGGTTTAGACCATCCTTCCACCGACCAACGGTTTAGACCATCCTTCCACCGAGACCCTATAGTATACGAGATAATGGATCCACTCAGAGTATCCTCTTTGTGCGAAATAAAGTTTTATTGGGAAAGTCGCCAAGTAAAAAATAGCTTTCTGTCATAAATGTCTTATCGTTTATAAGTTATGTGTTATGCATGAACTCTAATTTTTAAAAATATTTTTCATCGCAGCAACGACAGTAGAAATTAGTATTATGTGTTGAAGGTACATTCTGATTTAATACTTTAATTCCCTTTATACAGATGGCGCGTTATTGCTTTATAATAATCCATTAGATGATTGTGCGAGATAAAATTATTTAAAGGTGCGATCAAAGCCTTTCGCAGTGCGTTTTTAAAAATAGTTTCCCGGCATACCCTCGTTCTTCAGGTAGCCATAAGGATGAATCATCGGACAGTTTACATAGGAGCGTGCCAGGATGCTGCTAAGATAAATACATTGCGAAAGTTGATGTTTTAACTCGAAGGTCATGGTGCGAGTACGTGGTATTTACGGAACAACCTCCCAATAGTTATGCGAGAGGCCGTTTTTTTCAAATCTAGAAAGTTTTCAAAATAGAAATTTCAAAATAGGTATTAATGAAATATAATTACGCAGATCTCAAGACTGTCTCCTCTATATTTTAGTTATAGAATTTGTTACAATGGTTCTCCTCAATTTATAAATTTGATTTTAGTTTAGTTTAAAGATTTTAAAAGAAGCTTGACATTTCGAGGTATTCAGCAAGTTTATCCCGGTGAAGAGGATGTGTGAATTGAGCCAACTCCAGTTAAGACAGATAGAATCGCGGGATATCATTGTTGGAAGAGACAAAGGTAGACGCCACGTGTTTCATTATTTTTAAGAAACGCGTCGCGTCTACCTTTGTCTCTTCCAAATATCACTCCAGTGTTCAATTCTTCAACACCAAGTAACATTCTCTATTAGTCCAATCTATCTCTCTCAAATGTTTTATTTTATTTATTTTTTTTCACTATTTCCATGAACATATCTCCATATACATACCACTGGAAACACTAGGAATCCTTTATACAATCTCAATGCTGGTAATAAATCTTGCTATAAAACTACCATACTGGAATATATAACTGTATTCTATTTCGGAGTGGAATAAAAATGGCGGTCGTAGTGACACACAAAGGGCCATCAATCTTCTGCCTAATTATATGGACATTGTACTGACACGAAGACTTACAGCTATATTCATGACTTGGTTACTTCTATTCACTTTTAGACGAATTTATACATACTTTTTTTCAATCGTTTTTCTACACATGTTTTCCGTATTAAAATACATATATATCTTCATGATGATATTTAAAACATCAACTTTATTTTGAATTTTATTTATTGATAAAAATACTACATTTTTGGAATTATGTCATTGGAGAGACTTTACGTAAAATAATATAAAAAGTGTATCTTCTTTCGAAATCGATGAAAAAGAAATTTTGTCAAACAATTATTTTTGCATTCTGACATATAGGATCAGTTCACTTCCCATGCCAGTTTTTATATTTAATTTTGAAAATAACCAAAATATTGATTCATTTATTCCGGCTCCCGCCGTGACCCTTCGGGCAAGGCCACTTCATTCTCGCGTCAACCAAGGCATCCATTTTCAAGTTTTCCTGAGTTGAGTGGAGTTGACGACGATTGGCTAGAGGAAGGATCTTTGTCGATATGGAAGCCTCCTCGACTGAACATAGTTTTTCATTATATTTTTGGCTTATATATATGTGATGAGGTACCCAGTCGACTCAATCTATGGTGTGAGATCCTGTCGACTCTCGCTATACTGTGTTGACCGAGAGGAACAGTCAGGATGTGGAATTTTCCAGTACCTCTCTGCACCTTGGAAGACCTTTAACAGTTCTCACAGAGTACAGGGAGTCGAGGCAGAGTGGAAAGCTTGGGAATTTCCACACAAAAAACGAAGACACAGTTGCACTAGGAAAGTTCCGTGAACAGATAAAAGTCGAGCTAGGAGTAAGATGGAGATAGAAGAGTTCTTACTGGTCTACATGGTGGATGAGATGGACCTGGGGTACAACCGACGAGGGCTCACGCTGATGGTGAAGTGACTATATTTTCGGCAAGGGGTGAGGTCTTATATATCTTTGCCGAGAGAGGAAGTATTGAATTTCAGCAGATGCAACAAGAGCGTGGATCTGAAGCGAAATTGTAAATTGGCGCCGCCCTGACAGTTTCCTATCTATCTTTAGATGTTGTTTTGGGACTGCTACATCTCGATCTCTGCTTTAGCTTAACTTTTAATCTATTACAGAGTTTTATTTATTTATCCTCAGTTTGTACAAAGTACATTACATATGATAATGTAATGACACATGTCAATAATGCGTATAATCATTGACAGATGTGTTTCTATTATACAACATGAAAATCTTGTTATATGTATTACACAAAATGGGGTTGTTGGTTTAAATTACCATATATATTTCCCTTTACCGTGTTTCTTAAATTAGTATAGTTTACATTTGTGGGAGGTTAATAAAATTTTTTAAAATCTGTATAATAAATAGTGTATCTAAAAGTAGCACTATGAGTTATGTTGAATATGTTTCAAAAAACGAGATTTCAAATCTAATGCTACCTTTTGATTCATCACCTGCTTTCTTAAGATAAAACGATGCCGTATTACAATTAAATGGACCATGTAATATCATATGAGAGAGACTTTAAAACTGAGAAAGGGTGTGTTCAGTATGAAGCCTAAATAAAAAGCGCCAATATTGTCCTAAGAACCAACCTGATAGAACCATGTATCGGCATATTGGTTTTTCCTATTTATTTGTGTTGCCAAATTCGTGCCTTATCTTCTTGAATTCTCCTCCTATCTCTATTGAACCAAACTTTGTTGATGAAGATGGAGATAACGTAACATTTGGACTGAATTATTTCGACCAAGAAGAATGTTTACTTTCTTTTAAAATTATCTTTTTTTATATATAGAAAAATTTAAAACAAGTTTTAAGATCACTAATTAAAAGATTCTAAACAAATTTAAAAAACGCGCGATAGGTTATATTTACTTGGCTAGCTTTCTATATAACAAGCTTTAAACTATCTTTATTTAACTTAATTCTTATGTTTATGTAATATGATGCAAATTGTTGTTACACTATAATATTTGTTGTATTACACTGTTGTAGAATCCTGTCGACTTAACCGTTCTGTGGCAATATCGTTGCGGGGTTTTTTGTTGTTGGATGCGAATGGTGAGATTTGGTTGAAGCGCAGTCGTTTGAGTGGAAGTTGCAGCATACAGTTAGGAATAATCAGGACACATGATGAGGTTTGAAAATTAAAGGCAACGGGTTGGAGGGAAGAAAGCTTGAGAAGAGTTGAGCGATTTGACTTATTAATTAGTTGATCACATGGCGATGATGAAATGAGTGGAGAGAGATATCTCTAGAGTAGATGTTACCTTGTTGGAAGCGAAGGAGCACTGTCCGAACTCGGCGAGAGCCAGTGAACCCTGTAGGTGTTGTTCCTATGAGAGCTCAAGCGTAACCACTCATTCTTGTTTTCCGATTTAACACCAAGCCTCAGTTTCTCTCTGATTGGTCGAGAGATGTCAC
Organism: Cordylochernes scorpioides; assembly: GCA_030710605.1. Lineage (NCBI taxonomy): Eukaryota > Metazoa > Arthropoda > Arachnida > Pseudoscorpiones > Chernetidae > Cordylochernes > Cordylochernes scorpioides. The sequence goes on from CP092879.1 coordinate 3,695,429, forward strand.
ATGATCTTTTCCTATTGGTTGACCTACTTAAGGTACTGTCTTTTGATTGGCCCGCGGTTTCCTTTGATATTAGTTACGCCCGGCTTGGGTCAGGAAGTCTCGTGTTTATTTGACTTTATTTACTTCCGCGGCTATCAAAATACATCCTGCTTTGTCAGGAAGTATTGAATGCTAGCTTTAACATTTATAACTTCTGGTCACTAGAGACGTCCTGTTTTGTCAGGAAGTATTGAGTGTATCTTGGCTAAAATAACTTCTGCGGTCACTAGAGACGTCCGGTCTCTGCCCCTGCAATATTGACACAGGGGTGCCCAGAATAGTCGTGCCAGCCTTAGGTCTACTTCCTATATCTTAATGCTACTTGCTTCCCTCCAGTTACCTTGTTCTTTATTAAGTCTTCGAAAATCATACATGGTACATACATAGTGGGTCGGGGTTGCATTTAATTATATACAAATTATGACAGATGCGCCCCCTACATGTGAAGAATTCAAGAAGGGGTTAGCCTGAGAGAATTCTGTAAAATGAAAAATAATTTTGTGGGAAAATTAGTTGTGGGTATTGAGGGGCTATATACAAGCATTGCTGGTGACATAAAAGTAAGATAGAATGGGGTTGATGATATAGGTTGAGTATAATTAATAGAAATCAAAAAAATTTTTAATTGTAAGAAATCAATGAATGTTATGGTACATAGTGGGCAAAAAGAAAATGCGCCTAAACGAATTCTACTCGAGATAAGAAATGATATCGAGGGAGTTCTATTAAGGCTTTTGAAATCAAATAAAAATAATATAAAAATAGTTGAATGAAATCAAAATTGAATGTGTTTGGTTGAAAAAGAAAAATATTTTGTTGCATGATGACAAAGACAACTGCTTAGTTACTTTTTTGCTCGACTTTTGAGAAAAGAAATCGAGGAAATTTCATAAGGCGCTTTGAAATCAAAACAAAATAAAATAAGAGTAGTTGAATGAAATCAAAATTGAATGTGTTTGGTTGAATGGTGAGAAAAAAAAAGAAAAATGCCTAACCATATTCTAGCTCGAAATTGGGAATGAAATCGAAGGAATTCTATTAGGTCTTTTGAGAAATCAAAAATAAAAATAAAATAAAAGTTTTTTGAGCGAAATCAAAGTGGAGTGCTTGGTTGAATGGTGAAAAAAAAAAAAGGAAAAATGCCTAATTACTTTTTTGCTTGAATTTTGGAAAGGAATTCGAGGAAATTTCATAAGGTCTTTTGAGAAATCAAAATAAAAATAAAAATAAGAGTTGAACGAAATCAAAGTTGAGCGTTTGAAAAAAAAAAATTGAAAAATAAAAAGGTTTCAACAACAAAGGGTGATTTAATGTTTTTAGTTTAATCGAAAACCAGTGGGTTTTCGTTGATAATTGAGTTGTGGCAATATAAGTCAAGTGGTAAATAGAATGATAATTGATAAGTGAAAATGATAATATAAACTAATTGGTAAATAAAATGATAGTTAATGATTAAAATTGATAATAAGTTGAATAAATTGATAAATTGATTAAATATTTAAATTTTAATTGAGAGAAAATAATGAAAATGATTGATATGAAAAATAAGGTGTATTGGTTGGAACCCTTTGGTATCTACATGCCCTGATCTACATGTATTGGTTGCTTCATTTTGCCCTATAAATGTTTTACTTGCTCAATTATGCCCTATAAATTTTTTGTCTCATCTGTAGTGACACTTAGGTGAAAAACGTGATTCTAGCCCTCAAGTGCGTTTATGCTGTGTGTACAGGAGACATGGAAATCTATATAACCTTTACGTGTAATTTTTTGTCTTTGTGTGTGTGTTGTGAAAAAATGTTAGAAGTCTGTTGTGTAAGAAATGTGTGAGCTAGTTCTATGTGTTGTCTCGTGGATGTGGAGTTGGATGATAAAAATCGATATGTAGACTCGAACTGGAATCCAAAAAATCGGTGGCATAGAGAAATTTGTGGCTGGGGAGAGCGGTGACCTAATTTGGATGAGCGGGGCTTTGTAATGAGACGCCGGAAGCGGGACTCGGGGACGCGAGGTCCGGTCTAAACTTATCCACCCCCTGTTTGCGTAATTGGAGTCATGGCGACGTCCTTATTTCTTCGCGGGAAGATATCTGCCTTGCTTCTACGTTTCTTGTCGGCCTAATTGTTTTTTATAATTGAATCTTTTACTTTCGGCATTGGTTGCGTTGTGTGTGTGATATGTTTTGTGTACGACATTTTGTTTTGTTTGTGGGTTTTACTTGTTTGACGATGTCTTGTGTCATGTGTTATGGTCTGCCAATACATTGTGAAGAGATGAGTTGGTATAATTTCGGCATTATTTGTATTTTGAAAATCCGGACGTTGTATCCATTTATTAAATCGAATGGTCGTTGTGACTTTAGTAAAAAATGCTATTCAGTGGCATTAGGGTGGAATTGAGTGAAAAATGAGGCTTACGACGTGAACACGCTTTGAGTGAGAGACGTGTCACAGGCTTGGTGAAAGGCGTCTGTGGCCTGAAGTGAAAAAGTTTTGTGGGTGACCTGTGACACGAATCGAAAAAAAAAAATTGTGAATGAAAAGGTGTCACGCGAAATCCTTGTTTGTACAAAATTTTACCTGTTCTCACTATGAACAACAAATTTATTAAAGTCATATATCGAAATTTCTATTGTTAGAGTATATGGTACCTTTTAAGGTGAACATTTTTTAGTGTTTTGGGTAGACGAGATGATTGTTACTAACGACGGTGCATGCGTTTGTTTGTGGTTGTCGTCTTTTGGCGCGAGTGTCGTGCTTGTTGGGCGGGTTGTGCGTGTTTGCTAGCGTGAAAACCGTCCTTTGGATGGATGTTGTCGGTGTATTGTTGTTGCGAATGTTGTGATTGTTGCTAAATACGTTTGTGGGATTGTTGTGAGGTACATTTTTATGGCGTGGCGTCGTATGGTCATGCATAGATTTTGTGTGGTAAGTGTGTGAGCTGTACTGACACGTTTTTTTGGGCATGGTGAGGGTTGAAACCGTTGTGGCTTGTATTGAGGGCATATAGTACTGATAATTGGGTTGAGTGATAAACATGGTGGTGGGGTCAATGAATGCAGGTAAGGGTTGTCCTGTGTGACAAATTTGATTGCAGTGCAAGTCCTTTCGGACAGGTTTGGTCTAGCCCGTGCGTGCATTCATTGAGTACAAAGGTTAGATATGGTTAAAGGGGTAGGTAGGTTAGATAGAAGTTCAAAGTCAATTCCTTGACGGCATAGGGTGGGTGCCTACCTCAGTTCAACAGGTCTCCTTTGGGACGTCTTGGTTTGGAGTGGTTGGCTTGGCTCGGGACTGCTCGCACCGTCCGCGAAATTGAAGTGAAGTCCGGTACTGGAAGATCATTTTGGGATCGTTTATGCTGACCCGGATCGCGCGGATTGGTTTCGGGGACTGTGTACGGCATGGCGGTGGATGACTCCTCGGTGGTCGGTGTCCGACCTTGGTGACACTCGCCTGGGGTTGGCGGGGGTTGTGTCCGTCGTCCTCCCCGGGGAATGACGCTCCGGAATTCCGTCTCACTTGGTGGGGCGTTGACACGTCGGATGGCCACGGTCATCTGCCATATGATGGCCGCTAGAAGGCGCCTGGTCGCCTCTCTTCTTGTCCGCTTCTTCGTTGTCAGTTTCTTTCCGTTCGTTGCCAGTTTCTTCTCTCTTGGTTTGTCATTGCCTTTTGTTTTGCTGGCGCCTGGGCTAATTTCCATCTTTATCCTGATTAAGTTCCATAATCTTTATCCTGTCGACTCTGTGTAATATGATGCAAATTGTTGTTACACTATAATATTTGTTGTATTACACTGTTGTAGAATCCTGTCGACTTAACCGTTCTGTGGCAATATCGTTGCGGGGTTTTTTGTTGTTGGATGCGAATGGTGAGATTTGGTTGAAGCGCAGTCGTTTGAGTGGAAGTTGCAGCATACAGTTAGGAATAATCAGGACACATGATGAGGTTTGAAAATTAAAGGCAACGGGTTGGAGGGAAGAAAGCTTGAGAAGAGTTGAGCGATTTGACTTATTAATTAGTTGATCACATGGCGATGATGAAATGAGTGGAGAGAGATATCTCTAGAGTAGATGTTACCTTGTTGGAAGCGAAGGAGCACTGTCCGAACTCGGCGAGAGCCAGTGAACCCTGTAGGTGTTGTTCCTATGAGAGCTCAAGCGTAACCACTCATTCTTGTTTTCCGATTTAACACCAAGCCTCAGTTTCTCTCTGATTGGTCGAGAGATGTCACATGATCTTTTCCTATTGGTTGACCTACTTAAGGTACTGTCTTTTGATTGGCCCGCGGTTTCCTTTGATATTAGTTACGCCCGGCTTGGGTCAGGAAGTCTCGTGTTTATTTGACTTTATTTACTTCCGCGGCTATCAAAATACATCCTGCTTTGTCAGGAAGTATTGAATGCTAGCTTTAACATTTATAACTTCTGGTCACTAGAGACGTCCTGTTTTGTCAGGAAGTATTGAGTGTATCTTGGCTAAAATAACTTCTGCGGTCACTAGAGACGTCCGGTCTCTGCCCCTGCAATATTGACACAGGGGTGCCCAGAATAGTCGTGCCAGCCTTAGGTCTACTTCCTATATCTTAATGCTACTTGCTTCCCTCCAGTTACCTTGTTCTTTATTAAGTCTTCGAAAATCATACATGGTACATACATAGTGGGTCGGGGTTGCATTTAATTATATACAAATTATGACATTTATATAATTGTGAAGATATCACAAATAATTTATATACTTCTTTACATTTTTATGGTCATAAATAATATTTAACGCAGAAACATGTTTTGAAGTTATGGAAAAATAAGCTCTTTAAACACTGTAAAGAAAATGTTCCATTTATAAAAGAACGATTTTGCAACGCAGTAGTTCGCGTAAAAAGTGCGCGATTCAAGTGATGTTTTATTTATTCGATAGAACAATAATTGAATTATATTTCATGAAAAAAAAAGAATTTTAAATATTCTTATTGCCAAAAATTATGTGGATGATTTTGTAAAAGGTTATGCTATGTGTAAGATTTAGGAAAGAATATTCCTATTACTAAGTAGACAATCAGTCAAATAATAAGGAAGAGGAAAGAAAATTTGATATTTATCAAATAAAGCGAATAAGTTTCTCTTAAAAAAGATGCTTTCAGAATTTTTAACCCCATCCCAAAGAAGGATAAAGAAAATGGTTGTTAGAGAGAATCCAATTTCTCAAAGGGATATTTCCTTAATAACCATCATAATAATTTCTACCGTATTATCAGGAAGATATTTGGCTTAAAAATACGTAAAAAGGCTACAGTTATGTTCTCAAGTCACACATATCGAGGAACGCAAAACCTGCAGCAGGGACTTCCTGAAGCGTACCTGCCAGGTGAGAAATGAAATAGTGTTGTTACACTGGACGAGGTTTACCTCAACCAACCCCTTGCCATTTCCTAGGGTAGCACACAAATAAACACCTTCCAGAATTGAGTCAAACAATGTAAGGAAATTTTCTCAGAGGGCTTCATGATCGTTACATATTTCTGGTACAATAGGCAGCTTTCTATAAAGTAGGTGGACCCAAATGTCAAGATGAATTCTCATATCTACCAAAACCTTGTCCTAGACCCATTTGCAAATTTATGTAATGTTCGGGAAATGCTTTTCCAAAGATATATGAAAAATATTAACATTAAATGATGACAGTAAAGTTTGAGAAAATAAATATTATTTGAATGTATGTTAAATGGTATATAAACAATATGCATGCCCTAGATTCACAAATCCTTACATAGTTCTTGCAATATAACTTTTCTTCAAACATATTAATTATTCAAGATTACACACAGACACATCCCTATAGCCACTATGGTTGCGAAAGGCACTTGCTCAACATCCCATCGTCTGGACAAATAAGTCCTGGGCGTCGCGTGATTTCCAAACGCGGCTGAGTCATCTGATGGCTAGCCCACCTGCTCTCGGCTGGTGAATCAAACAACGGCGTGAGGAGATATTAATTGACCTGAGGTCCACGTAATTGCAAAATACACCTATCCCCCGATTTACACGGTAGATACGTTCCTGAGAAAAACGTGTAAATCGGGGGATAGATGTACACAGAAATAAAAATAAAATGCATTGACAGGTTAAAATATGTAGCCAGCACATAAGCTCGGAATTCCTCGTGAGATGTGTACACAGCGCATGTGTTCAATCACAGTAGCATTTAGTATAGTGCGATAAAAACAAAAAAAAAAACTTATTTGGAAAACCGTGTAAAAGCGAAAACGTGTAAAACAACTACCGTGTAAATCGGGGGATAGGTGTACTATCTAAAACTTGAAAGCTCAACGTATTTTAACGAATATGTCTATATGAGAATACAGCCTTATATGATCCACCAAACCCACCATTGTAGAGGCAGTAGAGAGTTCCTTACTTCACTGAATAAATTATAAATCTTCTCTCTATATATATAGTTAAACCTGTTTATAGCGCCCCCTCTTGGGACTCACCAAAATAGGGTGCTATAGAGAGGGGGTGCTATAGACAGGTTACTTTTAATGTAAATCGCATAGTACTATGTATTTAAAATCGGGCTCTATAGAGAGGGAGGCGCTATTTAGAGGGGGGCGTTATAGACAGGTTTAACTGTATATCTTTAATCTACCCACTGTCTCATTGACTTCGATTTTCTGCTTTCTTCTGTTTTGATTTCTCAGTCAGGTATTTACTCGGACTTCACCTCTCCCAAGTTGCTAGAACCGAGTTTAATATTCCCCAATTAGAACCTTTTTCTTTGACAGCTTGCACATAGATTTATAAACTCCATGAATAGGGTCTATGAATAAAAGCGTTTACTCTCTTGTTCATATGAAAAACTTTCTCAGTCAATTTGAATATAATTTACTATTATAGAGCATATATTAATATTTGATTCGAAACTCTCAAATAACATGTCTCCCAAGAACCCACTTATGGTTATAAGAATGTTTCCTCCTCCGGACGTCCAGTGAGCATCAATATCTGGGGCGGTGGTTTTTCAATCAGCGGACCTGTGCAGAGATGAAGGAAGTCCTGAAGAAGGGTAATTACCGCAGCGATGTATCGAGTCCAACTTAATTAGAGGTCCTCGAGTGATGGACTCAAGTGTGGACGTGACCTGGACTACTGGACTCCCAAATAAATCTAGTGCTGAGCTGGCGACTTTTTATTGGCCTTCCCGTTTTATCTCCTAATGAACATTTTCTCTGGTTCAGTTGGTCCTATGGTGGACTGATGTATTCGGGGTCAGTATTGCTACTGCCTCTCTTCAATAGACTGCTGCACTATCTATTCGGAAGTACAAGATGCGGTGTGTTGGGTTTCCATAGAAAAGTATAATTATTGAAATATTCTGCTAAAAAATAAAATCTTGTTGTCGATTTTAGGAATACAAAGTGTGTTCGACGCTTGAACACTTATTTTTCATACTTTTCTTTCTTCTCTACCCGACATGCTTCAGATTGAACTGAATAGAGTTCTTATCAACAATGTTGTTCACATGATTGCGACCCGAAAGTGCTGGGTGTGTAAACACACTTTATATTAATTATTTAAAAAACAAGCTCTCTGGTTTGGATACTCTATACATTAAAAATCTATATTCGTTAAAAATAATTATTTTCAAATTATTTGAACGTAAATTCTTCGATTTTATAGTTTTTAAATATTCCGGGAGAAATCCCCTTTTTCCTAAATTTACGAAATGTGAGTTAAAATGTATTATACAATAACTTTTTTGATAATCAATTTGTGAATTTGTTCATTAAACGGTATAATTTGATTATTTATGAAAATGTCAATTTTCCCTAATGGTTAAAAAATAGAATCGAAGCATTAGCGTTTATAAAGAATCTAAAAATATTTGTTTGACAAGTTCCAAAAGCGCTAAGAAATATTTAACTAAACTATGCATGAAATTTTCTAAATTAAAACATAGAATCAAGAACCAACTTGATATTTCAAAATAATGAAGATACATGAAAAATAACGATATAACATTAACTTTGCCTCGTTTAAATATAAATTTTCTACTTTTTCAAACGTCATTTCGATCTATTTACGCGTTAATAACACCGTCAGTTTAGATCTTTTGGTAAACGTTCGAAAGGTTCGAACCCAGCAAATATTGCCATTATTGTCCTCAAAGACTTTGCAGCTTTAGCAGTCAATCAGCCAGCGACCTGAAAGTGAATTTGGAGGAAAGCAAGAAAGATGTTCATCCAAGTTTTCTGATGTGCGAGCTGAGTCACATTTTGGAAAACTTTCACGTTCTTTTCGTGCAGATATTATCTATTGGTTCAGTATAATAACCAATGTTTCTGTTATGTCTTTGATCTCTCTGTGTCCCCACAGAATAAATATAGTTGATCCAGGGCCTATCACCCACGTATATTTGTTTATTTTCGAGGAAAGATAATCGATTTTAAAGTGTTATATGTGTGTGTTTGTGTGTGTGTGTGAATGTTCACGCGCGTGTATAACAGTTGTCACATATTTCTGAGACTATTTTAATGACATATATTAGAAACAATTTATACAGTCCTTACTTGAATGAGATAAAATTCTAATCTCTATATGTCTTCTAAAATTGAAATAAGGTATAAACGTTTTCAAAATTATTATTAATTTATAATTTCTAACATTTTTAACAACGAAAGCATTAATAAAAGTCACTATGGTGATAAAACTTTAGTCATTTTTATATTACAAGCTAATATAGAAAGTTATTATAGCCTTTGAAAGAGAAGATGTGTTATTTAAGACCCTTCCTAATTGCCAATCATCCTATTATAAAACATCCTACCATATACAAAAAAGACATCTGAGTCAGCTACAAGAATAAAAGGTTGTGGAATGACATGACGTCAACAGGCGGTGTCTGTTATGACCTCTTGATTATCATAAATGAAGATTCTCCTGTTGAATATGTGGCAATGAATATATATGAGACATATAGAATAATATAAAGGTGTGAGATAGAAACTGTTGATATTCACAATTGAAAATTTCTAGGAAAAAGTGAAAATATCAGATAAAAATATATGTAGAATAATTAAGAAGGAATCTTATGTTTTAACAGCTTCAAGTGTCAAATTTTTATTATTTTTGGAAATAATTGATGTTCTTTTATTTTTCTTAATATTGAACGGGTTTTAACTTGTACTTTGATTCCAATTCCGCGGAGCAACAAATAATGTATTATGGAAAAATGAGTATTTGCTTTAAAGACAACATCAAGTGATGAGAGATTTAGCAATAGAAAGAGAGAGAAGCTATCCCAGCGTGACTTCCCTGGTCGGGAGGAAGGATGGCACTTTGAGAGGACACACTATTGTCTTGTTTGGTTTGAATCGCGAGAGAGTTTGGTAATTGGCATTGATAGAGCATTCGGTAAGGGGTTGGTTTATAATTCTGACCAATGCCTTAGTGTGGAATTAGAAAGAGCTACACCCAGAAGGAACTATATGTACAGGCTCTTATACATTTACCAAATGATTAAAATTGGACATGTGCTAGTATATATTTAACAAGCTTTTATACATTATCTGTATTTAAAATTTAATAAATCATTACATACAACAAAAAGTTAATTTAGGCCACATTCTCTCTTTTTGCTTCAACTCCTTTTGGATGCAACACTTTCATTTCCAATGGTGTGCAAGATACACTTTTGTAAAATATGGTTGATAATAAGTAACTAATCATACGTCTCCGTCATGTAAGCGTCCCAAGATTATGTCTGGCTTGATTAGGGAATGTGGTATCCGCCACGGTGTGCGGCTCTCCCTAAGTTTAGCTTCAATAGCCACAGCTCAATATTTTTTTTCTATCGAAACCCAAGCTAACAGTGTATGTTTGTATTTTGAGAAAAATATATAAAGAAACACATATAAAGTATTTTATAAAGAAACTCAAATATATATTTCCCATAAATGATGTACACACATTCACATGAGCCTTTATTTCCAATATAAATGCCTATAGGATACAGATAGATGTGTTTTTCTGATTTATCAATAACACAGATGTTGTAAATATTATTTATTTACACTTTATTTCATTCTAACTTATATTGCAATATTAAGTATCAATCTCACGTGATCATATTTGAAATTGCCAATCTTGTCGACTTGAAACTACGACTATATTAATGGAGGACCCCATGCTGCCCAGGCCGCACAGTAGAGGCGCTCCACTACTACGAGCGAGCCCTGCAGCTACAGCCCAACCACACCGTGGCCCTGTCCAATGCCGCGGGGGCGCTAAAGGACGGCCACAAGGCCGCTGTTTACCTGGAGAGGTGAGAGGTCCCTCCCGTCCTACCACCGCAGCTAACATGTGTTCAGGGCTCTCCACGTCGCCCCGTCCCCGGGTATGGCGGACACCCTGGGCCTACTCTACCTCCGGCTGGGCAGACTGAACGACGCCGCGGACCTCTACCGCCAGCTCATCACCGACCACCCGCACTTCACCGAGGCCCGGCTTCATTACGTAGGTCTTCTTCTCTATAATTAGCTCGATATGGTTTCTATATTCGACGGTATACCAATAATAAGCGATATCTTGTGATACCGTGGAACGACTCGAGATTTCAAGCTATAAGGATGGCTCATGTACAGCTCATGTACAGCTCATGTACAGGTCATGTACAGGTCATGTACAGCTCATGTACAGGTCATGTACAGGTCATGTACAGCTCATGTACAGCTCATGTACAGCTCATGTACAGGTCATGTACAGCTCATGTACAGGTCATGTACAGGTCATGTACAGCTCATGTACAGCTCATGTACAGCTCATGTACAGGTCTTACTGTAAGTTCGAGACGCTCTATTGCTACAGAGCATAATGGAAGAAACCTTAATTTCGATTTAAACTCCATTTTACCGATGCCATTAAGGAATACAAAGTGTTTGGCTATTGTTGTCCAAATAAATGATAAAATTGATTGTACTTCAGTTCTGAAGATTACAAGAGGCAGTTTACCTCAAGTTCTTAGTTTTTTTTATCTCGTCTCTATATGCGTTTATTGTTGAAAAACTTTTATATATTGCATATACGAATATTGTGTATGCTAAGACGTACCACAACTTCAAAAATAATATAAAATATAATGTTTCCCCATTTAATTGCATACTTGTCGAGTAAGAAGAAATATTCAGCTATCCTAAAGCTCAAAAAAAGGGAATATACTGACAAAATTCAAGTTATCCTCAGTAATGTAAAAGATCCTTCCCAATTTTGGAAGACTATTAATTCACTTAAATATAGGAATAACCTACAAGGTGAAATTTCTATTGCAGACTGGCAGGTCTTCTATCGGGAGTTACTTGGTTCAAATTTAACAAAGGTTGTACAGTTACCACTTGAGATATTGGACATTGACCCCGAATTAGATTGTGAAATATCTCTAACTGAGGTCACCACGGAAATTTCCAAATTGGGTAAAAATAAGGCTACAGGACTTGATGAAATTCCTAACGAAGCGATTAAATATTTATTAGAAGAACATACAATTTATCTCAGGAACTTATTTAATAAAATCTTAGGGACATCCCAAGTTCCACAACAATGGACAAAAACGATAATCCACCCAATATTTAAAAATGGAGATCCGGACAACCCGTCAAATTACAGAGGAATATCCCTGATTTCTAACCTATCGAAATTATTTACATCTATCTTGAAGACAAGATTGAATGATTGGATGGAGAGAAAGTCAATTTTGGCAGAAAATCAGGCTGGTTTTAGAAAAGGCTACTCTTGTCAGGAACACATTTTCACGCTCGTATCATTAATTCAAATGACCCTTAGCCGTAGAAGGGGAAAGTTATATGCCTTCTTCATTGACCTAAGGAAGGCCTTTGATACTGTGCCGCACCATCTACTTTGGAAAAAAAAATAGCATCAAATGGTCTGAGCTGTCGATTTATTAAACTAATTAAGAACTATTATACCCAAATGACGGCAACAGTCAGATGGCGGGGTTCCTTCACGGAGGCTATCAAAATACAAGCGGGAGTTTTGCAGGGGGAGCCGTTGTCACCTTATTTATTCATTCTCTTCCTAAACGATCTGGTACCCCTGTTCGATGAATCAGAATTGCCAGGCATAAATCTTGAGAATTATGGAACTATACACCTTTTACTGTATGCAGACGACATAGTGATCTTAGGAGAATCGAAAATAAATTTGCAATTGAAGATTAACTTATTTAAAAAGTACTTAGAAGAGAACTGCCTAACGTTAAACCAAAATAAATCTAAAATAATGGTGTTTAGAAACGGTGGAAGAACAGCTCGTTCCGAGACATGGTTTTGGGGTCAGCAACCCCTGACAATAGTAGCTAAGTATACATATCTGGGTTACCCTCTGACTACAAAAATCTCGACCCAATATGCTTCCCAATACTTTAGAAACAAAGCACTGAATGCAATTAATGCACTTTGGAGAATCCTTACAAAGGCGCGAATAAAGTCCTTTACCTCAGTGATGAAACTTCTTGACACTATTGTTCTTCCTACGTTACTATATGCGGCACCAATGTGGGCAATTAACCAGCTGAAGACAGTCAATAATACCCAAGATGCATTTCTTCGTCGTCTCTTAGACTTACCAAACTTCACACCAGGATATATCCTCAGAAGAGAATGTGGAAGAATATCAACTGAACTTAATGCTGTAAAACTCACATCAAAGTTTTGGGTCAGGATTTTAAAAATGGAGACGAGCAGATTACCACAAGCTTGCTTAAACTTTCTCTGGAAAGTCATCGCGAAAAAGGAAATAGAAAACAGTTTTACTCAAAATTTAATAAAAATTCTAGACTCTAAGGGATATTCCTTTCTTAAGGGCTGCGAAGACTACTTAGCCATATAGAAAGAATTGCCAGGCCAAATTAGAACCACCACAGACCAACTAATTCAAAACGATCAGATGAAAATCACTGATTCAACCCACTTTGCTCACTACAAATTTTTGAGTGAATCATTCATGACAGAGGAGTACCTACGATTAAATATCCCGCTTCCCAACAAAAGACTAGTTGCACAACATAGAGTTTTATGGCAATTTTTCAGGGAAGAAAGAAAATACTTCTGGAAAGAAAATGGCCGGAACTGTTTACTTTGTAAGGACCTCATGGATGATAATTTGGTTCACTATTTCTTCCAATGCCCTCTCTTAACAGAAAAACGTACTGATATTTTCCCAAGCCCTAACTCTGGACAATTTAGATACCATCGCATATGTCAACTTCTCTCTTCAGCTCTGAATGATGAATTACTGATTGTTAGATACTTTAAGTTCTGGAGGATGAACTATCTATAAATAGGTAACTGAATGTGAGACAAACTTTATTTTGTTGTAAATGTTTCCTCTTCCCTCTCCTCTTGTTGACGTGTAAATACGGCGAATCCTGTATGGGGCGGAATACCCTAAATAAAGGCTTTTGTTGTTGTTGTTTCCCCATTTGATATTTTATCTGCAAAAATAATAATAATAATTCCTCAAAATATTGACATGTTAGGAAGCTTACTTGTATATCAGGGTTCCGGGACAAGGTGCTCAACATTAAATGAATAACTGGATATATTGAGATACACCTAAATAATCATTTGTACGATCAATATTAAAAAAAGGTTATATTGTAGACAAATTCGGTGTGTAAGAAATATGCTTTTAATCTACACAAAGAATTAACTTTCTTCATATATAATTCATAAATCACATCTGTGAAAATCACGCACCTAAGCCACTGAATCTATGATACAGCCCATGTCAAATATATCATAATACTTTACTTTTGGTGACAGAAAGTGAATTATGTTAATATTGAAGTTGGAAGCAAAATTCTTCATTTTCATCAGAAAAAAAAAAATCATCGAAATTGGCGAGTATTTTTAATCTTCGTCGGGATTTAAAACAAGATTTAAAAAATGGCAAAAGATATTACGTATATTGTAAACGGTGCGATACGTTTCGATATTGTCGCCACAAGGCTAAGGCCTTCCTAAAACAAAATCTGATGATCTTTCAATTATTTATTTGTATTGGAAAGTAACGTCGCACCCATAGCAACAACGGCCACTTCCCCCAGACATCACGTGACCTGGAGCCAACCGCCGGCGTTCCTGTATATAGGTTTCAGTTTTGTTTGTTGACTCATGCTGGGCTTACCTTCTTTTAACTCTCTATTGTTTGTCATCTAAAAATAATCTATTTGATAATTAAACATACTTTCTGAGATCCAACCTCTGTTTTATTCTTACATGGCAGCAGAGCTTGGTTGGTATCAAATATTTTTGTTTATCTAAGCTGAAATTCGTTTGCTTGCTCAAGATGACAACTGAACTTCCACAAATTCAAAAATTCAACGGCGATAATTTTCATCTATGGAAATTTCAAATGAAGATTATTCTAGAAGCAAAAGATCTTCTCAGTATAACTGATGGCTCTGAGGTAAAACCTGAAATAGAGGATATTGCAAAATTCTCTAACTGGAAAAAGAAAGATGCAAAATCCAAAATGCTGATCACTACTGCTCTAGAGTTTAAATATCTTCAACAGATTGTTAATTGCCAGACTTCAGCAGAAATGTGGAAGAAATTATCAACAATATATGAACTGAAATCTGAAACAAACAAATATTTGCTGCAACAAAGATTTTTCGAGAGAATATAAAATGAATCCAAATGATAACATTGCTACTCATATTTCCAAAGTTGAAACTCTGGCACAACAAATGAAAGATCTAGGTGAGCCAATCTCTGATGTTGCCCTAATTACAAAGATAATTTGCAGCTTGCCTGATAAATACAAGAATTTCATAACAGCATGGGATTCAGTTTCATCAGAAGAAAAGACACTAGAAAACTTGACGGCAAGATTACTGAAAGAAGAAAGCTTACAGGATCATTGGGATTCTTCAGGAAATTCTAAACCAGATAATGCCTTGATGACTTTTTCAAAGTTCAACAGAAATTCAACAGCTTCCAACAAACAGCAGCAGCATCAACAATCCATTAAAGATAAAAAGAAGAACACACACTGTGGATATTGCAAGAAGAAAGGACATTGGTGGAAAGAATGCTATAAAAGAAAGGAAGAACAAAAAGGACAACAGCCAAGTTCTTCATCCAGAGATGATAGCTGTGCTTTTTCAGCTGAGACAAGTGCCTTCCTCGCTGAAACAAAGGATTCCTGGATTGCAGATTCTTGAGCAATGGATCACATGACTTTCAGAAGAGAATGGTTCTCTACGTTCGAAGAAATACCAGAAGGTGTTCATCCTGTGTGCCTTGGAGATGGAAAGCAGATCTATGCAAAAGGTAAGGGAAATATTGATATTCTCTCTTATGTTGATAGTCAGAAAATTAATGCAACTCTTTTGGATGTTCTCTATGTACCTGAATTGGAGACTAATCTTTTCTCAATATCTACTGCAACAAAACATGGTTTGACGCTCATTTGTAAAGGAAATCAGATAAAATTGACTAAAAATTCGAAAGTGCTAGTTACTGGAATAAAGGACAATTCAAATCTTTATAGAATTTTTATTAAAGCAAAGCAATCTTCACAAACTCATGTTGCTCAGTTAAGTCTAGATATATGGCATCAAAGAATGGGTCATGTAAATCCTATAAAATTAACCCAAATGTTTGAAAATAATGTTTTTGAAGAAGATATTAAAATTAGAGAAAAGCCTGATTCTTTACTATGTGAAGCATGCATCTATGGAAAACAAAATAGAAAGGTTTTTCACGCGTCAACAAGTCCAAATTCGACCTATCCAGGAGAGCTGATCTATTCAGATGTTTGTGGACCAATGAGTAAAAGATCACCAGGTGGATCATTATATTTTGTATCATTCAAGGATGATTTTTCAAGATTTAGAGTGGCCTACTTCATTAGGCATAAATCAGATGTTCTTGAGAAATTTAAAGAATTTGTAAAAAGGGTTAGGACTGAAACTGGAAATAAAATAAAAAGATTCAGAACAGATAATGGCACAGAATTCTTAAATAAGAATTTTTCTGATTATCTAAAATCTCTAGGAATTGTTCATGAACTCACTGCTCCATATACCCCAGAACAGAATGGAATTGCTGAAAGAGATAACAGAACAATAGTTGAATCAGCTAGATGCTTGTTACATGGAAGAAAAATGCCGCTTGAACTGTGGGCTGAAGCCGTAAACACAGCAGTCTATCTCTTAAATAGATGTACTACTAAAGTATTGGGAAATTCTACACCTTATGAAATATGGTACAAGAGAAAACCCTCCATCTTACATTTGAAAACTTTTGGATGTAACGCTTATGTGCATATACCAAAAGATAACAGAAAGAAATTAGACAAAAAGAGTATTCGTACATTTTTTGTTGGATATACTGAAACTAACAAAAATTATAGAATGTGGGATCCTATTGCTAGAAAAATTATCATAAGCAGAGATGTAATATTTACTGAAGCTAATACATCAGAAAATATTCAGGATAACCAACAAGAGCAGGTAACTATATACAGTGAAGAAAGTGTTGATAACACAAATACCAGTTCCAAACCAGAAGAATCATGTCGATACCCTCTCAGGAATAGAATCAGAGAAAATGAACAAACATCAACCAGCTGTACAAGAGCTATTTCATATGCTTGTTATGTCCATGACCAAGAACCATTGAACTATGAAGATGCAATTGTAGGACAAAACTCCAAACAGTGGAAACTAGCTATGGACGATGAATTCAATTCCTTGATGAAAAATCAAACATGGACGTATGTGACACTACCATCAGACAGAAAAGCTATTGCATGCAAGTGGGTATACAAAATAAAGCAAAATGCAGATGGATCAAATAAAATGTTTAAGGCTAGACTAGTTGCGAAAGGTTATTCACAAAAACCAGGACTTGATTATGGTGAAACTTTTTCTCCAGTAGTAAAATTTGATTCAATTAGAACAATCTTATCACTTTGTGCATCACTTGATATGGAAATGATTCAGTTAGATGTAAAATCTGCCTTCTTGAATGGTGATTTGGAAGAAGAACTTTACATGGAACAACCCCAAGGTTATGAAAACCCAGATTTTCCAAATCATGTTTGCTCTCTTCAGAAAAGCATCTATGGTCTTAAGCAATCCCCCAGAATGTGGAACAAGAAATTTCATGAGTTTTTAATTAAGTTTGATCTCAAACCTAGCATATCAGATTCATGTGTCTATACAATGAAATGTAAACAGGCTTACATATTACTTGCAATATATGTAGATGATTGCTTAACCCTTAGTTACTGGCGCCTATTTTCCTTACACAATTACTGGCGTTCGGCCTCTCAGGCCGTCTTTTAAAATCAATAATAAACCATGTTATTTATAAAATAAAAAGAAATTAAACGTATACACATAATTTACAAAGAATAAATATTTTGTTTTTTTCGAATAAACAGAGCTCTAAACAAAATTAAATGAAAATATACAAGAAACTCTTTCTATCTAAATATTCTATATATATTCTAAAAAATTCTATCTAAAATATTTTATTCAAGATTAGGTGCACAATTCAAGCATATTTCAATAGAATGATCTTTGCAGATTGGTTCTTTGCATTTTTTGAATTGCATTTGAGTTCGACGATCTTTTTTACATAGGTAGCATCTTTTGCGTTTTTTGGACCAAGGACTGCCGCTTGTGGATTCCTAGATAACACATATTATTGATATTTCGTTTGAATATCAAATAAATATTTGCCTACCTCAAGTGATGAAGTTCCAGCATGCTTCTGAATTAATACTTGCAGATCTCTTGACAAATTTTTGGCTTGATTTCTCATATTCAAGGCATCTCTCATTAGTTGTAGAGCAAGCTGCTTTATAAAATCTTTTCGAGCCATTCCACCGTCTTGCTTGACAGCCTTATAAATTACTGCTGAATTTATTGCAACCACATCCAAAAAGTTGAAAAATAAACACAGGGGCCATCTTTTGGTTCTTCTTCCAACTGAATACATGTCTGATCAACTACATCTACACCACCTTTGGTCATATTATAAAATGTGATTATCTCGGGGTTTTATTGTTCAGCAGTTTCTTGATCAATTGTTGTGGTCGAATGCATTGTGGAGAGTAATATAACAGATTTTCCAATTTTAGGGACATAGGATACCAAATTTTTGTTTTTTGAAAAACCAAAAGTGGAACCGAACTTCTATTATATTATACAAAATTACAATCACAAAACACAATTTAGAATGCATATAATTGAAGCAAGAGTAATAAAAAAACGAATGCTCAACTTATTTGTTGCGTTTGAACGTCTATAAAACCAAAAGTGAAACGGCCAATAATAGGGGCGCTAAAATTTCCAGTGACGTAATTACTGGCGCTCGGCTTTAAAGGCCGTTTGATTTAATAACTCGGGATATACAAAATAGATTTCTCTTAAAATGAAAAGTTCTTCAAATAAATGCATTTTATTAAGATACCTAAAATTTTGATGAAAAATATTGCATTTTGAAAATTTCGCAAACATTTTTAATTTTCACACGGCCTTTCAAGCCGAACGCCAGTAATTACGGGTTAATCTGCAGTGTAAATAAACAACATTTAGATGATATAGTACAGTACTTAAATTCCAATTTTGAAATAAAAACTTTTACTGCCGATTATTTCCTTGGCCTACAAATATATCGAGATAGAACAACTAAAATGTTATTTCTGCATCAAGCCTCATACATTGAAAGAACACTTGAACATTACAACCTTCTTGAAATTAAGTTACAATCTGTACCTTCTGATCCTTACTCAAAACTAACAAAAGAGATGTGCCCAAAGGATGATCAGGAAATTGAAGAAATGAACAATATTCCATACAGACAGACAATTGGTAGTTTAATGTACCTCATGACTGGAACTAGACCTGATATTGCCTACGCAGTCAGCAGGGCTAGCCAATTTATGAACAACCCAGGACCTTCACATTGGACCGCAGTAAAGAAAATATTTGGATACTTAAAAGCTACGAAAAACATCGGTATTTGTTTTGGTGGGAGTTCCTGCACTACATCTCTGATAGGTTTTTCCGATGCTGATTTTGGTGGAGACCTAGACACAAGAAAATCAACCACCGGATATGTGTTCATGTTGAATAATGGACCTATTTCTTGGTGCAGTCAAAAACAGAATTGTGTGTCTCTGTCAACAACAGAATCTGAATATATTGCGGCTTCCAAAGCAACAACAGAAGCAATTTGGCTGAGACATCTTCTACGCGAGCTACATCAAGAACAAGTAAAGCCTACAACAATTTTTTGTGACAATTAAAGCTGCATAAGACTTGTTCACAACCCAGAATACCACAAAAGAACTAAACATATTGATATTTCGTATCACTTTATCAGAGATCATTTTCAAAACCATGCAATTGACCTTCTTTATGTCTGCTCCAATGATCAAGCTGCAGACATATTTACGAAAGCTCTACCTCCAGAAAGGTATAGAAGACTAAGAAGCCAACTTGGACTGTTTGAAACAACGGAGTGCACGTTAGGTGGGAGTATTGGAAAGTAACGTCGCACCCATAGCAACAACGGCCACTTCCCCCAGACATCACGTGACCTGGAGCCAACCGCCGGCGTTCCTGTATATAGGTTTCAGTTTTGTTTGTTGACTCATGCTGGGCTTACCTTCTTTTAACTCTCTATTGTTTGTCATCTAAAAATAATCTATTTGATAATTAAACATACTTTCTGAGATCCAACCTCTGTTTTATTCTTACAATTTGAATCTATTTTGTCATTTATATTGATAATTCTGAAAACCATTGGTAATACCTGCGGATGTCTTCTCACCTAACACGGTGGTTCTAGGCGCAAGTGCTGAGCGCCCAGCGCGAGCTGTACCAGGCCGAGACGGTGCTCCTGGAGCTACTGAGGAACCGCACCAGCCGAGGGGCCTACCATCAGCTCTCCGTGGTGTACGCCCGCATGAACCGCACGGCGGAAGCGCTGGACGCCATTGCGGGGGCCCTAGAGCTGTGTCCGACCGCGGACCCCCAGTGTGGCCGGCTGCACTCACATCACGCCGACCTGCTCAAGGACCTGAGGGATTATTCCAGTGCAGCGGAGGTAAGCTGCCCCATTCACATACAATCCTTTAGTCGATTCTCTTTAAAAAACTTTTCTCTTTGTAATGTAAAATTTGTATTTCTTCTCTCTCACATTTTTTTATGTCTACACTGTAAAGAATTAATATTTGACAAATATATCGGATATATGTTATTTAGGACTCTATTTACCGTACAGAACTTACTACCGTACAAAAAAAGAAAGTAGGAATTTGATAGTTCTACACTTTAGTTCCAACGGTACATCGTCAAAAGCTGAATACCACTATCTTTTTGCAAGTCAATGTATTTCAAACTTTGACTTTAAAATATTTGAATATATAATGATTTATTATAAATTATTTCTCTTTGAAATATATAAATATTGATTTTTCACAGAAAAGAAACTTATGCGGTGAAACTTTAAGTGTTGTTTTATAATCATACGCCGCAGTCCTTTATAATGTATTATAAGTTACTTTAAGTATTATTTACGAACGGAAAAATACGTCCAGGGTAGCCTAGTGGACATGGCATCTGCCCGGTAAGCGGAACGTTGTGGGTTCGATTCCCGCCCCTGGACACTTTTATTTTTCCGTTCGCCATTACTCTTCATATTTTCACCCTTTCATACTTCATCCAAAAAAGTTAGAAATAGTAAATATTTCTCTTTGAAATAAATATTGATTTTTCACAGAAAAGAAACTTATGCGGTGAAACTTTAAGTGTTGTTTTATAATGATTTATGCACCAAAAGGATATACAGAACACATTTCTTCTGACAATTAACATAATTTAATATACACTCAGTTAATTATCAAGTTTGACAATTCGCACACTTAGTTAATGATGAATATAGAATGATGTGAAATTGATGATAATTAAATGAATGCTATGTACATTGCAGCAGTCTCAGCGGTGGTTCGCTCTCTCTCGATGTATCATCCTTTAACAATCCATGTAGGATAGATAGTATAGACTTTCACTCTTACCTTTAAATAGAAAATGGTGAATTGAAATTATTTTTAAATATCTAAATACTATATATTATTAAAAACTAGCGGATGTACCCGGCTTCGCCCGGGTTTTACGCGAGTAAAGGTTTGTCTAACGAATCTCTCGATAAAGTGAACATTTTTCCCGGTCCCTTGAAAAATACTCGATAAGTTGAATGAAATCAATATTAATTGGTTCCCTCGGTAATTGAAAGTTAAAGGAATAGTAGCTTGCCTTGGAATTGTATCATTATTCTTGTCTCAAATAAATTGCCGTGTCATCCTGAATTTTGTCTTTCCTAATTTTCTACATTACAAAATCATCGTATTATCATGATAATATTTAGAGCAGATTGTTGAATTATATCAGATAAATTAGAATATTTATCTTGATTATTTTTAGGCGAAAAGTTATTTCAAATATTTTATTTGCTAGAAACCTTCCCAGTACTATACTAAATAACTTCCCAAAGTTTCATGGCGTTCCAATGAGTGGTTTGGTCAGGCATAAAGGACACACACACACATACATTCATTTATATATATATATAGATAAAGAAGGGGCATATCCTAACCACGAGCACATGTGCCTTTTAGATGGCAGAGCGCCATCTAGTGGAGCAAAAATAAACTAAACGTTTATGGCGTTCTAGATGGCGCTTTGCCATCTAAAAAGCACATATGCTCGTGGTCAGGAGATGCCTTCTTTATTTTTAACTAGCCGAATGACCCGGGCAACGCCCGAGTTTTACCCGATTAAATGTTTTTATTCAAATACTATTCGTTACAATTATAAATTGGCACCGTGGATGTCACTTTTGTGAAACGTCCCGCTCCAAACTTTGTGTGTTTTTAAAATATAAAAATAAATATGTAAATTTTCACAACGATATTTGAAAATTATATTATTTTGATTTTCAAATACTATTCGTTACAATTATAAATTGGCGCCGTGGATGTCACTCTTGTGAAACGTCCCGCTCCAAACTTTGTGTCTGAGAAGCGATATTTTTATAGAAAGATGATCTGGCTTTTGTTTTCTGCTCGAATGAATGTTTTTCTGTTAGAATTTTGTTCCTGCGTACAAAATAATGAACTGGTTTCACCCGTGGTCTCTGCTTTTTGGAATTTTTTCCGATATAATTTTGTATTTGATAATCAAACATGATACAGCAATATCGTCATCATCATTTTCTGACTAAAAATATATTGTTTTAATAATTGATTTATATATTTTTAATAAAAACCTATGGTCTTCCTCTTATTTATTTACCTATGTATGGAAATTTTGGTTTGAATTAGTGAACTACTGCGAATTTGTATACCGGACATACAAACCAACATACATACATTCATTTTTATATATATAGATATCAACACCTGACTCACTTATCTTTTATTTTTCTATTGTTTTTTCACTAAATATTATGTGTTTTATTTGAGGATTATTTCATATTTCATAAGATAAATTACACACACATAAATAAATATAAAGATATATATCACAAAGAGTTGCGGGAGGATCATATCCATGTACCAGAAAAGGCAGCTCTCCCTTTAATTGTACATCTGAACGATGCACTCTACCTCACCCTAGTAAAAAACCCTTACTAGTCTTCTTCTTCTTTCTTATCTCCACACTGGGTGAAGTAGAATGCGTCTGCCTTTGTCATTAAGACTGGGAGCACTACTCAGTGGCAGGCCGACTTAGCTCCAAAAGAAATGGCCGCCTCTGACATGAGGAACAGACGCCATGTGCAGCCACTCCTAACATGGAGTACAAACGCTGCTCATCCTGTATACCTGGATCAGGAGCCCTTACAGGGTACTATCAGCCGGGCCAGCTGAACCCAGGTTTTTTAGTGAGCTTGTTACTGCTCCCCCTCCTCCTTTTTCATCAGAACTTGGGACCGGCAAATATGATGACAAAGAATGAGTTACAACACCACTTTTAGCAAATTGGTATACAGCTTCGCTTTTTGTCTGAATTTTTCCCTAAACTAGTGTTTTGTCTCATTATTTATCATCACTCGTAAAGTATTTTTACTATGACGTGGCTGGGTGCATTGTTCTGATACTCAATTAAAGGAAGAGGTGTCTAGTTATAATATTGTTATGCAGTCGTAAAAAGAATAATAAAAACTATTTTTTATCATAATTTGCTTTAATATTGTGCCAATAGTGTATAGAATCCATAATTTGATAAAGTACTAATTGACTTAAGGCGACTAGAATAAAGAAAACAAAAGACGTATTTACATATCTACAAAATATTTGAACCGGCAACGGAAAAGAGAGAGAGAAAATATGGTTTTACGGGCTATTAACCAAAAGTTATGATTTTTGAGCCCAAGCGCGATGTCAGGTGGCAAGGGACCCTAGGATCTGGCGGCAGGAGATGTGTCGCAGGGGTAGTGGAAACGTTGGGCAAGCAGGGGAACAGCGCCAAGGTGCAGTGAGGCAGGAGCATTGAAATGGCCGGCAACGGGAAACGACAACAATAGATTTATATAGAGAAAACCGCGACATCTGGCGGTCGATTTACTGAGTAGTTTGTTCTAAAAGTTTTAATTTTAAATTTTAAAATATAAATCATTATAAAACATATATAATAAATATGATATCAATATTTTTTTTTTATTAGCCTCAAGGAACTTTTCGAATGTGAAAGAGAAACTTTAATATCACAAAATTAGAAAGATATTGTCACGTGGTAAATTAAAAAAGACAAACGTCAGGATAATACAGAAATATATTTAAGGCAAGAACAATCTATGAATGATGAACAACAGATAAGCAATGAGGAAAGACAAACGTCAGGATGATACAGAAATTTATGTAAGGTAAGAACAATCTATGAATGATGAACAACAGATAAGCAATGAGGAAAGACAAACGTCAGGATGATACAGAAATTTATGTAAGGCAAGAACAATCTATGAATGATGAACAACAGATAAGCAATGAGGAAAGACAAACGTCAGGATGATACAGAAATTTATGTAAGGCAAGAACAATCTATGAATGATGAACAACAGATAAGCAATGAGGAAAGACAAACATCAGGATGATACAGAAATTTATGTAAGGCAAGAACAATCTATGAATGATGAACAACAGATAAGCAATGAGGAAAGACAATCGTCAGGATGATACAGAAATTTATGTAAGGCAAGAACAATCTATGAATGATGAACAACAGATAAGCAATGAGGAAAGACAAACGTCAGGATGATACAGAAATTTATGTAAGGTAAGAACAATCTATGAATGATGAACAACAGATAAGCAATGAGGAAAGACAAACGTCAGGATGATACAGAAATTTATGTAAGGCAAGAACAATCTATGAATGATGAACAACAGATAAGCAATGAGGAAAGACAAACGTCAGGATGATACAGAAATTTATGTAAGGTAAGAACAATCTATGAATGATGAACAACAGATAAGCAATGAGGAAAGACAAACGTCAGGATGATACAGAAATTTATGTAAGGCAAGAACAATCTATGAATGATGAACAACAGATAAGCAATGAGGAAAGACAAACGTCAGGATGATACAGAAATTTATGTAAGGTAAGAACAATCTATGAATGATGAACAACAGATAAGCAATGAGGAAAGACAAACGTCAGGATGATACAGAAATTTATGTAAGGCAAGAACAATCTATGAATGATGAACAACAGATAAGCAATGAGGAAAGACAAACGTCAGGATGATACAGAAATTTATGTAAGGTAAGAACAATCTATGAATGATGAACAACAGATAAGCAATGAGGAAAGACAAACGTCAGGATGATACAGAAATTTATGTAAGGCAAGAACAATCTATGAATGATGAACAACAGATAAGCAATGAGGAAAGACAAACGTCAGGATGATACAGAAATTTATGTAAGGTAAGAACAATCTATGAATGATGAACAACAGATAAGCAATGAGGAAAGACAAACGTCAGGATGATACAGAAATTTATGTAAGGTAAGAACAATCTATGAATGATGAACAACAGATAAGCAATGAGGAAAGACAAACGTCAGGATGATACAGAAATTTATGTAAGGCAAGAACAATCTATGAATGATGAACAACAGATAAGCAATGAGGAAAGACAAACGTCAGGATGATACAGAAATTTATGTAAGGCAAGAACAATCTATGAATGATGAACAACAGATAAGCAATGAGGAAAGACAAACGTCAGGATGATACAGAAATTTATGTAAGGCAAGAACAATCTATGAATGATGAACAACAGATAAGCAATGAGGAAAGACAAACGTCAGGATGATACAGAAATTTATGTAAGGCAAGAACAATCTATGAATGATGAACAACAGATAAGCAATGAGGAAAGACAAACGTCAGGATGATACAGAAATTTATGTAAGGCAAGAACAATCTATGAATGATGAACAACAGATAAGCAATGAGGAAAGACAAACGTCAGGATGATACAGAAATTTATGTAAGGTAAGAACAATCTATGAATGATGAACAACAGATAAGCAATGAGGAAAGACAAACGTCAGGATGATACAGAAATTTATGTAAGGTAAGAACAATCTATGAATGATGAACAACAGATAAGCAATGAGGAAAGACAAACGTCAGGATGATACAGAAATTTATGTAAGGTAAGAACAATATATGAATGATGAACAACAGATTAGCAATGAGGAAAGACAAACGTCAGGATGATACAGAAATTTATGTAAGGTAAGAACAATCTATGAATGATGAACAACAGATAAGCAATGAGGAAAGACAAACGTCATGATGATACAGAAATTTATGTAAGGTAAGAACAATCTATGAATGATGAACAACAGATAAGCAATGAGGAAAGACAAACGTCAGGGTGATACAGAAATTTATGTAAGGTAAGAACAATCTATGAATGATGAACAACAGATAAGCAATGAGGAAAGACAAACGTCATGATGATACAGAAATTTATGTAAGGCAAGAACAATCTATGAATGATGAACAACAGATAAGCAATGAGGAAAGACAAACGTCAGGATGATACAGAAATTTATGTAAGGCAAGAACAATCTATGAATGATGAACAACAGATAAGCAATGAGGAAAGACAAACGTCAGGATGATACAGAAATTTATGTAAGGCAAGAACAATCTATGAATGATGAACAACAGATTAGCAATGAGGAAAGACAAACGTCAGGATGATAGAGAAATTTATGTAAGGTAAGAACAATCTATGAATGATGAACAACAGATAAGCAATGAGGAAAGACAAACGTCAGGATGATACAGAAATTTATGTAAGGCAAGAACAATCTATGAATGATGAACAACAGATAAGCAATGAGGAAAGACAAACGTCAGGATGATACAGAAATTTATGTAAGGCAAGAACAATCTATGAATGATGAACAACAGATAAGCAAAGAGGAAAGACAAACGTCAGGATGATACAGAAATTTATGTAAGGCAAGAACAATCTATGAATGATGAACAACAGATAAGCAATGAGGAAAGACAAACGTCAGGATGATACAGAAATTTATTAAGGCAAGAACAATCTATGAATGATGAACAACAGATAAGCAATGAGGAAAGACAAACGTCAGGATGATACAGAAATTTATTAAGGTAAGAACAATCTATGAATGATGAACAACAGATAAGCAATGAGGAAAGACAAACGTCAGGATGATACAGAAATTTATGTAAGGCAAGAACAATCTATGAATGATGAACAACAGATAAGCAATGAGGAAAGACAAACGTCAGGATGATACAGAAATTTATTAAGGAAAGAACAATCTATGAATGATGAACAACAGATAAGCAATGAGGAAAGACAAACGTCAGGATGATACAGAAATTTATGTAAGGTAAGAACAATCTATGAATGATGAACAACAGATAAGCAATGAGGAAAGACAAACGTCAGGATGATACAGAAATTTATTAAGGTAAGAACAATCTATGAATGATGAACAACAGATAAGCAATGAGGAAAGACAAACGTCAGGATGATACAGAAATTTATTAAGGTAAGAACAATCTATGAATGATGAACAACAGATAAGCAATGAGGAAAGACAAACGTCAGGATGATACAGAAATTTATGTAAGGCAAGAACAATCTATGAATGATGAACAACAGATAAGCAATGAGGAAAGACAAACGTCATGATGATACAGAAATTTATGTAAGGCAAGAACAATCTATGAATGATGAACAACAGATAAGCAATGAGGAAAGACAAACGTCAGGATGATACAGAAATTTATGTAAGGCAAGAACAATCTATGAATGATGAACAACAGATAAGCAATGAGGAAAGACAAACGTCAGGATGATACAGAAATTTATGTAAGGCAAGAACAATCTATGAATGATGAACAACAGATAAGCAATGAGGAAAGACAAACGTCAGGATGATACAGAAATTTATGTAAGGCAAGAACAATCTATGAATGATGAACAACAGATAAGCAATGAGGAAAGACAAACGTCAGGATGATACAGAAATTTATGTAAGGCAAGAACAATCTATGAATGATGAACAACAGATAAGCAATGAGGAAAGACAAACGTCAGGATGATACAGAAATTTATGTAAGGCAAGAACAATCTATGAATGATGAACAACAGATAAGCAATGAGGAAAGACAAACGTCAGGATGATACAGAAATTTATGTAAGGCAAGAACAATCTATGAATGATGAACAACAGATAAGCAATGAGGAAAGACAAACGTCAGGATGATACAGAAATTTATGTAAGGCAAGAACAATCTATGAATGATGAACAACAGATAAGCAATGAGGAAAGACAAACGTCAGGATGATACAGAAATTTATGTAAGGCAAGAACAATCTATGAATGATGAACAACAGATAAGCAATGAGGAAAGACAAACGTCAGGATGATACAGAAATTTATGTAAGGCAAGAACAATCTATGAATGATGAACAACAGATAAGCAATGAGGAAAGACAAACGTCAGGATGATACAGAAATTTATGTAAGGCAAGAACAATCTATGAATGATGAACAACAGATAAGCAATGAGGAAAGACAAACGTCAGGATGATACAGAAATTTATGTAAGGCAAGAACAATATATGAATGATGAACAACAGATAAGCAATGAGGAAAGACAAACGTCAGGATGATACAGAAATTTATGTAAGGCAAGAACAATCTATGAATGATGAACAACAGATAAGCAATGAGGAAAGACAAACGTCAGGATGATACAGAAATTTATGTAAGGTAAGAACAATCTATGAATGATGAACAATAGATAAGCAATGAGGAAAGACAAACGTAAGGATGATACATAAATTTATTTAATGCAAGAACAATCTATGAATGATGAACAACAGATAAACAATGAGGGAAGTTCACAGAGTAGCAAAATATAAACAAAAAAATGATTCTCTGTTAATAAAATAATAATTTGCTACATAGCTCCTTCCCTATGGGAGCTGTGACCCACAGCTTGTAATTAATGTAGATACTGACATGGATCTGTCATGCTTCTACCAAGAATTTCATCGAAGTCTTGGAACTTTGTCCCTAGTACGTTTGCATCCTCTTTCTTGCGGCGTGAATAGCGGCTTTGTCGTCGTATCGTCGCCTATAAGGACATCGTCATCTTGGAGGGAAGTCTTGGCTTTGACACGGCGGTGGAATCCTGGAGCCAGTCTCCGAAAATGTAGATCACAGCATCTATGGCCTTTAGCTCTTCTCGTCGATATTCAGTTTGTCTTCCCTAACTTACCCAGCATCTCCACCAAAATGCCACGTGGAAAATTAGGAAAGACAGGATAATACAGAAATGTATTTAAGGCACTATCAAACTATGAATGATAAACAAAAGATAAGCAATGAGGGAAATTTACAAAAAAAAATGATACTCTATTAATAAAATAACACTTTGCTACAATAGGATATGTACATGTGAAGGAAGAGGCCAAATATAATTATTTCTCTCCGTGAAACGGAAGCAGTTAAAAATATGAATGAGTCCCTCACTTCACAATTTTTTAATTTAAAACTCTGTCAACACTTGGAACATGTGTCGAGTTTTTGCCCTGACAGAGATCTAAAAATATAACTGAAGACAGATTTATTAGAAAATTTTGCCAAAAAGCAAAACGCTGATTTTTTTCATGGAGAATCTTCTCATTAATCATCGTATTTTTATAAAGTTTGTCGCAGCCTTGCTTCCGTGACTACGTTTAGACTCAGGTGGAAACCACAGGAACGCCACAACGTTATCAGAAATCGATGGTGAATTGTTCGTAAAGAGTTTAATAAGAAAATCCCCCCCCCCCCCTTCCTTTAAAAAAAAAAAACAAAAGATTTAGTAAGATAAAGATAGTTGGAAATAAGGAAAATTTAAAGACAAATCTCCAAAAAAATTATATATTAATTATAAAAAAATATTCTGACTATGTTTTTACATTAGCAGATATGTTATAGCCACGCTGATGCGATCTGTTTTTGCTCGTTGAATGCAGCAAATATTTGAACATTTTCTCAAGCGTCATATATTTTTTATATGTGCCCTAATATATTATCAACTTTCAATTTTTCTTAGTATATTATTCTCTAATATAGTGACATAAGGTTATTATATTATAATATCATAACATTATGTAATTATATTAGTGAGAACGAGAAGAATATTTATTAAAAATTAAAAGTTAATAATATTAGGGCATATATAAAAATGACTTTTGAGCAATTTTTCAAATATTCGCTGCATTCAACGGGTAAGAACAGATGCCACCAGCCTGGCTGTACCATCTCTGCCAAGAAGGCCCCAGCACTGATACTGTAAAAACTCGGATAAGAGTTATAAAGGTTATATAACACTACGGAAATCCACAACTCGCGTTAACTAAGAACAAAACGGCTTCTCAAGAAATTTAAACGCATAAATAATCACATAGAATGGAATCATAGTGACTATATATAAAATTAGACGAAAAACATGGTGAAGGAAGACGAGTTTCTTTTATTGATGCATAGGTGCAAGCTTTCGGGTAAAAACCCTTCAACAGGCAGCGCGCTTCATTGCTCGCCTGTTGAAGGGTTTTTACCCGAAAGCTTGCACCTATGCATCAATAAAAGAAACTCGTCTTCCTTCACCATTTTTTTCGTCTAATTTCAATTCAGGAAGAATTCTTTATCTATATATATAAAATACTAGCGGATGTGTATCCGGCTTCGCCCGGGTTTTATCCGAGTGAAAGTTTGCCTAACGAATATTATATATTATGAAGTATAATAAACAATGCTAAAGATTAGTTTTAATTATTAATCAAGATTGTGTGTGAATATGTGAGAAAGATGTAATATCGTTGTTGTTTTCTTGGCCGACTGTTTTACATATGGTGTTATCTTAAAATTGCTTGTTTTGAATATTTTTTTAGATTGAGTTGAATGAATTGCTGATTTTTTTTTTTTGTATTTATATATAAATAAAATTAACTCTGTTGATTTTTTTTGTATTTTATCGATAACAGCAAAGTTATGTATTTTAAAGTTAGGAAAAATATTTTGATGTTAAGCAAAACCTGCTCCATTTCGTTTTACATAAATGTTGAAAATTTGGTCGAAATTGATGCATTGTAACGAAAGTTTTTAGCGAACACCACTTATGAAATTTCCATTTATATAGAAGATATAATATAAATGAGTTTTAAAAATTGTTAAAAAAAAATGCATCGGCCGGGAATCGAACCCT
Source organism: Cordylochernes scorpioides (assembly GCA_030710605.1). Taxonomy (NCBI): domain Eukaryota; kingdom Metazoa; phylum Arthropoda; class Arachnida; order Pseudoscorpiones; family Chernetidae; genus Cordylochernes; species Cordylochernes scorpioides. The sequence continues at coordinate 3,726,337 of CP092879.1, forward strand.
GGCCGCCCGCGTGGCAGGCGAGCATTCTACCACTGAACCACCGATGCTTTAAAAAAATCAAATTCATTTATCGTCGCGACCAGTGCTGCGCCCTAGCGGTAAAAGACTGGAACTAACGCTTTTTGGTTTTTTATTTTAAAAAAAAGCACATTAACTTTTTTAGTTTTTTGAATAGCCTATATGTTAAACGAAATCTTCAGCTACCTACATGCGAAATTCCATAATGATTGAGTCAGTAGATTTTGCGTGATGTGATAACAAACATCGATTTCGCATTTCATTTTTATATATATAAGGAAGGATATATTAAAGCCTATATCGTAACTGAAAAACATCAATAAATATAAAATCTATAAATAGGTGTCTTCATAATATGTGATATTTCGTCTCTATTTAGTGCAAAATAACTACAGAAATAATATATGCTATTTGAAGAGTTTACTTTTAGCTCTAATGTTACTAAAGGATTGTCGAAACATTGACGTCATTAGCTTTCAAGTTTATGAGCTCTTGATCGGAAGGTTGGTTTTCTGCTAGCCATTATTGCTGAGAGCAATATCTTTATTTACTTCATCATACAACATTCGGCAATTCCACAAAGTAGGAATTATCTCTTCACTTTGGTTACAAGTGGCATGTATGTTCAGCATGCGACTCAGGCAAAACATTTTCCAAATCCAACTTGAACGAAGTTGAACGTATAGACAATAGCGGCTGATAAATTAGACCGGGATTAAATCCAATATTGAAATGGTAATTAAATCATCTATGAATGGGATTCTTTTGACATACTATATTTAGATTCCGGGTTTTTAAAGCCTTTCTTTTATAAGATAATCAAATGAACTAAAAATATTACTAAGACAAACCATTTTACTATGAACGCATTTTTCTTATAATTTTAGCAACATTTAAAATTGATATATTACTCCTGTAGTAGGACTTTTAATCCCGAAAATAACGATAGTGAATAATATCTCAAAAGAAACTCATCCTTGGACACCCAATTTGTCATTTTGGTTTGATACAAGGGTTTAACATATTGAACTATAAATCCAATATGTGTGTTGCTCTCTGGTTCAAATCACATTAATAGGTACCGCTCAGCAAGAGCAACCTAGTCCATGATAATTGAACAATGAATAATATGTGAAGGTTATTAACATATTAAACAATTTTTAACGCGGGATTCAATCCCGGTTCATGACTGTCGGGAATCGAGCGTGTTACCCTCTCATCCACCGACTTATTGTCGGGAATCGAGCGTGTTACCCTCTCATCCACCGACTTATTGTCGGGAATCGAGCGTGTTACCCTCTCATCCACCGACTTATTGTCGGGAATCGAGCGTGTTACCCTCTCATCCACCGACTTATTGTCGGGAATCGAACGTGTTACCCTCTCATCCCCGACTTATTGTCGGGAATCGAGCGTGTTACCCTCTCATCCACCGACTTATTGTCGGGAATCGAGCGTGTTACCCTCTCATCCACCGACTTATTGTCGGGAATCGAGCGTGTTACCCTCTCATCCACCGACTTATTGTCGGGAATCGAGCGTGTTACCCTCTCATCCACCGACTTATTGTCGGGAATCGAGCGTGTTATCCTCTCATCCACCGACTTATTGTCGGGAATCGATCGTGTTACCCTCTCATCCACCGAATTATTGTCGGGAATCGAGCGTGTTACCCTCTCATCCACCGACTTATTGTCGGGAATCGAGCGTGTTACCCTCTCATCCACCGACTTATTGTTGGGAATCGAGCGTGTTACCCTCTCATCCACCGACTTATTGTCGGGAATCGAGCGTGTTACCCTCTCATCCACCGAATTATTGTCGGGAATCGAGCGTGTTACCCTCTCATCCACCGAATTATTGTCGGGAATCGAGCGTGTTACCCTCTCATCCACCGACTTATTGTCGGGAATCGAGCGTGTTACCCTCTCATCCACCGACTTATTGTTGGGAATCGAGCGTGTTACCCTCTCATCCACCTACTTATTGTCGGGAATCGAGCGTGTTACCCTCTCATCCACCGACTTTTGTTATGTGTTGCTCTCCAGTTTCCAGTTCCAAATAACTTTATTAGGTGCCGCTCAAAAAGAGCAACCTAGATCATCATATTTACAATATACTGAGGGGGGTGGTTATGTACAGGGGTTCATTTACAATTATAATTTATAATGATGTCGTTGGGTCCGGATTCTCAGGTCCTTGGGGATATTTTTCTTGAGAAGGTTTTTTCTGGCTTGTTTGATATTCAAGGTGGGTTTGTTTTTCATTTTTTTTCCACTTTTCGTCATTCTGGCTTAATTGATGGAGAATTTGTCTAGGTTTTAAATTTCTTATTTTCCTTTTTCCGCATTTGTAGTTTGTGGCTTCCTTAAAGGTGGGTTTTTTTAATTTTTCGGATTTTTGTGTTGCTCTCATTTAATGTAATATGGTATAAATTTTTCAAAATTTCATAAAATGTGATTTAGGACAAATAATCCTGAATTTATGAAGGTCAAGAGATATGTAAATAAACCCCATAGTTCAGTGGTGTGTGAGGAACGTCTGTTCATCGCCACATTTATCCCGAGGTGTCCAATAAACGGCCATTGTTGTTTCATTATAAATTGCCCAAGTGGCGGCAGGAATCGAACGGCTCTATCGGAAAAACCATTTTTTCATCTTTTGACAAGGTATCCAATCAATAGGCCCAACATATGGTTTTAAAGTTTGGCACTTCCACAAGTGTGGGGTTACTTCAATAAAACATTTGGACGATTCTTTAAAACCGTTTGGCTGTCAAATCTTCTCTTAGGAGCTTTTATTCTCAACCATCACAATTTTGTTTAATGCATTTATTGTGCGTTGGAGAGAATTATGTAGTTTTATATCTCTTTCTTGAGTCGCTTTTAATTTCAAATTATATTGTTCATACTAGCGGATGTGTACCCGGCTTCGTTCGGGTTTTATCCGAGTGAAAGTTTGCCTAGCGAATATTATTGATAATAATGATAATAATATTCGTTACCTTATATATTTATATAATATATAAAATATATTTTTCGAGCAAACATATCCATTCTCTATACTGAATAGATTTTTAAAAAATATATATAAATAAAAATATCTAGAGATATACTACATGATCTTAGCCAAAAGGCCGAGAAACGATATTTTATATATAGAGATGACCTGGCTTAGTGTGTCTTCTGCTCGAGTGAATGTTTCGCTGGTAGAATTTTGTTCCTGCATACTAAAAATTATTATCTGGTTTCGCCCGTGGTCTGCTTTAGTGAATATTCCACTAAAGAATTTTGTTTATGTCAATCAAGCATGATACAGCAATATTGTCATTATCTTTTCTGACTTAAAAATATTGTTGCTTGGTACTTGGTTAATTATAATTTGTATTGGTTAAAAGTGCGACAAAAAACTTTTCCAGATCTCTGTCCTGTTCAAATTTCAGCGAGATTAGTTACATATTGAGGGCGTGCATAGCTGACAAGCATATATAAATATATGTTCCCGGCTTCGCCCGGTTTTACCCGAATAAAAGTTTGCCTAACGAACATTTGTTAAAACCTTTCTAGCAAACATCCAATCCCTACTGAATCTACACTTGTCTATACTCTCGATAATTTGAATTTTTTTCCCGGTTCCTTTAAAATACTCGATAAGTTGAATAAAATCAATATTAATTGGTCCACTCGGTAATTTGAAGTTGAAGGAATAGTATCTTGCCACAAACGAACATTTGTATATAACTGAATTAAGCGAATGTACCCGGCTTCGCCCGGTTTTTACCCGAGTAAAAGTTTGCCTAACGATCATTTGTTAAAACGATTCTAGAAAACATCCAATCCATCTATATATAGATTTATAAATGCATTTAAATATAAATATTGTTATATGCGTTTAAATATATTTCTTAAAAACATTTATTAAATTTTAAATAAATTATTGTCACGTTTGTGAATTTTATAATTAATTATTTCTTTTTTTTCTCAAAGAATTATGTATATTAATTTAAAAATTCATTTTTGTTATCATCATCACATACAATGTAATTTTTTATATAAACAAACGATAATAAACAACAACAACAACAATGTAATTTGCATCTTCATTATTATAAAACAACAACAAATTAAATTAACAATGTAAAAATATATTTTAACATTGCAACATTTTAACATTTAACACAAAAACGTTACAATATTTTCTTTAAATATATATTAATATTGAAATGCAAAGTTTTTTTTTTACAACGTTATTGGCATATTATATTAATAAATTGTCAAATTAAATTTATTATACTTGCAACACATTTTAGCATTTTTACAATGTATGTTCTTCTTTTTATCGATTTGCCCTGGTAGGAATATTAGTATTCATATTCTCATAAATCCATATCACTTATAATTCACAGTCTTTCAATGTTTTTTATTGTATTTTTATCAACTATATAATTCGATCCACATTTTATTTTCCCTTCCTAAATATATTGATGAAATCATCTGTTTAATCTTATATTGATTTGGATATCAAAGTGTGTTCTTGTTAGAGAGCTTCAAGTCTATGATATCAGTTATAACTCGTATTGAAATAACAAAGAGTTCTGGATAACCCTATGTGTGTGAAATTAAATCTTTTTATTCCTTCAACCTAGGTTTTATCACAGGAATATATTGAGAGAGAAAATTTGGTATTGCCATTTTAAGTTAATATTAAAAAAACAGACCCTCCAACTAAACAGAAGGGAATAGACACAGTTGGCCAGATGGAAATCTGGTCACCTGCGCCCTCTAGTCTATAAAGAGGGAGCCAAAAGCTTCCCCATGTGCACTAGGTGCAAAACCGAAGAGGCCACTCCCCAACATTTACTAAATTGCATTGGAAAGGACAAAAGATCCCTGTACAGAGAACCAAGAAGAGTTCTTGAGCTTCTTTACGAGCACGACCTCCAAGATATTGTTTAATTTAGACTAAAAGGATAAGTAAAAAAAAAGTTAATATTTATCAATAGGCTAGGTATCGGAAGATCCATTTTAAAATTTATTTTCTATATTTCATACCGGAATGATAGTCTGGCAATTATTTTCCTATGTGAAATATCCTTTTGTTTTGTCGAAAGAAACACAGTTTATGGTAGGGTAGAAACATCTATTCCTCTCGAAAAGATATTCGAGTTGTAGGATTGTCAGTCGTTATAAAATTATTTGAAAGGGTTTACCAAAATACCATTTCAAATCTCTCGTGGTTTACTATTAACCACAAATACAAGTAGAGCTAATAGACATTTATATTATGATGCACTTGCGCGCCATCTGTTATCAAAATTCAAAACTATTTTAAAGGCGTAAGATTCTTTTTGATATTAAACAATTTCTACTGCCCTTACTGCAATGGAAAAATTAATGGGAGGGCCTGGCTCATCAGTGGTGAACCCTCTCAGCGGTTTCGCTAGTTTAATCTACCATACCGCTGTTATATTGCATTTTTGGAATTTATATACAATCAATTATGAATTAGCATTTCAGTTTAAAAGTTTCAAATTATCTTTTATCTTGGTTTACTTTATCTCGATTTTGAAGCTAAAGAGAGGGATTCTGAAGCTTACGAAGATAAAATATTGGGAGAAGTACCTGTTGTGTGTTATACCAATAACTGTCATACTACATGATCTACTGTGTTATACCAATAACTGTCATACTACATGATCTACTTTGTTATACCAATAACTGTCATACTACATGATCTACTGTGTTATACCAATAACTGTCATACTACATGATCTACTGTGTTATACCAATAACTGTCATACTACATGATCTACTGTGTTATACCAATAACTGTCATACTACATGATCTACTGTGTTATACCAATAACTGTCATACTACATGATCTACTGTGTTATACCAATAACTGTCATACTACATGATCTACTGTGTTATACCAATAACTGTCATACTACATGATCTACTGTGTTATACCAATAACTGTCATACTACATGATCTACTGTGTTATACCAATAACTGTCATACTACATGATCTACTGTGTTATACCAATGGTTTGCCACTGTGACAGAGCTACAGGCTGGCACTGGAGCTGGATCCGAGTCTGTCCCACGCCTATCTCAACCTGGCTGTCATTGAACACCTACAGGTAAGCTTGTGTTTGGATATATTGCTTGCCCAACATATCTTATTATTATTATTATTATCCCTAGTGCACGTGGTACAGGCTATGGTAATCATGATGGTTATTTAGCGACTGTTTTTACTGTAAGTACAGCACAGGTCTACACATGTGAAAAGCACTCCGATTTTTCACTTACAAATGTGCCAGAGCCCCGTTTGGTTACTTGCAATAGCTGGTGGGGTTGGAATTTTGCAAGAATCCGTGGCCATCGGAGCATTTTTTTATTAGAAAAAAGTGACCAATGCGGGATTCAACGTTGTGTTGCCGAATCGAGCCAAGCGTGTTGGGTATATCGTGTTATGGCGCAGATATGTAGATGATATCTTTTGTATCTGTGATCAGAATTCATATGAAACCATATTAGCATCCCTTAACAGTTATAATGAAGATATGTCGTTTACTATAGAAATAGCTCATGGGGGTGTAATACCATTCCTTGATGTTCTAATAATTCAAACTCCAAATTCTTACCACACTACCGTATATTACAAAAAAGATTTCCTCCCCAACTACACGCATTACACTTCCTGTTGTCCCATTTCCCAAAAAATCAGTATTATAAAAACTTTATCTAAGCGTGTACACACCCATTGTTCCCTTCCATCTTTTCAGGCAATAGAGAAACAGAACATAATCAAGAATCTCAACTATGCAGGCTATCCGACATCCTTTGTTTGCAAACATTTTTATGATTCCTCAGGAATAAGAAATACTGCTCATTACCTGTCCACCTGTTTCATTCCATACTCTCACAAATCGGCGGCCATAGCACGAGTTCTGAATAGATATGGTGTAAACTCATATTTCTCCAACACACTCAGTCTGGCAACCAAACTAAAACAGACAATAGTTAAAAATAGTGAAACCGTTGATTCCCTTAGTACCCACAATGCCATTTACTCCATATCATGTGAGCAGTGTGATGCCAAGTATGTCGGAGAGACTGGGAGAATGGTGAAGACCAGAATGGTGGAGCATGATAGATCGGTAAAAAGGAAAGATCCCCGCTCTCTAGTTTACCAACACATACGGGACACAGGCCACACATTCAACATCTATAACCCCTCGGCCCACTATCATGAGATTAAGAACAAGCACCAGCGATTGGTCCTGGAGGCTATACTCACCAAAAAATTTAAAAGCATCAATAGAGCAATAGACCTTCCTGAGATATATGATAATTTAATACTGGAACCTCCTATCTGAAAGATTTAGTTTTCATAACCTACTTATACCTTTACACGTCAATAGCAGTTTTAGTTTATTTTTATTTTGTTTTATAGTTGTTGTTCATACTTAGTCTCTGTAATAGCCTTGTATTATATGTATTATATGTTTATTTGCTTGCTTTGCTTAACTTCTATGAATGATCCTTCAATATTATGTTAATTCTCTGGCACAATTTTTACATATTTGTCTCATTTTCTTACTTTATATATATATATATATATATATATATAGCTGATTGCCAAAATAATTTGTCTCTTTTTTACTCCTGTGGATGGGCGGTTATGCCCGAAAGCTTGTGATCTGATATTATATATTAAAAGATACTCTTCCCTCATCAAGTAGTCCGTTATTAAAGTTAGTGAAGGGATTATTGATTCAATATATAGAACTTCTACATTTTCAGGGGTCACAGAGTTATAAAAAAAAAATACAAATTATTATTCATTTTAAAATAAAACATCGTGAAGTATTATTATTTTGCATATTCATTATTTAATAAAAAATATAGTTTTTAAACACTTTTAAAATATTACAAGTCAAAAAAAAAAAAAAAAAAATGAAGAGCACGACTACAACCACATATAAACATCCCACTACACAGTCAACAGAAGGTGTGTATTGTACGTATTAGGTTATTTGAGAGTGAAGAAATATATAGTTTTATTATTCATACATAAGTTAATAAAGGATTTTTATTCTAGAAATATTATATAGTAATTATATTTATCGCTTCTCGTCCTTTTGGCTAAGATTAATGTGTATATATATATATTAGATAAAAAAGGCATATATTGGATTTAAAAATATATATATGTATTTATATATATATATATATATATATAGCCGTGCGGCCACGCGTCGCGCGAGCTCCGCATCTTTCGCTTCTTTCATCCCTTTAAATCAACTTTACTTAAATTTAAATTATATCATCTTATTCGCCTTTAATCAAGCATCATTTCAAGCCATCTCTTGTAAAATTTCATCGATCTTTATATTATCCCTATTTTTCATAACTTAGCAAAGTTACAAATTGTAACTTTGCATCATCGCCATGGCAACGGCCAAGCCGGTCGTTGCCTCATCTTCATCTGCATCTATCACTCGGAATGCAAATTTTCCATCAAAATCGCACATCATTACCGAATCATTACCTCACCAATCAACAAATGACGAAAAAATCATAAACGTGCAAAATCAGAGAAAACGATTCACCTCTGAAGAACTCAAAAAGTTCGATGAAAATAGAAGGAAAACCTATGAAGGAAGAAGCAACTCTATTAAAGCTACAATCCAATTTAAGGCGATTCAAGACGCCACGGCGGAAGAACACCTGATCGGAATTGCCGATCTAATAGGCTTCGAAAATATACACTCCATCGGTAGAATAAATGGGCAAGCCATTGTTTCCGTCGCGAATACAGAGCTGGCTGAATCGCTCCTAACAAAAGGGTTCAAGGTCGGAAACGAGGTAATCTATCCCTCGCCACTTTTCAGAACCTCCAAGAAGTACATTCTCTCCGGCGTCCTGTCCTTCATACAGGATAAGGACATTAAAAAGGCCCTCGAACCATACGGACACATGATTAGCATCAGGCCTATTCCCTTCCCCACTGAAAATCCACTCCTCAAGCATCTTTCCTCACTAAGGAGGGAGGTTGTCTTTAAAACCAAGGAAAATGCATCGATGCCCGCCGTCATCTCCATTAATTATATGGACCAAACATTTAAAATATTTATAGGAGAAGACGTGACCTGTTCCGGTTGCAGATGGCACGGTCACATAAGAACGCGATGCCCATTCGACCCCGAGATCAGGGAAAAAGTAACAAGATCCTTCGCTGACGCCCTATATCCGACTTCACAGCCACAGACCCCGAAACGGCCTCCAACGGAGAGAGATGTCCCCACTGCGAGAGAAATCAGGACTTCCTCGAAAAAGACACATCCCGCGACAAGCCCTGACAGAAAATCAAGACCAACCCCCCCAGGCGGAGGAAAAGCCACCCACTCGTGTTCTGAGTCGGATATCTCCACAGGGACATTTTCTCTTAGAGAAGAAACATCTCTCAGGTGCGAAGAATGGTCGATGGACTCCTCCCAGCTCCAGAGTGAGTTGAAAGAATGTGAAAAAGGTGACAATCCCGAAGTAGATAAGATCATAGCAACAATTTACAGGAGAGCTGATCTCTCCAGACAGACCAAAGTCCTACAACAGCTCGAAATATATCCCGACCTGGAAACCAAGATCTCCCGCCACCTCAAGAAATGGGAAGACATCAAGTTCAAAACATTCGATGACCTTGACTTTGACCAGAGAAAAGCCATAAATGACAAAGTGGGAAGAATGAGATTAATACTATCTATACTTAGAGAAGACTCTGCAAGCGAAAATGAAGTACATGCGATGTTTAAGAGACCGATCGGGTGGTATCGGGAAGACAACGTCAAACAACGAGAAAACAAAAAACAAGATAGAAAAACGGTGTCAACCCCCCCGGGAGCGAAGACAACCCCTCCGCTGTGGAAGGACAAGGAGATGGACGGAGAGACTACGACAAACAGATTGACGACATCTTGATGCTTTCTCATTGTAAAAACTGCCGATTGTAATTGCCTCCTTTTTTTCAACTGAATAAAGACCGTTTTTTTGCGTTTATATATATATATATATATGAAAAAACGAAAGAAAAAAATAAAAGATAAAAAGATCAGGTATTTACGCAAGTTTGGCCTTAAATACCCATTTCTTGGTTTTTCAAGAAGCCATTGGGACCAAAAATTATTTTTTGGTCGCAGTGGTTCAGCCTACTCCACGCTGACGAGCGCCAAAAGCGCGAAACGCGTTCGTGGATGGCTTTTCTTGATTTATCAAGAAATTGGGTTGGCCAAATATCAGAGAACAGGCTAAATCAATGTTTAGTTGATTTCTGTTCCACCAGATGGCGCTCTGCCTTCTGTAAAGCACTTGTGCTCCTGGTCAGGATATGCCATATTTAATATATATATATATGTATTATAATCGAAGAAGGCATATCCTGACCACGAGCACATGATCTTTTTATATGGCAGAACGCCATCTAGTGGAACAGAAATCAACTAATCATTTAATCAATGATTTATCAAGAAAATAGGTTGGCCAAATATCAGAGATCAGTTTAATCAACGTTTAGTTGATTTCGGTTCTACTAGATGGCGCTCTACCAATTAAAAATCTTATGTGCTCGTGATCATGATATGACTTCTTTAATTTTAATACCAACACCTGAACTTTTTAATTTTTATTTTCAAATTATTTTTTCACCTATATGTATGTTTTAGATGAATATATGTCTTTATACTGTGTTATACGTCTCTTATATGATTCTTGAACATATTTTTGACAAATAAAAAGGCATTTTCAATATTATTTAATCATTCGAAGATAGGGCTACAGTTTTTTACCTTTCCCAGTTGAAGTCATATCATAGGTAGGAATACAATCAAAAAGACACTCGGTAGGTACGAACTAGCAACAAAAGGTTGTTGGTCTGAATTCACAAGCTTCAAATGTCAGCGATCTCATTTGTGACCATCAATATACATACTTACATACATACATACTTCTATCAATATTGTATGCAACTGATTCATTTGAAAACATGCAAAGTCCTTCTGCGCCAAATTATTAGTATTGCTTTAACGGAAAGGAGAAGTTTCGGAGAATATTATTAATCTACATTTAAACATGTAAGCTTCGGACATTGAATATCTTGCCGTAGACGAGTAGAATACAGAAATTATCCGAAATCCTATCTTTTTAGATTCGGAGTAATAAAAGTATTTGAAGATATTATAACTCTTTGTCTTTTCAAATTCAATCTATATAAGCGTCGTATATTATCTTAATTTATTTGGTTTTCGAAATTATATTTTTACTATTTTGCCTTATCACTCCCTTTTAAATCAATAAATATGTGTAATGTAATGTACAATTTATTTTATAATTATTATTTTATCTTGTTCTCCTTAGAAGGACTTTCTCAGGCCATGAGAATCAGATATAATACACCTATATCCCCCGATTTACACGGTACTTGTTTTACAGGTTTTCGCTTTTACACGGTTTTCCAAATAAGTTTTTTTTTTTTTTATCGTACTATACTAAATGCTACTGTGATTGAACATATGCGCTGTGTACACATCTCACGTGGAATCCCGAGCTTATGTGCTGACTACATATTTTAACCTGTCAATGCATTTTATTTTTATTTCTGTGTAAACCTATCCCCCGATTTACACGTTTTTCTCAGGAACGTATCTACCGTGTAAATCAGGGTTACTACATATATATATTTAAAAAGATTATATCGGCTGCCTTATACTTTCTCTCTAATCTCTACAATGTTATCTCTCTACCTACAAATATGAAAAATAGCACAAAGGTGAAATTTTACTGTGATCAGGTGGGTAAATTAAAGGGGGCAATGTATCTCTTGAGCGTGCAACAAAAAGGATGCCTCAAAGTCTAGATTTTTGGTCATTAAGATACAGCTTGCACCATGGGCCAGAAACACCTACATGGTTAGATTTTCTTGATTAATGAAGAACCTATATTCAGCCAATTCTAGAATAATTAAAAAATTAACGATTAGTTATTTTCCCACAGATGGCGCAAGTCATCAGGAAGTTTTTAGTTGCACGATTATGCCTTTAATTTAGACGAAATAAAAGAAGAAGAGTTTCTTTTAATAGAAATATATCAAAGCAAGCTTTCGGGCAAAAACCCCCTTCTACAGGCGTGACTACAGCATCAAACTTGGTACTATAATGCAGGTACAATGGCTAAAAAGAGAATATATACATATAACTATTTACATATTTGCGGAATAAATTATGAAAATGAGGATTTACATTAGTTATGACTATTTTATAATTAGAGAGATATTAGATATTTTTGCCCGAAAGCTTGCTTTGATATATTTCTATTAAAAGAAACTCTTCTTCTTTTATTTCGTCTTTTCGTCTAAATATTACCAAGAAGAGTATTATATTTGTTAATGCCTTTAATATACAGGTATAAGATACATTGCGATTATAATGCTACATCTTTCCAAACATAAATGTTCATAGAATAAAGAAAGAAATACAAATAGAGAAATTTATAGCCGCAACTTGTTACATCCTAGGGTGCACAAAACTTTTCCGCGCGCTGAGACCGGCGGTTTCTCTTCCTGGAACAAAATCCACCGAGGAGCGGCGCTGCCTTCTGGGCCGGGCGGCGGGAAGTTGTCAGCGTTAGTTACTCGCCGAGATATACACCAGACTTCGGTCTAGGTAGCCCACTATCTAATGGTGCCGAGATATACACCAGACTTCGGTCTAGGTAGCCCACTATCTAATGGTGCCGAGATATACACCAGACTTCGGTCTAGGTAGCCCACTATCCAATGGTGCCGAGATATATACCATACTTCGGTCTATGTAGCCCACTATCTGATGGTGCCGAGATATATACCATACTTAGGTCTAGGTAGCCCACAATCCAATAATGCCGAGATATATACCATACTTCGGTCTATGTAGCCCACTATCTAATGGTGCCGAGATATATACCATACTTAGGTCTAGGTAGCCCACAATCCAATAATGCCGAGATATATACCATACTTCGGTCTAGGTAGCCCACAATCCAATGGTGCCGAGATATATACCATACTTCGGTCTAGGTAGCCCACAATCCAATGGTGCCGAGATATATACCATACTTCGGTCTAGGTAGCCCACTATCCAATGGTGCCGAGAAATACACCAGACTTCGGTCTAGGTAGCCCACTATCCTATGGTGCCGTGATATACACCATACTTCGGTCTAGGTAGCCCACTATCCAATGGTGCCGAGATATACACCAGACTTCGATCTAGGTAGCCCACTATCCAATGGTGCCGAGATATACACCATACTTCGGTCTAGGTAGCCCACTATCCAATGGTGCCGAGATATACACCATACTTCGGTCTAGGTATCCCACTATCCAATGGTGCCGAGATATATACCATACTTCGGTCTAGGTAGCCCACTATCCAATGGTGCCGAGATATACACCATACTTCGGTCTAGGTAGCCCACTATCCAATGGTGCCGAGATATACACCATACTTCGGTCTAGGTAGCCCACTATTCAATGGTGCCGAGATGTATCTTAAAATGTTTAGTTCCCCTGGGTGGGGTTATTTCCCCATATCACGATGTCAGTAAATTTGTCTTTCGTATTTATTTTTCATTTTTATATCTATAAAAGGAAAATATCTAATTATATTTTCATGATCACGAGGGGATTAAGTCTTTCAAAATTACAGAAAGGAACCATTGAAGCCGCAATTTGTAAATTTCCTTTTTAATAAACGCTTCGCAACCTTTCCATCACCTTTATGTAATCGAACCTTCATGAAATTATCTTATAAATGATATAAAAGATCTTTTCGGATTAACGAAAAATGGTAGATTTGAATTGATAATTATGTTTATCAACATCACTGTCATTGTAGGAAAGAGTTATATGCAAATATAATTTTAAGCATATAAATAGGGATAATAAAGAACGGTAATAATGTTTCACACATAAGTAGGTCTTGCTAGGCTTTCAAACGTGGGAGAGTTCTTCCTCAGACAATGTCTTCAACGTTCCCTCTCAAGCGATGTTTGTACACCAGCGCGATCTCAAGTAGAACACAAGGTTACATCAAACACGGGCGTGGTGTCCAAACTTGCTGTATAGAGATGCTGAAGAGAGTGTGGGAGCGCAAACAAACAGACGCTTGGTGCGGCAGGGCCAGTTCCAGGCCGCCCGAGCCCACTACCTGGCCGCCGAGCGCCTCGACCCGGCCAACCCCGTGCTGCGAGAGAACCTGGCCAAGCTGCAGCGCTCGTGCTGCATGTTCCGATGATGGAGGAGGGACCAACCAACCAACGCTATCTATGCATGTCGTGCAGTAGAGCCCTATTTTCTGTGTATCGCCACAGTTCTAGTTTGTATACAAGAGATGATGATAGAGAGGAAATAAACGTTGTATATGATGACTGCCTCTTCTTTTCATGCACACTCACCCACTTGTCACCAGGCCATGACCTCAATTAAGCTGTGGTATGATTGTTCAGAATCAGTGACCTTCTAACGTACCACATAGACCCTAGAACTATGTCAAGGTGTATCATTTTGCCACCAAAAGCAAAACCTCTCCTTGTTATAAAACTGGTAGTTCACCTAAATGAATTAAATATCTTATTTCATAAACTGGTTAGATGGAGTGCTTTGTATCCTTGCTCGGTAACTCATCTAAACTACACAACTCGATCACAAACCTGTATTTGGTTCCTGGCACAGTATCAGCCCCTGAGTCACCTGCTGGTAAATTGGGGGGTGGAATGATTTTCTACGATGGACGACCTCGCGCGGGCGGAGATGGAAATATAGGATGGTATTTTATATATATATGATATTTAAAATTATCAAACTCTAGATAAATCTCAAAATTGTTATAAAAGATTAATCCATTGATTGAACATCTTTTTCGTGTGCAGTGAGAAATATGCCTTGCGCATCTTTCATCGATGTCATTATAAAAGACCATTGCTGGTCACAATTCATACAATTTTGGAACAAAAGGTGTGTTCAATTGGGTTACTTGGGCCTTGCTCTTCCTGGGAGAATTGGGATTTTTTCTAAAATAACACATTTTTCTTGAAGGGAAGAGGGTATATAAATGCAAGTATGTGTTGTATAGGTAAATTCAGAAATTGTTTGATATCTAGGTTTTATTGTTACTCTTACATGCACCTTTTAGTAAGAGCCGGATTTTTCGCGGGTGTCTGGAGCAGTAAAGAATTTTTTCCTAGTTGTAATTTTATATCATTGTGTTCAATTTCTAGTTATGTTGATTCTGATAGCATTAACTTCTTCATTGCATTCAAATGTTAGAATTTGAATGGTCCCTTTATTAGTGATGTAGGGTGAAGAAAGGAACATGAAGATCGAGAGACAAAGTTTAAATTTCGTCCAAAGTAATTCCTATAGGGAATTCTGGTGCCGCAGCACTTTTTAAAAGATATTATCTCTACTATAGGGTGTTTTGATACCAATCTATCTCAAAAGCTTTTCTGTTTAAAATCAAGTAATCCATTTACAGTACTAGCATTCTTGGTTGAATATATTTTACATAATTTCAGATTTATGATTGTAGTGGAGTTTTCAAAATTTCATCACGCTTATTGTCTCTCGTCTAAAAATATTAAGAGCTTTGTCGCAATCCCCAAGTATTCTATTTATCTCTGGTAGTTTTATGTTCCAAAACAATACACATGTAATAGAATAAGAGGATCTTCTTATTTCTAATATATATATATTGTTACATCATGATTAATGGCGTATTTCTTATATTAGTTTTAATATATTTGAAATTTAAATTATATATTTATTTATTTTTATATAAAATATTCTGTGATATTTATTTAAAACAGATTATTAATTTATCATCATTTGTATTTAGGTACACTGTGACTTCACTGCTCTCTTTGATGTGAGAAAATAAAAAAAAGGATTCTGGTGGCTACTTAAAGAAGACTTATCTCGTTATTCCCTTTTATAAATTTGTAGGATGGTTGAAACACGCTCTGGTAAGATGCAAGACCCAGCACAGGAGAGAATCCAGGCTGATGAGTCTGCCAAGCCGCAACCTGGTGTAACAATTGGTAGAGATGCTAGTTCCGACCCAGTTGTCCTGAATCCCAACATCGACATCCCCAAGTATGATGGAACGGAAGACCCTCGCCCATGGATTGAATCTCTTGAAGAAATTGGCTTCTTGTACCATTGGGCAGACTACATTATCTCTCGTTATGCCGCCATGAACATGACGGGAAGCGCTAAAACCTGGTTGAATTTACACAAAGCTAGTTTCACGAGCTGGGAAAATATTAAAATCCGCCTCATTCAGGATTTTTCTTTGGACGCGAATAAAGAAGAACTTAGGATGAAGCTCAACAGAATGCAACACTGGAATGAACCAGCAATCAGGTTCGCGGAAGACATTCTAGTGTTGTGCAACAAGGTTGACCCCGCAATGGAAGAAGAAACAAAAATTGAACATGTTATTGGAGGACTGAAAAAAGAGTACTCATTCGCGCTCTACCTGAACCCTCCTAAAACGACCGATGACCTTCTTGTCGTGTGCAAGAAAATGGATTCTTTTGAAAAGAAGTATCGGGAACGTGTGGAGAAATCCAGAAACCTATATAACGGTCCACGCTATTCTAGACCCCAACAACAATCGAGGTACGTGCCGCCGACTGCCGCACGAAACTACCAGACCACTTCCAGGCCCCAAGCCCCTGTTTCCAATAATTACAAGAACGACTCCCATCCTACCCCCAGACAGTATCGAAACAACTTTCCCCAGCCCTCTACCCCTAGACGTCCTTATAATCCTAACTTTGTGCCGAAACCAAACCTTCAGAGAAACACTTACAATAAAAGCCAAGAAGTGAGCAAAAATAGGACGGAAGATGGAAGACCAATCTGCTTTAAATGTAACAAGCCAGGGCACGTGGCCCGTTATTGTAGGGTCAAGTTTATAAGAATCCTAGAAGAGGATCCAGCAGATACCCAAGAGAAGGTCGAAGAAAAATGCCAAATGAATGAAATATCAGAGAAATCAGGACCTCGGCTTTATGCTGATGTATGTCATAGCACACAGACAAATATTCCTACCCGGAATAGATATTCCGTGTTGGAAGATTTAAACTAAGCGTCGCGCCTGAATCTGTCAATCAAAGCAAGTCGACCATAAACGGAATCAAGAAGTTGGACCCTAAATACAAATTAAAAATTAATGTGGACAAGATAGGGACTTTTGAAGCTTTGGTTGATACAGGTGCTGACCTCTCAGTGGTCGACCTCAGAACGGCCCTCGATACAGGCCATGGTATAAGTAAACTCGCAAAAATTTGTGCAGGACCCGATGGAAAAAAATTGGACATGGTAGGAAGTATATTTTTAAATATAAAAATTGATGACGAAACATTATCACACAACTTTGTGATATTGAAAACGCATTTACGGACATTAATTCTTGGGAGAGATTTCCTTAAGAAAATGAACGCAAAAATAGATTGTAAGCAAGAAACTATAAAATATGATTTGACGAATAATCATGACGAAATCAATTTTGAAATGTTGAAAATAAAGAGTGCCAAGGATTCCATTGTACCGGAATGTTCCATGAAATTGATCAAGGCATTGGTAGAAACAGAGGATGGAGAATATATTATCGAGGAGAGCAGCAAAATGTTTCAAACAAATGGACTTCGTCTAGCAAGAAGCTTGATCAATGTTATAAATAGGGAAACACACATCTGGATAACTAATCCGTATCCTCGACCGTTAAAAATAATGAAAAACCAAACATTGGCTTTTGGAAGTAGTCCAGCGAAAATAAATGTGAGTCGAGAAAGAGAGGTAGAAAAGAACGAAGAACCTAGATTCCAAATAAACAAAAATCTTTCACCAAAGGAACAGAAGGAGTTAAAACAAGTTTTAGAAAGGTATGGAGATCTTTTTTCATCGAGATTAGGGAGAACCAATTTGGCAAAACATCGGATAGACACAGAAGACGCGAAGCCAATTAAACACAAGCCTTACCGGGTAAGTGCTAAAGAACGAGATATTATAAAAGAGCAAATTGACGAGATGCTTACAGAAGGCATAATTAGGCCATCTTCTAGCCCCTGGTCTTTTCCAGTAATATTGGTCAAGAAGCGAGATGGTAAATACAGATTTTGTGTGGACTACAGAAAACTGAATAATGTGACAGTAAAAGATGTCTATCCGATCCCTAGAATAGACGAAGTTATGGATACTCTCCAAGGATCTACACACTTCTCAGCAATAGACCTCAGATCTGGATATTGGCAAGTTGAAGTCGAAGAAAGAGACAAAGAGAAAACAGCTTTCACTACAGCGCATGGATTATATGAATTCAACGTGATGCCTTTTGGACTTTGTAACGCGCCTGCTACCTTTGAGAGAAATATGGAGAATATGCTTGGAAATCTGAGATGGCAAATTTGTTTGTGTTATCTGGATGATGTTATCATATATAGCCCGGATTTTCCAACGCACCTCAAAAGACTTGAAGCTGTTTTTAGATGTTTTCGTGAATCTAATTTAAGGTTAAACGACAAAAAATGCCGATTTGCTTTTGAAGAATTGGAGATTCTCGGCTATATAACGAGCAAACATGGTATAAAACCCGCGGAACATAACATCAAAGCTGTCAGAAATTTTCCTCGACCCAAAAAGGTCAAAGAAGTACAATCCTTTTTGGGAATGTGTTCATATTATAGAAAATTTATCAAAGACTTTTCAAAAATTGCTGACCCTTTGACCAACCTTATAAAAAAAAGTGTATCATTTACCTGGACAGAAAGACAAGAGGAAGCGTTTCAAACCCTAAAAACAGCACTATTAAGTCCACCAATTTTAGGTCACTTCAATCCAAATGCACCTACTTATATTCATACTGATGCGTCCAACATCGGCATAGGTGCAACACTTGTCCAAGACATCGGTGGTGAAGAGAAGGTGATCTCATATTTGAGTCGTACCCTAAGTAAAGCGGAGCAAAATTATTCAACCACTGAAAAAGAATGTCTGGCCGTTGTCTGGTCAATGTCAAAATTACGACCCTACCTTTATGGAAGACACTTTAAAATAGTAACAGACCATCACGCCTTATGCTGGCTCAAAAACTTGAAGGATCCAACAGGTCGATTGGCAAGATGGGCATTGAAAATTCAAGAATATGACTTCGATATAATACATAAATCGGGAAAGAAGCATCTGGACGCCGATGGCTTATCTAGGGGGCCCTTACCAGAAACTGATTGGGATGAGGATTTTGAAAGGCTATTTTTAAATCAAATAACAGACGAAGAGGATAAATTTATCGAAAGTGTTAAGAAAAACCTTAATGGAAGCAGGCGATCAATTGCGCAAAACTTTAAAGAAGAAGATGGATGCCTCTTTAAGAAAAACCCGAACCCTGAAGGCAGGGCGTGGTTGCTTGTGGTTCCAGAGAATAAAAAGAGAGAAATTATGAAAGAATATCACAATCATATGTCGAATGGCCATCTGGGCGTCGCCAGAACCATGTACCGAATAAAGAGTAAATACTTTTGGCCATCCATGCTAAAGGATGTCTCAGAATTCGTTAGGACGTGTCACCTTTGCCAAAGTAGGAAAGGCTCAAACCAATTACCTTCTGGACTACTACAGCCCATCCCCCCAGCCAACTTTCCTTTCGAAAGAATTGGAATTGACTTTGTTGGTCCACTACCATCTACGAAAAACAGGAAAAAATGGATAATCGTGCTGTCGGACTACTACACTAGATATGCAGAAACAAGAGCAGTCTCGGAAGCAACAGTGAAAGAAGTTTCTAAATTTCTAGTAGAGGATATTTTTCTTCGGCACGGAGCCCCACAATATCTTATTAGTGACAGAGGCTCTCAATTTACCAGTAATTTAATGAAAGAGGTGATGAAAACGTGCAAGATTAAACATTGCTTCACAACGAGCTATCATCCCCAGACTAATGGATTGACAGAGCGGTTAAATAGAACATTGATCAATATGCTCAGTATGTATGTGAACACTGATCAGAAAAATTGGGACGAAATACTCCCATTCATCACTCACGCTTACAATACTACAATTCAGGAAACCACAGGATATTCTCCCTTTTTCCTGATGTTTGGAAGAGAACCCACGTCTCTTTTGGACGACAGGAATATCTCGGTGGACATTGACAAAGATGATTATGATGAATACATAAAACATCACTTAGACAAAATAAACAGAACAAGAAAATTAGTTATTAACAACACAATAAAGACTCAAGAAAGAATGAAAAAGAACTATGACAAGAAACACATGGAAAGAAGCTACGAACCAGGAGAATTAGTAGCAGTTTGGACACCAATTAGGAAAATAGGAAAGTGTGAGAAACTACTGAGAAAATATTTTGGCCCATATAGAATATTAAAGAAGCTGTCCAACGTAAATTACTTAATTGAACCAAAAGATAATCCTGGCCAAGACCCATTGATTGTCCATGTCTCAAGAATCAAACCCTATTTTGAAAGAATTGATGAGGTCAATCACGAGGACGTGACGACCTCTGGAGAGGGGGAAGTGTTACATCATGATTAATGGCGTATTTCTTATATTAGTTTTAATATATTTGAAATTTAAATTATATATTTATTTATTTTTATATAAAATATTCTGTGATATTTATTTAAAACAGATTATTAATTTATCATCATTTGTATTTAGGTACACTGTGACTTCACTGCTCTCTTTGATGTGAGAAAATAAAAAAAGGATTCTGGTGGCTACTTAAAGAAGACTTATCTCGTTATTCCCTTTTATAAATTTGTAGGATGGTTGAAACACGCTCTGGTAAGATGCAAGACCCAGCACAGGAGAGAATCCAGGCTGATGAGTCTGCCAAGCCGCAACCTGGTGTAACAATATATATATATATATAGTTTGTTTGAAATCATTATTTTAAAAAAATGTTTTCTATTCAAACATTTCTTTTAATAAAGATTCAAAATTATGTGATAATTGATCGTCTTTCCTCGAGAGCTACTTGTGCGTTGTGGCTTTTATAATCAATTGAGAATTTATTATATTATTAATATAATTACAAAATATAGTTGTGGACCATTGACCAACTCTGTGTGTCATCCTCACATGTTATGACACTTTAATACTTTCAGGAGGTAATATTTAATGTACATAAATCAGAATACATCCGAGAGCAGTATCAAGCAGAAGGCTTCGATATAAGTAAAATATTTAAATTCACAATAAATATATCTGCATAAAATATTCACATTCAATCTTTAGTGACTCATCTGATTTGGGTAAGTCTCTATCTCTCCTTTACCATATCTTAAAATACTTTTAAAAATTGCTTAATAGTTATGTTTACTAAAACTAAGAAAACCATAACGAAGTTAGACTAATTTAAAACACAGTTGGAAGTATATGTTTTTGGGAAAAGATATTACATGATATCAGAATCTACACACATCTATTTCTAATAAAAATAAAGTAAGTAAATAAAATTCATGAAAATTCGAAACTATTATAACGCGTAGGATTCTTTTGAAAAAATAATTTTCATAACAGATGGCACGCTAATGCATCATAAAATGATATTTATATTACTGATTTTTGACGTATTTCATAAGAAAAAGAAGATTTTTTTTACATAACCATTTAGAAAATACAAAAAAAATCAGAGTTTCAAACTTGCTTCTCCCCTCTCTTCTTCCCCAAAGGATCGGGAGGATGGAAGCTGCTGAATTTGATGCGTACAGGCTGATTGATGACATGTTGACGTTTTGGATGGATTGGGGTGTTTCTGATCGATCAACTTCTGTTGTCAGCGAGTTGACATCGCGCTGGGACCACCCTCGTTCAACCTTAGACATCATATTTAGAGAGCTATGAATAATATATGGTGGGACTAACTCTTGAGAGTTTCGAGATAAATTATGCGTGAATTAAACTATCTATAAAAGTTGTTCTTAAGTCTTATATCTATAAGAAAAATACTTCAACGTCTCACACATTCGTTTATTAAATAAATACCCAAGTTGTTAAATTATATTTTGACAAATATTTGCACTCTTATCATATCTTATCTCAGGTTTTAGTGGTAAGAATTTTGTTGTTTATTTGTTGAGTGAACTGATCTCCCACGCCTTCTCATTGGACGAATGTGGCCATGTTTGTACATAAAAGAGGGTTGAAACGGAATGCGAGGAGTCGTGGAGTGGTGTTCGAGTGGAGTCGCTTAAAGCGTTCTCTGTGAGCTTTTCTGGTTACCTCCTCGCATACCTGTGAAACCCCGGTCCGCTCCTTATCAACGCTGCAAATAAAAGATAAGTACTGTTTTTATTTTATTTAACAAATCGTGTTTTTTCCCCCTTTTTGTTGTTGGTGTTGTACTTTTGAGTGTACCTTTTTCTGTGTTTAAGTCACTCTTATTGTAGGCCCCAGTCTATTCCTTTTTTTGTGTGTTAACCCGCGTAATAGTAACTTTTGTCAAAGTTTCCAAGAATTACATTTGATGTATTGGTGTATTCTGAAAAAGGAGAAAAAAAGTTTAGCATTTCCCCCCATTTTGTTTATTCTTGTGATGCTTGATATCCATTAAGTGCTTTGTGTTTTGATGTGATTGACCGTCCTCTCTTTAACTTTGAAGTGAAACTTGGGATAACCAACTCAATCCTTAGTGAAAATAATCAATACTTTATATTTAATGTAAAAAAAACCTAAGTTTTATAGATTTTACAATAGCAGCACGAGGAAAAGAATCTAAATGTAAAAGGACGAGTTCATAAGTGATGCACCAATAGATAAATATTCACATAATTATCATTATAAAAGACTGTTTTATGATTTTAAAAATTCTCCATTCATTTATGTAAACAGAATTAAGATATATTTTATAAATTTCTGATATAATCACAAGAATCCGACAGCGGTTGGTGATGGAGTTCCTGTTTAAGTTCGGCGTAATTCAGCCACTGTAATTAAATCGAAGCTGAATTCTGTATGGAAACGAAACCATGGATAAAGGCGCAGAACAAAGATTGATTCAGCGCTTCCAGACTGTGGATATGATATAAGTGATAAAGAAAGACTAGGTAGACAAACCTATGTAGCGATGGACAAAGATTTGTAACTAAAGGAAGAATTGAGCAAGAATAACAAGACAATGACGACTTTCAAATAATGGAATAACTTTTCCTGTCTAAAGGAAGTGTTCTTAAACTTATTAATGATCTTGGAAATCGAAATTTATTTTCCAAATAGGTGCCAAAACATAAAATAGAAATGATGTAAATTAGGAAAGATATTTGTTTATGGAGATTTTTCTGCAGAATCTTCTCAGGTGCTTGAAAAAAATGTGATGAAATGTAATGAAACGTCTTCTCTTTGATTTGTATAAATTCTAGAAGGTCACAGTCACCGTTCCGAGGAGATTAATAGAATCGCCGAATGCCGTTGTCCATTTGGATGAGGAAAGCGAAGACTAAACACTAGCCTTTTCAGTGATACGCTAACCTATACACGGTGGATTCCGTGGCCACTGGACATAGACCTGTAGGCTGTTGGATTCTGCGCTGCCTGGTATATAGGAGCTCCCTCTGTGCTTTTTTTCCTGACGTGAATCTATATAAAACAGGTGGTCTTAGGAAATCTGTGTGTGTGATAAAATGTAAAGAGAATTGGAACTATAATTACTATCCTTCACCCCAGTGCGTCCCAATCAATGCAACTAACCCATAAATACAATCGCCAGTAGAGAATATACAGAGTCTTTCACTTTCCAAGGACAAAATTATGATTTCTGTATCAAAAGAATAACTTCGTCCTTTATTTATGTATTAGGACAATGTATTATGTTTTATCAACTTAGTAAAATCAATTAAATATAATCGAATATAAATAAAATTTTGGTATTCAAACCTAAAAAAGCACGTCGCTTTGAAATGAGGTATTCTATCGAAATTTTTATCGATAACTTATTGAACTTGTGTAAGCGTGATTCTATTGATTTAAATCAATATTTATCATACTGTCAAATTATATTGACAAATATTTGCACGTTTATCTTATCCTATTTCTTTAGTGCGAAGAACGTTGTTTTTATTAGATAAGTAAACCGATCTCTCAAGCATTCTAATTGACGAATGTGGCCATGTTTGTATATAAAGGGGATTTAAGGGAATGCATGAGAGCCAGTATGGTTAAAAGTTTTGTGTAGAGACGCTTATAGCGTTCTCTTCGTATTTTATCCGTGTCTGGTGATCTCTTCGCATTCCCTGTGTAACCCCGGTCCGATCCCTACCAAAGCAGCAATAAAGATAAGTACTGTTTTTTAAAATTTTATTTAACCAATTGTAAGTTTATTTATCTCTTTTTTGTTGTTGTACTTTTGAGTGTACGCTTTTGTGTGTTTAGTTACTTTTACTTTAGGCCCTAGTCTATTGCATTTTGTGTTAACCCGTACAAAGTAACTTTTGTCAATACCAATAAGTTGATTAAATTATTGAAAAAAAAATCTTAATCAGTACAAAGGAATTTTCAAGCAGCTCCTGTTTTTTCTTTTTTTTTTTTTTTTGTTGTCTCTCCCGTTTATCAGTCAATGCAACAGTAATAATTAGCCGTTTACCAGACCGTCTGTCTTTACCTATAGATCGTACCTGCTAGGAGCTATGTTATACTATACTAGCTGTCTCACCTCAGGCTGAACTTCAGGCTCAACCAGAATTCCTGAGATCGAAGTACATACCTAAACTGACCGATCATTTTATTTATTTATTTTTTTTTTACATATCGGACGCGATATCCCAGCTTGGAATACTTGCGCCTAAATACATTTTAGCAATTTATATACAATTCTTTTTATATACATTTCAATGGTTGTAAACAATATATAGGTGTATGCGTGTATATGTGTGTATATATGTATATATTTTAAATTTAATGATGTAACTGTAAATAAAATTCAATGAATATCTCTATATTTAAATAATATTTATGAATCTTTCTAAGTTACTTTCTGTGTATCTTTCCATGTTGAATATTTTCTTTGTTATATTTGTATGTACATTTAGCGCAAGTGTCCATAGGGGGACATAGCGTTTTGAATTGAAATAAATAAATAAATAACAGGACTAAAAACTAAATTAAAACTGAAAGATTGGTTTTCTCAAACAAAAAACAAAATCTAAAATGAATTTACAAAATTATTGAATTGTACATAGGTGTCTTTGTTATATACAAATTCGCACATTGCTTTGATGGGATAAAAATGATTACTTCTGTAGCTGTGAAAAAATGGGCATTCTATATTTGCTATTTTCATTCTATTAATATATAAATGTATTGAATTTTGTTTTCTTTTCCACAGAAGCAGCTAGGAACATTCGTTGCACCGACTTTCGCCAGAAATTCTCCAAAATTACCATGATTTGTGATGAACTGTGAGTTATGAATATTTGGACGAAAATAAAAAGAAATTCCAAATAGGAAAAAATTCCGGAATTAAAATTAAATTAGTGTTCGCTATAGTTTCAGCCATTCTTGATTCTATGATGTTGTGAATTATAGTTGGGGCATGCGGTGTAAATAAATTGATTTCTTCTTTTGATAGATTAGCCAATTAATATTTTATCATCAACGATTCTTTTTATGTGATCTGTGAGAATAGGTAATCATATCATGATATCTTGTACATAATGGATCGAACAACAAGGATTCTTATAAATTGTTAGGAACCTTAAGATGTCCCGATGTGATGGGACGAAAGAAAGAAGAGTCTAAATGAGAACTTTAAGTCTCACATGTAATACTCTCATCTCATACGGTACTGTGAGCCGGGAATACGCCAAATAGAACAACTAGAATATTGAATCAAGTCGACTGTAAATTGAATAGACCAATATGTTGACTTCAGAGTTCGACCAAATATTTCAGCTAAATATATATATATATATATATATATAGTGTAAAAACTATATAATAAAAATATAACAGTGATACTACATTTAAAACTTAAGGAGCAAACTGATCATAATGATAAATCATATCAAGTAGATTTGGTTAGATTAGCAAGCTAAATCTAAATTAATTATAAAAATAAATAGTTGTATAGTTTTATAGTTAAGTATTCTATTAAAATTATCTTCATTATTTTGATTATTTAAATTCAAATTATAAAATTTGTAAATTGTTATTATTTAGTATAGATAGAGAGAAAAAAATCCTTTACTTCTAAAACATCATCTAGTTAATTATATATTTATAATTAATAACAATAAAATTTAACAACGTAACGTCTTTTGTATCGGCTTTTACACGTCATTTAGACATACTCTAATCCTATATATAGAATAATAGAAGTGAGAATATATATGATAGTTAGAAAAAAGAGAGAAAGACAGAACCATGCACTATTAATCAAACTAATAATAAGAAAACAAAAAGTTTTGTAAATAAGGTAGATAAGATTGTTAGTATATATATATATTTTTATAATTTTATATTTTATTCTTTTTTTTTAAATGATTTTTTTAATTTTTTTTATTTTAAAATATGAATATAAATAGTTGTATTTAGTAAAATATCTATATTATGAATTAACTTTTATTATAAGTTTGGTTATTATGCTTTGAAACCCTAATGGTAGACCAGACATATACAAAAAACTTAAATTGGAGTAATTATTGAAAAAAAGAGGTCTGCTGAACCGGGAATTCTCAAATAGAAATTTCTATTTGAGAATTCCCGGTTCAGCAGACCTCTTTTTTCAATAATTACTCCAATTTAAGTTTTTTGTATATGTCTGGTCTACCATTAGGGTTTCAAAACATAATAACCAAACTTATAATAAAAGTTAATTCATAATATAGATATTTTACTAAATACAACTATTTATATTCATATTTTAAAATAAAAAAATTTAAAAAATCATTTAAAAAAAAGAATAAAATATAAAATTATAAATATATATATATATATATACTAACAATCTTATCTACCTTATTTACAAAACTTTTTGTTTTCTTATTATTAGTTTGATTAATAGTGCATGGTTCTGTCTTTCTCTCTTTTTTCTAACTATCATATTGTCGCGGAGATAAATAAAGCAAGGGCAAGTTTGGGGATAATTAATTTATTATAAAGGGTATTGATAGGGAGAGAGAGAGAGTCAATACAACTTACCCCAAGACAGAGTTAATCCTAATGAGGGACCTCAGCTCCCCCCGCCGGCCAGATTCCCCAGAACCCCTCACACCCGGTGTCCAGCGATGATTGACAGACGTCCCATGGGGCCTCTCGTGATTGGAGCCGCTTAGCTTCTTGACATTACTCCCTCCTTAGAAAAAATACAGCGACCCGCTGATTAGCTTGTCTCAGCCCTTGTTCTGGAAGGAAATCTATCACGGCTGGTGTTCCCTAGCAGAATAGAATGTTGTTCTTCAGGGTCCAGGTAGGGCTTCATCCGAAAGACATGGACGATATCCTTGGCTTTCCGTGATCGGGGAGAGGGGTCCACGGGCTCTACTTCATACGTAACTTCTGAAAGCTTCTTGGTCACCTTATAGGGACCGAAGTATCTCTTCAGTAGCTTTTCTGATAGTCCTACTTTTCGGATGGGAGTAAAAACCCACACAAGATCATTCTTCTGGTAATAGACTGGAGTATGTTTCTGGTCGTATAGTCTACGGTCTTTCGCCTGTGATTGTAGAAGGCGTGATCGGGAGAGTTGACGCGCTTCCTCAGCTCTGGTCACAAGTTCTCCAACGTAGTCGTTAGAGATCTCATCTGGTAGGTAGGGTAGTACGGCATCGATGTAGGTCTCGGCCTCGCGGGCGTGGACAAGAAAGAACGGGGTGTAGCCGGTCGCCTCCTGTTTAGCAGTGTTGTAAGCAAAAGTTACATAGGGCAAAACTTGGTCCCAGTCCTTCTGCTCAACACCTGTGTACATGGACAACATGTCTCCTAGAGTTTTGTTGAACCTTTCAGTCAGGCCGTTGGTCTGGGGATGGTAGGCCGTTGTAAATCTGTGCACAATTCCGCACAGAGCATTGATCTCTTTTATTACTTGAGAAATGAAATTTCTGCCGCGATCTGTTATCATTTCTCTAGGAGCTCCATGCTTCAAGATGACGTCTTCAACCAGGAACTTAGCTGTTTCGATTGCTCCTCCGTCTGGGATCGCTTTCGTTATGGCATACCTTGTCATATAATCGGTGCACACAATGATCCAACGGTTTCCATCTTTAGAAACTGGAAATCTTCCAAGGAGATCAACCCCGACTTTATAGAATGGCTTTTCTACGGGCGGTATGGATACAAGTTGTCCAGCCGGACGTCGAGGTAATTTCTTCCTTCGTTGACACTCCCGACAATGGCTTACATATTGGCGAACAGTTCTATAAAGGCCAGGCCAATAGAATCGTTTTTTGACTTTGTCATACGTCCGGGCGAAACCCAAATGCCCAGCTGTAGGAGCATCATGTAAATCTGCCATAACTTCCGATCGTAAGTGCTTAGGGATCATCATAAGCCAGGGTCTTCCAGTTGTGCTATAGTTTTTCTTGTATAAGATGCCGTCGATAATGCTGAATTCCTTTCTGGTGTAGCCCGAGTTTAAATTATCGATTATTTTAGCTAAATCCGGGTCTTTAGTCTGCTCTATATCGACGTTGGTTAGTGACATCACAGCACTTGGTTGATCGTTCTCAAGCGGGCTCCTTGACAGACAATCGGCATCCTTATGTTTGCGTCCGCTCTTGTAGATAACGGTCACGTCAAATTCTTGCAACTTCAGCGCCCATCTTGCCAAACGGCCAGAAGGATCTTTCTGCCCTACCAACCAACATAGAGAATGATGGTCAGTGACAACCGTGAATGGTCGACCAAACAAATATGGGCGGAATTTGCTAATAGACCAGACTACAGCAAGGCATTCTTTTTCCGTTGTAGAATAGTTATTTTCAGCCTTTGTCAAGCTTCTAGATGCATAAGCTATAGGCCGCTCCTTTCCACCTTGTATTTGTAGAAGAACAGCTCCAATACCATGTCCGCTTGCATCCGTGTGTAGATGGGTATCAGCGGATTCATCAAAGTGTCCTAAGACAGGCTCTGAAATTAGAGCTGTTTTAAGGACTTCAAACGCTTTCTCTTGAGCTGCATCCCAATAAAATTGTTTTTCAGTCTTCAGTAGGTCATGCAAAGATCTAGCTTTGTCGGCAAAGTTCTCAATAAATCTTCGGTAATAGGAACATAATCCAAGAAAGCTCTTCAGTTCAGAGATATTCCTTGGCCTCGGAAATTTAGAGACGGCTTCAACTTTATCTGGATCTGGATGAATTCCATTGGCGTCAACAAGGTGTCCCAAAATCTTTATCCTCCTTGATCCAAAAATACATTTTTTGTGGTTCAAGCTTAGTCCAGCTTTCTGGATGCAGCTTAATACAAGTTGTAGACGACGTAGATGTTCCTCAAAGGTAGGTGCGTAAACTACGATGTCGTCCAGGTAGCAAAGGCACATGTTCCATTTAAGACTGCCCAGAACACTATCTATCATCCTTTCAAACGTTGCTGGAGCGTTGCAAAGACCGAAAGGCATTACTTGGAATTCATACAGCCCATCTGGAGTGATGAAAGCAGTTTTCTCCCTGTCTTTTTCGTCCACTTCAATCTGCCAATACCCGGACCGAAGATCCATCGTGGAGAAGTAACTAGAGCCGGCTAAACTGTCCAAGGCATCGTCAATGCGTGGCAGCGGGTAAACATCTTTTTTTGTTATCTTATTTAATCGACGGTAATCTACGCAGAATCTCCAGGTCCCGTCTTTCTTTCGAACTAGAATAACTGGAGATGACCAAGGACTTTTAGAGGGCTTCACGATGTGATTTTCAATCATCTTGTTCACTTCAACTTGAATTAGTCGTCGTTCACTTGGTGCTACTCTATAGGGCCGCTGTTTGATAGGAGACTGGTCGCCTGTGTTTATCTTGTGCTTCACAGTACTGGTGGGCTTAATAGGAGTACTCCCAAAGTCAAATATGCCAATAAACTCGTCAAGGCATGAAACAAGCTGTAACCTTTGAATTTCAGACAGCCCTGGATCTAGCGTAAGGTTTATCTTCTGTGACCATTCACGTGACTTTAACTGCGTTTCTTGTAACTTATCGCTGGATTCAATAAGACTGCAGATATTCCCATTCTCATAACTTTCCATGGTGCACATATTCATCCCTGATGGAATCAGTTGCGGCCAAGACGCTCCATTCGCCACCCAAATGCTACCTCGGCCGTGTCGAAATGTAACCAATGAGTTTGGTATAAGAATTTCCTTTCTTAATAATAAGTCCTTAGAAGTTGAGACTAAAACATCTCTAACACCACATATTTCTTCGTTCATCACACTGATCTTCTTTATTGATTTAGGCGGGATGACAAAGTCGTCGGAAGCAAACAATCTCTGGTTTTCCTCCTCTCGAGATTCCAGGACGGAGGTTTCCCCGAGATGGAGTTCATTTCTGCCACAATCAATGACGGCCTCGGTGGCCTTGAAGAAGTCCCATCCAAATATGATGTCATGGCTGCATTCCACCATAACAACGAATTCAAATGAGATATTCAGACCATTAACTTCTATGTTCAGGACACATTTTCCTAGGGTATCTATTAAATTTTTATTTGCGGCTTTAAGAATGGGACCTGGTTCTTTGAAGAGAGGTGTCTTTAGTTCGCGTCGAAATTTGTCTGAAATAACAGAAAAGTCGGCTCCTGAATCCACCAATGCTTTAATTTTGCGTCCATTTATTTCGACCATAACAAAATTTTCTTTTAATTTAGCGGCGATATACCCTGGAGGATTTTCCTCAATGGCGACCTCACCCCCGTTAGAAGCCGCTCCACTTAGTTTTTCACATTCTGAGGCATGGGAGAACGGCTAAAACGACGGGCTGGCGACTGGGATTGTCTTCGGGCTGGCGACCTTGCGCGGTTTGGATGTGGGGAAGAGCTCCGGTAGAAGTACGTCGAGGTTTGGGGCGTTACATAGTCGTCGTCGGCGTCATATCTCGGGGGTCGACTCGAAAATCCAACATTTCTTCCTTCTCCGCCATTCCTTGACCTGGCTTCAGCGAAGACCTGCCGTCGTTCCCTACAATAACGGACGACATGTCCGGGTCGTCCGCAGTGGAAGCAGATAGGTTTGTCGTCGTAGGTTCTCCAATGTTCCGTTTTCCTGGGTTGGGTTGGTCGGTCGATATTATAAAAGGGCGTTCGTGGTTGTTGTTGTACCACGTTGACTTGTGGTCTGGTAGGTTGTAGAGCACGGCTGACCTCTTCCCTCACAGTCTGTTCCAGGGCGTTCACCTCTCGGAGCGGATTGATCACTTCAGGTGCTGAGAAAACCTTTTGTATCTCTTCTCTAACGACGTGGCGAATTAAGCCGGCCAAGTCGTCTGAGTCGTCAACACACGAAATGGGCATTACGTTTGACAACCTGGCGAATTTCGTACGGCCGATCCGGCGCTGCTTGACGGTTGTCAGATGACGGCAGAACTTCAGGATCTCATCTACCGTCTGTATGTCTTTCGCCACCAATACCTGGTATGTGTCCTCCGAAATTCCCTTTATAATGTGAGCAACTATCTCACCTTCTTCCATGCGAGGGTTCACCTGGTGGCAGAGACTAAGAATCTCCTGGATGTATGACTCGCTGGATTCCTCGGCCTTCTGTGCTCTTGACTTCAGAACTTCCTCGGCGCGTCGAGCAGAATCCTCTTGCAGTCCGAACACACCGCGGAATGCGTCTTCAAAGCTTCTCCACGAGTTGAGTGATTCTTCGTTATTATCAAACCACCTTCCAGCAGTTCCGTTCAAGTAAAATACGACGTTGGCAAGCTTCATGGTCTCGTCCCATCTGTTGTACTTCGACACTCTCTCGTACTCTTTCAACCACTGTCCAGGGTTTATATTTCCATCTCCAGAAAAGGTAGAAGGATCTCGTTGGCGCTGACAAGGGAGGTAGGATCCGCTAACAGTAGGTCTGTGGTCGTCTTCCATTTCTATTCGTTGTGGCAAAGGTTGAAGAATTGTTTCACGTCCCTGTAGACGTCGACTTCTTCGAAGTTCCGTCACGCTACCCAGCGTCTCCGCCAAAATATGTCGCGGAGATAAATAAAGCAAGGGCAAGTTTGGGGATAATTAATTTATTATAAAGGGTATTGATAGGGAGAGAGAGAGTCAATACAACTTACCCCAAGACAGAGTTAATCCTAATGAGGGACCTCAGCTCCCCCCGCCGGCCAGATTCCCCAGAACCCCTCACACCCGGTGTCCAGCGATGATTGACAGACGTCCCATGGGGCCTCTCGTGATTGGAGCCGCTTAGCTTCTTGACAATATATATTCTCACTTCTATTATTCTATATATAGGATTAGAGTATGTCTAAATGACGTGTAAAAGCCGATACAAAAGACGTTACGTTGTTAAATTTTATTGTTATTAATTATAAATATATAATTAACTAGATGATGTTTTAGAAGTAAAGGATTTTTTTTCTCTCTATCTATACTAAATAATAACAATTTACAAATTTTATAATTTGAATTTAAATAATCAAAATAATGAAGATAATTTTAATAGAATACTTAACTATAAAACTATACAACTATTTATTTTTATAATATATATATATATATTTAAAATAAAGAAGGCATCTCCTGACCACGAACACATGTGCTTTTTAGATGGCAGAGCGCCATCTAGTGGAGCAAAAATAAACTAAACGTTTATTTAGCTTGCTCCGTGATATTTGGCCAACCCAATTTCTTGATAAATCAAGAAAAGCCATCCACGAATGCGTTTCGCGCTGTTGGCGCTCGTCAGCGTGGAGAAGGCTGTAACCACTGCGACCAAAAAATATTTTTGGTCCCAATGGCTTCCCGAAAAATCAAGAAATGGGTATTTAAGGCCAAATTTGCGTAAAGACGCTTAACACATGAAAAAACAATAGAAAAAATAAAAGATAAGTGGGTCAGGTGTTGATATTAAAAATAAAGAAGGCATCTCCTGACCACGAGTACATCGGTTACAGCCTTCTCCACGCTGACGAGCGCCAACAGCGCGAAACGCGTTCGTGGATGGCTTTTCTTGATTTATCAAGAAATTGGGTTGGCCAAATATCACGGAGCAAGCTAAATAAACGTTTAGTTTATTTTTGCTCCACTAGATGGCGCTCTGCCATCTAAAAAGCACATGTGCTCGTGGTCAGGAGATGCCTTCTTTATTTTTAATATCAACACCTGAAAAAACATATATATATATAAAATAAAGAAGGCATCTCCTAACCACAATTGATATTTTAAATATCAACACCTGACCCACTTATCTTTTATTTTTTCTATTGTTTTTTTCATATATATATCTATATTAATAAAATGCAAATTTCATAAGTGGGCATCACTAAAAACCTTCGTTACAATGCATCAATTTCGACCAAATTTTCAACATTTATGTAAAACGAGATGGAGCAGGTTTTGCTTAACATCAAAATATTTTTCCTAACTGTATGTTAAAATACATAACTTTGCTGTTATCGATCGATAAAATACAAAAAAATTCAACAGAGTTAAAGTGTTTACACTTTCAAAAGTGTTTACACTTTTGCGCTTCTTGGAAAATTAGTTTTAATCTTTTTTATATATATTTTAATAACTTTTATACATGGTAAGATACTTTTATTTTATAGTTTTCATATTTTATACCAAAAAAAGTCGAAGCCTTACTTGATGAGATCAATTT
Source organism: Cordylochernes scorpioides (assembly GCA_030710605.1). Classification (NCBI taxonomy): domain Eukaryota; kingdom Metazoa; phylum Arthropoda; class Arachnida; order Pseudoscorpiones; family Chernetidae; genus Cordylochernes; species Cordylochernes scorpioides. The sequence continues at coordinate 3,760,219 of CP092879.1, forward strand.
TATTTTTTAGATAATTTTTTAGGCTTTTCAAAAGTGTTTACACTTTTGCGCTTCTTGGAAAATTAGTTTTAATCTTTTTTATATATATTTTAATAACTTTTATACATGGTAAGATACTTTTATTTTATAGTTTTCATATTTTATACCAAAAAAAGTTGAAGCCTTACTTGATGAGATCAATTTTATATTTTAGATAAATTTTTAGGCTAATTTTAATTTATTTCTTTTTTATTTTATATACAGATTATATATGCTATTTCTAACTTACGTGGTTAGTATTTTTATAAGACTAAGGTTATTTATATTATTTTTTACAAAAAAAGAGTGAAATTTCATTAATGTGCTCAATTTTATGTCTTTTTGAGGACATTAACAAAATTTTAATTAATTGCTTTGATATTTTAAAAACAGATTATTTATGGTGTTTTCCACATATATGGGTTGTTTTGTAAAAATAATTAAGGTTATTTCTATTTTTTTCACTGAAAAGCTAGAAATTTCATTAATGTGCTCAATTTTATGTCTTTTTTGAGGACCTTAACAAAATTTTTAATTAATTGTTTAGATATTTAATAACAGATTATTTATGGTGTTTTCCACTTATATGGGTTGTTTTGTAAAAACTAATTGGGTTATTTCTTTTTTTTTTAACTAGAAAGCTTGAAATTTCATTAATGTGCTCAATTTTATGTCTTTTTTGAGGACCTTAACAAAATTTTAATTAATTGCTTAGATATTTTAAAAGTAGATTATTTATGGTGTTTTCCACATATATAGGTTGTTTTGTAAACAAATTTTGGGTTATTTCTATTTTTTTCACTAAGATGCAAGATATTTTATTGATATGTTTATGTGATTGTCATTATGAGGCCCTTCTCAAATATTTCTTAAGAAATTTATATTTAATTATTTAGATCTTTCAAATACAAATTATTTGTGGTATTTATAACATATAGGTGTTGTGTTTTTAAAGATATTTGGTTTTTTAAATTATTAATCGCAAAAAAGAGCAAGCAATTTCATTGTGTTCAATTATGGGTCATTTTGAGGTCCTTTTTTAAATTTTCTTATGGAATTTTTTAATTATTGCTTTGATTTTTTAAATACAGTTTATTTATTATATTTTCTACATATATGGGTTGTATATAAAAATAGGTTATTTATATTTTTAAATAAGCAAGGGATTTCTTTTACGGATTCATTTATTTGTCTTTTTGAAGTCCTTTTTCAATTTTTTTTAAAAAGATATTTAAATTTATTTGATTAAATATTTTATATTTAGATTATTTATAGTTTTTTTAACATATAGGGGTTGTATTTTGTATTTTAGAAAATTATTTCTATTTTTTACCTCAAAAAAGCATGCTTTTTCATTGCCGTATCCAGCGGTTGGTCTATTTTTGAAGCTTTTTAATGATAACTGGTTTTGTACATTAATTTTTTGGTAATATAATATTATGATTTTAGTTTTTTAAAATCTTTTTAACATATCTGAAGGTTATTTTGAATAAAAAATTTAAAAATTTTGATTTTTACCTCAAAAAGACAGGAAATTTTTATGCTTTGTTTAGAAATTGCTGGTTTTGAAGCTTTTGTTATTAATCTCAATCTAATTTTTTTTTCAGAATATGCCTCGCCACAGCCGACGTTTACTTGGTAGGAATACGGCTGCTTCCAGGAGATATAGGAATGCTAGAGCTATTGAGACACCACTTCAAAGTGAGACGCGTCGTGCGCTTCGCCGTCTTAGGTATTCTGAAGCCCGCGTCGCAGCTACACAAACTATGCAAGTTCCTGTTCAGCGTATTCAGCTTTGGACTCATAAGCCGTTTTCAGGTTTGCAGTATAATGCCCATATGGTTTATGGTTTTTAATTATTGGTTATTATTGTGTTTATTTTACATACATGTGTTTATATTACATAGTATGTGTTATATTTTTGATAATTTGATTGGAAATATTAGTTTTAGCACAATTTGCTTCATACCGTAATGTTATATCTGTGTTGGCTTGCTGAACAATACTGGCCCAACATGAATTTACCTATGTTTACCCAAATTACCATTTTAGCATAAGTATACATCTTGCACCTAATAAGAGACCTAAACAATGTGTAAGGTTGAACAAAGAGTGGTCTAACATACGCATTGTTTAGGTTTTAGTGAACAAAGAGGTCAGTAAATTTTATTAGAAAAAAAAATCTATTCCATGTAATGTAATAGAAACAAAATAAACCTCATCCTACCTAATATACATTACTTCTGAGGATTAAAGATTTTGATTTGTGTTGAGAATTTTGCATGCATTTCTCTATTTCTTTTCTTATCTTGCAAAGCTAATGGATTGTTTAGGTTGCTTATTTTTGACTCGCCAATTTGTTTAGTGATAAAGTGGTATAGCGTTCTTTTTCAGAGCATCACCCTACAAAAAATTACCTGACCTTTCCTAATATTCAGATAGATTTATTATATCAACATACTAGACTACAAACATTCCCTCGAGTAAAACCCGGGCGGAGCCGGGTACACACGCTAGTATATATATAAATAACTTCTCTGCACTAAAAGCTAACTAGGGACTTAAGGATATCTACCATCTGCTCAATATCCGTCCTTTTATTTAAAAATATTTTGTCGTTGGGCATTTTACTTGGTAACGTCCTTTTATGAACAAACGCTGACCAAATTACAGCCTTCCCACCACCATATGGCAAGATGATCTTGGCCGCCCTAATGTTGCTTCAGTTAACCTACTTTCTAGCATCACATGTTGGGGAATATTAATTTGCTTCAACGATGATGTAAAGCTAGCCCAGATTCCGGCTTGAATATAGATCAAACTACGTTTATTTCTGAGATTTATTCTTGCTATTTCTCAGGAAGCTGTGACGCTTTCTTCTTTGCCTTCTGATTCTGCACCTTCCCAAATACTAACTGAAACTAATTCGAATTTTTGAAACGCAAAAAAAAAGTAATACAGAAGCACAGTTCATAGAGAGGTTCAAATAGATTATATAGATCATCCAAAATAAGATATACTCTGAATTCTTTTATTATTTTGGACGTGAATATAAAACTGCACTAGATATTGATTAATAAAGCAACTCTGTAAATCTTTGAAAATGAGATCAGATTTTCCAATTCTGTTCTCAAATCTCTTACAAAAGTAAAATTCAGCACAATACATGTGAGGTAAACTTGATGTTTGCCAAAACTTCTGCCTGACAAAGACCACGAATGAGATTCCGAAATACACAACTGATATCGCGCGGCACTGCCATTATTTGAAAGATAATTTAGCGGTGTTGTTTTAAAGGAATCAAGGTAAATGTGCGCACTCTTAAAAACCAATGTTACAGATCTAGACTGGGTATGCGAAATAGTTTATCGTTGTATTTGAGCACAGTTGTATTTATTTATTTATATATGAGCCTAATGTATCGTGGTTTAAGGCAAGAGACGTGGAATATCAAATGTGTCATCCTTACCCTCCGGAAAGAAATTATGTCACCGATTGCTGGTTCTTATATTTTTGCTATTTGAAAATTATGTACCTATTTTTAGTGACCAACTAATTTCCAAGGAAACGCCAAGAAATAGTGAATGCGACAGTCAAATTCTTATTTATTCATGGTTACAAGAAAGTTAATAGTTCCTCCACCTTTACCGATTGATATTTCAATTTTGTATTAATGGGTGCGAGAGTTCAACGACCTCGCCAAACTGTTGGTCCGGGGCTAGGTTCTGCCACGGAAAAGCATACACTCTATACAAGATGCCCGGAAGGTGAATTCACAGTCGCCTGTAGAGGCTGTCGATATAGAGGGCGTGCGAATTTAAATTAAACGGTAGATTGGTTATCTAAAAATTCAAATGCGCTTGTAGAAAGTATTTATTTTATGTGCATGCTTTGAAATTTGACAACAGGTTGTCAAAATTCGAAACTATTTTAAAAGCGTAAGATTCTTTTTGAAATTAAACAATTTCTACTGCCCTTACTGCAATGGAAAAATTAAAGGGAGCGCCTGGCTCATCAGTGGTGAACCCTCCCAGCGGTTTCGCCAGTTTAATCTACCATACCGCTGTTATATTGCATTTTTGAAACTTCCTTTTATAGTGATACTGTTGGTAGATTCTTGGAATAGGTATTTTAGAAGAACTATGGACATAAGCTTTGAGGACAGTAGAATTACATACAATTATAAATATATAATATGCTTCGAGCAATCGCTCTTCCGCAAATATCAAATTGTGTCTTTTATTAGAACATTTATAATATGATGCACTAGCGCGCCATCTGTTATCAAAATTCGAAACTATTTTAAAAGCGTAAGCTTCTTTTTGAAATTAAACAATTTCTACTGCCCTTACTGCAGGTTGTGTCGATACTCCCAAGAAATAATAGCATTTGTTAGTCCAAACATGCCAATATTCCTTATCATTTTTCTAGAGACCGACCGAGATTAAAAAAAAGTTCCCGGAAGCCAAGTTAAGAAATTCGATCGGAATATGTTTAAATGGCAATTTATTTTCGAATCAGAGGCTTCATGCGTCTCTTATTTGATCAAGCATGTTGAAGTAAGGTATGTCTCATTACTGTTCTGATGCAGCCCTCTTGAGCCACCTTTAGGCAAAACGGCAACTCATGGACTGGAATTGGTCTAAGACATGTTTTTAGATTTGCACGAATTTATCTTGACACTTGGGTCTATTATATCTATAAAAAGCGGGCGCCTCCAAGTGTAACTGAAATTCTGTCAAGGTTATAAAACAATTTAAGAATTTTTACCTTGCATCGTTATACTTCAGAAAGTGTCTATCTTAGGTTGGCACAGAATAAATGAAATATAGTTTATTGGTATCATTAAGGTAGACTTATGTCTCAACTAGCATAACACTATTTTCCCAATTTCATCTATAAGCTATTTTTATAGAGGACTATGCTAAAGGTGCTGTGTTCATTAATATTGGGAGTTTTATTATTAACAATTAATTTCCTTCTGAAACACTTCAAAGCTATTTTTTCTAATAAGCTGTTTTATGATAGGAAAGAGAGTAAGCAAGCAAGTTCTTTTTGCAAATGTTTAATAAGAAGGGAAATTCTTTTTGACAATTATTTCCTTCAGTTTTTCTTTCGTCTTGCGCTAAAGGTTGGATCGGATAACGTTTACAAGGCCATTTTATCTAATTTACGTAGTTATCAAATTTGTTATTTATTATTGTGGATATTGGTCTTTCGTAATTATATAATAATTTATGAGCAAGTTTTGTTCGTCTGCCAGCCTGAAAATTTGGCGGGCATTTTCGAGATACACAGTAAAAAGATCAGTCTGTTAAAATCCCCTCTTCAGAACCAGTGTCCATCGGTAGAAATGGTAGCTGTTGTAGCTTGGCCCATTGTATTGCTTGGAACGGCGCTCTGTACCATGTGTATAGTGCCAGGGCTCCAATGGAAAATGTCTTTGAAGCCTCAAATTAGATCGAGGGAAAGGCCATTTACCTAGATAGATTTACTCTCGTATGACGAAGATTGCTATGGAGATTTCGGCCTTGGAGAAGATTAAGTGGCGAGAGTATTCAAATTTTGATAGTGACGAACAAGACCTTTAAAGGAAGTCTGCAGTGACTTCGAGAGAAGGACAAGGGAAACATATTCTCCCTAAAAGATGTGAACGCTATGACACGCATATCTGGCATCCATTATTCGTCCCGGGACAGAGGTCATTGCGAGGCGGAAGCGGAGAGCGTGCCTGAGGTAAGTCTGGTAGTCGGGATTGTTCGACGATCACTTTTTTGCTTCGATAAATTCGATAAAAATTGCAATATTTTCCTGTCTGATCATCTTTTTTTACCATAACAACTCATTTATACATAGAAGCCTAGGTCGCCTCTTCCGTTAAAATAAACGTCAAAACCTGAGGCCATCTATTGACCGTCGCCGCAAACAAGCGGCCTCGGGTCGGTGACAAAGCGACAACACTAGTTCTGACAAACTGAGAAGCGTCCATCTAGAGACCAAGGTTTCGGGCTAATGGCCCTCGTCAGTCTAGGGCGGACTTTATTCCATGAGATCCACACGGGATATAATGGAATCTTCACATATAAAAATGAAAGTGTCTAAATTAAAATGAAAAAAAAAGCCTATTTAAAAGTTGTGAAGACCTATATACAGATTTATAAACGTATATAAATATTGTTATATACGTTTAAATATATTTTTGAAAACATTTATTAAATTTTTAATAAGACATTAATAAGAGTACGCGCTCGCGTATGCGCCTCTGATACAACTGTATCCTGCAGGCTTGGATCTTCGGGTCCGGCCTTGAGGACGAGGCCCTGACCATCCTCGCGTCGGCAAAGTTACGGATCTACCGCCACTTTGTTCAGGTTGGGCTCGGTGGAGTGGAGGACCCGCTCATCGCCTGTAGGAGAACACTCGCACGCCGAGGATGCCTCCCCTCATCCTCTATTATATAAATTTTTGTACATATATCAATTTTCCTATTATTATTATATTATTTTACTATTATAACTCTCTTTGAGTGTAAATATTGACAAGATGTCAATAAAAGTTGTTTTAATTGTAAAAAAAAAAAAACTGTATAAATGAACGTATTTGACAGTTCAGCCGTTCTTGACGTGGTTGAACGGGATAAAAAGTATCCTATGTCCGTCTGCTGGTTCTAAGCTACCTCCCCACCAATTTTCATCCAAATCGGTTCAGCCGTTCTTGAGTTATAAATAGTCTAACCATTTTTACGACTTTCTTTTATATATATGTTATGAATATTTGGTTGTTGTGGTTAGATAAGGCTTGATAAGACAAAGGATCGATAAGATAAAGGGTTGAGGTGCAGTCGTGATAAAAAAAAAGATAATTATTTACCGTCAAGTAGCTTTTATTTTCAATTACTTGAGGAAAGATTACACATTAGTTATTTTCACATTATATAGAATTTATAAAGTTAATCCTATATTAGTGATTTAAAAAGATTGATATGTTAACTACGTATATTTACAACAAAACTATACAACAAAACTAAAAGTCTTTCTAAAAAACGATGATAACAAAAATAAAATTATCAATGAATAAAATAAAATATATATTTTTTTAAATATAGAAATATTTGAGGTTTTTAGATAATATAATATATATATATAGATTAATTAACACGCCGAGTAGTTTTTTTTTCTCAATTAAATCAACTTCTTACTGTCCTTGCCGCGGTTGAAAAAAAAAAAGAGGATGAAATTGTTTATATTTTCAGACTTCTCATATTAATGCAAATTTTATTTTATTTTTTATTTTTTTTAGCACCTTCATCGATTACTTTTGAGAAAATTTGTTTTGTAGGTATTTCTCTCAAAATTTACATGTTGTAATATCTCAACTACTCCCGTTCTACTCAAAATATTACAAACCAAATCTAACCGCAAGTTTATTTTCGCATCCAAGTATCCAGAGGGTAATAATCCATTTTTTTTTAGGGAACCTCTGTCATTAAATATATTCAGAATAAGGTTTATTTGTGAGATAACATTTCATACGTCATCCAAAAAGTTAGAAATAGTAGATATTTCTCTTTGAAATAAATATTGATTTATCACAGAAAAGAAACTTATGCGGTGCAACTTTAAGTATTACTTTATAATCATACGCCGCAGTCCTTTATAATGTATTATAAGTTACTTTAAGTATTAGTTACGAACGGAAAGATACGTCCAGGTTAGCCTAGTGGACATGGCATCTGCCCGGTAAGCGGAAGGTTGTGGGTTCGATTCCCGCCCCTGGACACTTTTATTTTTCCGTTCGCCATTACTCTTCATATTTTCACCCTTTCATACGTCATCCAATCATATATAGACCATCACTCTTCATATTTTCACCCTTTCATACGTCATCCAAAAAAGTTAGAAATAGTAGATATTTCTCTTTGAAATAAATATTGATTTTTCACAGAAAAGAAACTTATGCGGTGCAACTTTAAGTATTACTTTATAACAACTATATAGAGAGGAATTATTCAGTCACACACACAGCTTTATTAAGACCACCCGGTCTTATACAGATTCACCACAGGAAGAAAGGAAGCATAAATCCTGTACTCCAGGCAGCGCAGAATCCAACAACAGCCTACAGGTCCGACGCATGTCCAGTTTGCCACACGTTCCTTTGTGCATATGTCAAGGTTAACGCATCACTGAAAAATCTAGTGCTGAATGAAATTATTTAGTCACATAAAGTTTGAAATAATAAACTAGTCCGAATAAATAAGGTTAGCATAAATCAAACCTAACGAGGTCTCTGCCATGGGCCAATAAAGAGAGGTAAACAATCAAACAAATGGAGTTAAACAAGCACCATAGCAACTGTTGTGTGTTGACATTATTTCTATTAAAGAACACTTTCTTTCATCTGACATTCTCTAGCGGAGAGGTTCTAGATAAATAGAGATTTGTTGTAATAAAGGAATAAGAAAGATAAATGTTGGCCTGTGGCCTTCTTGTTGACGGCAAGTACAAAATGAGATCAACATTTGAAATGTGTGCGTTAGCTCAATACTTTAAAAACAAATTATTTCATAAATGGCCAGTGTTTTGTGGTAGTAAATTTGAAATTGATAGCGCTCTTAGTAACAGTATAAACTGTGTCCCACATGTGACCTAATGCTATCGCTTACCCGCTCTATTTCGCTAACGTGGCTATTTGAGAGAAATCGCAATTATGTATGTTATCACTTACCCTCCTTGCTCATTTGCGAAAACATTCTTATTCGAAAGGAATCTTCATATTTTATAGAGAAACTTTAAATTGAAAAAATATAAATTATTCATAATCTCATTTCAGGGGGTCGGTGGAAAGGTGATCTAAACCATTGGTTTGCGACCGCTACGACCCAGGATCAAATCCCGTATTAGGAACTTTTTTCTTAAAAAATGCTCCAATGGCCCCCGTTTCTTGAAAATGTCCAACCCCACCAGCTATTGCAGGGCACCAAGACGGAGCTCTGGCACATTTACCTCAATGGCTGTGGCGGCCAGGACCATAGATGAACAGGGAGTCGCACCAAACCCTAACTAAAAAGAAGCCAGTTGAGACAACACACAAATGAAGTTATAATTCCACCCTGGCGTTAAGTCCTTGGAGGAAACCCTACCGTCCCTTGAACCGAAATGTCGTCCACTTTTAGCCGCGATGACAAGAGACCAATTAAAGCGCGCCTGATAATGGAAGTTATTTTGGTGAGATGTCTGGTGACAAATGGGCCATCTGCTAAATCCAGGCCTCATAACTGCTGGCTATAACGGGCCGACAGATGGGGTGGATCGTTCTGTCCACAGGAACGTTTGGTGCGCAGGAAATAAGACCGTTTTGGCAAATAACGATTTGCAAATCGTCATGATTTACTACGTACAAATCCCAAGCTGGGATATTGCGCAGATATGTCAAATAAAATGAACACTACGTACAAAAGTTATTCCATACATACAACTTCTTTAGCGCCTATATATGTCTCAATAAGAGGCAGTGATAAAACTATGTTCTTGAAATATTTTATATATCCTGTTTCTATTTCCTACTAGCCGAATGACCCGGGCAACGCCCGTGTTTTACCCGATTGAATGTTTTTATTCAAATACTATTTGTTACAATTATAAATTGGCGCCTTAAATAAATGCATATATTAGTTAATAACTATAGCCTATGTGCTTTATCTGTCTATGTACTGTTGGCTTCCGTAGGCGTCTCTTACTGGGAAAAAGAGAGGATTCCATTTAGTTATTAACTAATATATGCATTTATTTAAGGAGCGACCCGCTCCAACACAATAGCTACAAGACCCAAAAAGCGAGTGGGGGGGGGGGGGGGCAAAGGTGGCGTGATCGTAGCCAACCAATAGGAGAGCGCCATTCCAAAAAAAAGCAAACGGTGACAGAGATGAAGAATTAAGAACGCATGACGCTCGTAACTGTATATAGAATACCTCAGTTATTTATCTCCAGCTCGTTCTTTTATTTACTTAGTAGACCATTTCGCCTTCACACACAAGACTGGCTGATTTCCTCCTAATCTCTTCATTCATGAACCATTTTATTATATTGGATTATTATCCCCATATGTATATTCTCTAGGCTCTATGATCAAATTATTCTAATCATTGCGATACGGTTGACCTTTTTATATTTATAATGGAATAAATTACTGTCTTTCAAACCATATCTTTTTACTCTTATTATTTAAGTTTATTTATATTCTCTTCTCAAACAAAATATCGAGGTATTGCCTGAGACAGACTGCCGGACATGCATTTCCTCCCTGGTGTTGACCCCCAATTTTACATTGAAGGTACAAAAAAGCGGCGGAACTTCCGCACTTTGAGGCTGTTGATTTTTTCTTTGTTTAGTGGTACTGCACTTCCGCCGGTTGTATCCTCATCCATGTCTCCAATTTATTTGGTTGTAAAACGACACTTGAAGTTACACCGCATGAGTTTCTTTTCAAACGAAAAATCAAAATTTTTTATCTCAAGGTAAAATATCGACTACCTTTAACCCTTTTGGATGAGGTATGAAAGGGTGAATTATGAAGAGTAATGACGAACGGAAAAATAAAAGTGTCCAGGGATGGGAATCGAACCCACAATGTTCCGCTTACCGGGCAGATGCCATGTCCACTAGGCTACCCTGGACGTATTTTCCGTTCGTAAATGATACATAGAGTAACTTATAATACAATATAATATACTGCGGCCTGTAATTGTAAAACGAAACTTGAAGTTACACCGCATTCGTTTATTTCAAACGATTGATTTTTCGTTTGAAAAGAAACTCATGCGGTGTAACTTCAACGGTGCGGTGTAACCAAACCTAACAAATGGAAACATTAAGAGGGTAATGGGTTAAATGAATTTTTGAAAATATGCAAATGTAGTATAGACGTTAATGGAGATATACAATGTAAGTACATCTTCCATATAGGAAAATAATGACATTTCCCGAATAATTCAAAAAGAAAAATTTCTATTGAAAATAAAGTGTCCTACAATTTTAAGAGGAAATATCTTTGTTGAACATTTTCCAGAGAAAAGGCTTTAGCACATATTTTATGAAAGAGATTAAGAAGCAGCGTTTTTAAGAAGTCGTATATTACCTCAGTGTCATCAAAGAGAGAGTTCAATTTTAACAGCGATACTTAACGCTTGATCTCGGGAAAGGCTATCAAAACCCTCGTAAAATTACCACACAATCTTCACCATTGTTAGGTACGGCGTCTACCAAGGACCATTCGTTCAATACAGTTTGTGCTCTCTTGTTTATAAAACCGAAACCTAACAAATGGAAACATTAAGACTCGAATGTTTTCATTTGTTATGTATAGATATATACTCGTATAGATGGGGCGCTATTGCTTTGTAAAACCCAAACCAAAACCTAACAAATGGAAACATTAAGACTCGAATGTTTTCATTTGTTATGTACAGATATATACTCGTATAGATGGCGCGCTATTGCTTTGTAAAACCCAAACCAAAACCTAACAAATGGAAACATTAAGACTCGAATGTTTTCATTTGTTATGTATAGATATATACTCGTATAGATGGCGCGCTATTGCTTTGTAAAACCCAAACCAAAACCTAACAAATGGAAACATTAAGACTCGAATGTTTTCATTTGTTATGTACAGATATATACTCGTATAGATGGCGCGCTATTGCTTTGTAAAACTCAAACCAAAACCTAACAAATGGAAACATTAAGACTCGAATGTTTTCATTTGTTATGTACAGATATATACTCGCATAGATGGCGCGCTATTGCTTTGTAAAACCCAAACCTGTTTATAATTTCGTGTTCCATTAGTTAATTCTAAACAATCAGACGACACAGAGATAAACCCAGGTTTACCTCCTTAAGAGCAGCACCAAATCTGAAACCGGATTCTGAATAACCTAATGATGTCAAAGTGATATAATTAAAAATATTTTGAAAATAAATTTACATTTTTGCCTACATATTAATTTCCTTAAAAACTGTACTTCATTTTGTGCATAATAAATAATTTAATATTCATATAAATATCATATTTGTTTCTGTTTTAATATGGTAAATAATTATTTTATTTATTTAAAAAAACATGTATAATAAACTTTTTTTTTTTTGTATTCAGAAAAACCTTTCGGATTTAGGAGCTTGACATATTAATGTAGCTGAACACAGTACAACCCTTTCCTGTAATTTTATTAAGATCACAAACCTTCCAAAATGAATAAAATAAATATATATGCCTACCTCCATTGGTGTTTCAGCGATGATTTCATTAGCCAATTTCAAGATGAACAGGTCGAAATATATCTAGGAAGGGACACATACTCGTATTTTATTGGAGAAAGTATACATATCTCCCTTCAACTTGGAAAGATTTGCGTCAAATATTGCTCAGTGGAATGTCTTTATTTGTTTTTATAAATTCAGGAAATATTACCTGATGATTAAAAAGATGCTCTAGGTTGAAAGAAGTCTGCAGTAATCGGACGGTCATCAGATCTGAGGTGAAGGGGCTACCAGATTTGATACGGGGCACAAAACTACCAGTGAGTAGTCGGATAGGGAATACAAGGTCTGTTCAATAATTTTCCGGAGAAGACAAAAATAATAAAAACGGTGAGACTGAGAAAATAATTTATTCATATTTTTCAATATACTTCCCTCCCGCATCTATGCACAGCTTCCATCGTTTCTCCCATGCTTTAACACAATAACAAAAGTCGTCTTCGAGAATCTCTTCAATACCTTTTCCGATTCCGTGATAATGGTTTCTGTATTGTCAAAAAACCCTCCCTTTTAAAATTATTTTAATTTTGGGGAATAAGAAAAAGTCATTGGGAGATAGGTCTGGAGAATAAGAAGGTTGATGAAGTATTGGAAGGCAGTTTTTGGCTAAATGAAATTCAGCACATATGTAGAAATGCGTGCTGAGCGTAGGTCGTGATGGAGAAACCAATTTTTGGAATCCCACATTTCATTTATTTTAAGGCAAATTGATTAGCGTAGACGTCTCAGAGTGTTTGAATAAACTTCCTTATTTTTTTGGTTCCCTTGAAAAAAGTATTAAACGTGCACAATCCTATTTATGTTGAGAATGACACTAGTAAAACCTTGGTTATGACTTGCAAAGACGCGATATTTTCGTTCTTGGCTCATCTTTTCCTTTCCACTCCAGGGATTGGTGTTTAATTTCTTTGTCATAACAGTAAGCCCAAGTTTCGTCTCGAATTTTTATGTTTCCTTATGATTAGAGCTTTGTTCTAACATATCAAGCATGTTTTTCAAGTCATTAACACGATTAATTTTCTGTTTCGATGTTATTATTTTTATGGAAAATGTGGAAGGTGCCTTCCTCAACTGTAGAAATCTTCTTTGATTATCATTCCTACTAGGGATTCAGATATCCCAGTTTCTATCGCAATGTCATGTGTAGCCCAATTCGTGGATTTTCCTCTATTAAATTCTCAATTTTGTTTAGTGTTTTTTAGGAATACGGTGAAAGATTATTTACAGATGGCGCGCTAATGCATCATGTTAACATTTCAGTGCCCAAACAATTTTATCACGCAGGTTCACTGCCCCGTTATAATTATTTGCATAGGTGATGACATCGTTAAGTTTATTCCATAATCACCTGGGTCGCTCACGGATATTTTCTCCCCCTCATCGTGTGCTACTTGTCAGGTTCTGATAGCAAGGAAAGGCGCCGTATTATAAGTCACTGTATTCAATTTTGACGTCTGCAAGATGTCTTCCGATCCATCCCTCCACACTGCCTTACTGCATCACTGGGTCGCATTTAAATCTGCCGATACAATTGACATCCATAAAGACCACTCTATATTGATGCCATTTCATTAGTATTGTCAGTATATTCTTCTGCAGTTTTGGATCCGTGTACAGCCTATCATTTAATGGGAATCCATTGTAAGTCTTGTCCGAGGCATCAAGCACGACCCTTATCCTCATCTTACCTGGGCCATTTATCTTTACAGAATATTGAGACAGGAAACAAAAGCTATCATGTTCTTCCACCTTAGGTCCACTCAGCTGGATCATATAGTCTAGGCTTTATACTCCTTAATCAAGCCAAAATAGGCGTTTTTAAGTTGTTCATCTGCGGCCAAACCTCTTTACAGGGGGAATTGCCGCTGTTCCAATGAATTGAGTGATGATCTAAAGTACCCGATCTCGGGCTCAAAGGACAAGTAACAATATAACCTTCGTTTCGATATCACGCTGGAGAAAAAAATATACTTCATTTTAATAGAGCTTCTAACAAAATTCTTCTTATTTGGATTGCAATTTGCTCAACGGAACTTCCTTGATCTTCCAGAAACGTCTAAATAAGATGTTAATATTGCCTTGGTACTGAACACGCTGGAGTACACTGCATATTTTTATTAGGTTTACCAGATATCTTCCAATCTAACTTGGTGTTCTGCGGACATATTAGTGTATTTTCCAATATTCCAACATTTCATAAACGTCTACTCCCATAATGAGGTCCACCTTATTACTGAGGAAAAGAGGCCCGCAACTACCCTAAAGTAATTATATCTGAAGAAAAGAGGCCCGTAACTACCCAGAAGTAATTATATCTGAGGAAAAGAGGCCCGTAACTACCGAGAAGTAAGTATATCTGAGGAAAAGAGGTCCGTAACTACCGAGAAGTATATATATCTGAGGAAAAGAGGCCCGTAACTACCGAGAAGTAATTATATCTGAGGAAAAGAGGCCCGCAACTACCGGAAAAATCATAAGATTTTAGACAAAGTGGCCCGCAACTACCGGGAAGTAATTAGAACTGAGGTAATGGGGTTCGCAACTACTGGGAAGCAATTATATATGAAGAAAAGAGGCCCGCGCGTAACTACCGGAAAATCATCAGATCTTAGATAAAGGGGCCCGCAACTACCGGAAAAATCATAAGATTTTAGACAAAGTGGCCCGCAACTACCGGTAAGTGATTAGAACTGAGGTAAAGGGGGTTGCAACTACTGGGAAGCAATTATATATGAAGAAAAGAGACCCGCGCGTAAATACCGGAAAATCATCAGATCTTAGATAAAGGGGCCCGCAACTACCGGAAAATCATCAGATCTTAGATAAAGGGGCCCGCAACTACCAGAAAATCATCAAATCTTAGGTAAGGAGGCTCGCAACTACCTGGAAATGATCATGGAAATAGGATGAAGAAGCCCCCAAATATCGGGGTCCGCATCTACGGGGAAGTAATCAGATATTAAATATAAGAGGCCCGAACTATCGTGAATAACGGTAGTGTAAGGGGTCAGCAACTACCGTGGATTAATCAAGGTTCCCGCAACTATCGGGAGGAAAAAAGATACAAATATAAGGGTCCCGTAACTACTGGTGAGTAATCATATTTGAGATACAAGAAGCTCGCAACTACCAGGAGTCATTATATCTGATTTACAGAGGGAAGTTATCAGATCTAGGGTCAGTTAGCAGGCGGTCACAATATTTAGCAAAAATAGACATCACGGTCTTCATTGATATTTCGAAAATTCACATTTAATGCCAATGTTAACTCAAATTAGTTGACAAACATATACATATAATTATTATGATAAAATAAAGAAAAATTAAATACAGCATACAAAGCAACTAATGTTTTTAGTCGAGATCTTATGGGTAAATTCTGGAGCCTACTTCAAGTGGCCCAGAGAACTCCATAAAATAGCTCAATAGGTCATCATCTCTCAAAATTGGAACTGCGGTAATGGGACTATTGCCGGAGACAGAAGGCGCCGCCAGACGCCAAGCCTCATTTCCGCTCCAAACGAACCATTTGACGCATCATTTCCAACCCCAAATTAACCTATTTATAATTGAGCTCGTTAGGATTCGGCCTTCTTCGACGTCAAAATGGACGTTCCTTCTACATGCCGTTAGATTTCTGAGGTGTTAGCTTCTTGTTATTTTATATTCTGGGAATTGTTTAAATATAATATTTTATTGATTATAAAATTTAGTCCTAGACGTAGGTGACCCTCAATAAAAGGGAGGCTTGGATATGATCCCGAGACTAAGAGGCAATCAAGCCAGTGGCTAGAGCTTGGAGAACCAAGATTCAAGAAAGCAAGGATGATCAAATCGAAGCTTAAGTGCCTTCTTATCACTTTCTTTGATGTAGAGAATTTGGTACACTATGAATTCGTGCCCGAGGGTCAGACCATTAATCAACATTACTATTTTTATGTATTGCGACGTTTAAGGGAGGCTGTGCGTCAGAAACGACCCGAAAAATGACATCAGAAAAATTAGCTCTTGCATCATGACAACGAAAATAATTTATTTCAATATTTCGGTGAGCAGCGTGCTCATCAAGACAACTCTGTCTACAGCAAATGAAAACATTAAGACGCGAAAGTTTCTTTCAGACACAATTCAATCTTCTACTGTCCTAACTGCGATGAAAATTTTATTTATTTATTTATTTATTGTGAGGGCTTGGATCTTCAGTGGTGAACCCCATACCGGTTTCGCCAATTTAATCTACCAGACCGCTTCTTTAGAGCTCTAAAACTCTGTTGGATCATTCTTCTTATTTATGCTACACTATAAAGGGTGGAATCTCATAAATGATATTCAAGCAAACTATGAATATAAGCTTTTAGGACAGTAGAATTACATATAAATATTTGCATCGAGCAATGCTCTTCTGCAAATAATAAGGTCTGTCTATAGTGGCATGCATTTTTATTAGCCGTAGTGTGAGGCATGAGAGAAAATGTGAATATGTGAAATATTATGCATTCTTGAAATGAAATTTGCATATGAATGATTGGATATCAAATGTAGACATAATAAGCACTACTATAAACCATCATATATATTACTGTATGTATACATATGTTTTTCGGCTATACACGTCCACAATACGTAAATAATCTGGCTGAATTTTTAAAAGTATATAGAGTTGAATCTGGAAAAATTTATAAGAAAATTTTCAGGCTTCTATCTCGAATATCCTTGGAGTTATTAGAAAATTTCCCTATTTCACTAGCAACCAGCGCCTCACTGCGGTAACTGAAAGAAGTAAAGTTGGTAAAGATAAGTGGAATCCAGCTGCGGGAGGATGTGGTCCCCCACGGCGCGTTTGGGGGAGGTGGAGCGGGACGTTTTACAAGAGTGACATAAGACATAATGACGGCGTAGGGGGCAAAAAATCATTTACTATCATAAAAAGCATAGTGTGATCAAATATTTCCAGGAATGCTAAATATTTAAAGAAATACAAAAGTATAATAAAGTTTATTTAAATTTTCTCAAAATAATCACCGTCACTGACTTGGCTATCGGGTTCTGCGTATATTCGACGATATGAACATTATATCCCGTCTACTCAGTTTGGGCTCGGGGTAACCATTAAGACGGTTATATCTACTGTTTGCTTACGATAAACATGCATAGAAATTTGGATGTTGAGGTAAAACATCAGGCTCCTATTGATATGTTTATTTTTTAAAAATTTAATTCAAATCTCTAGCTTTAGGGCATTAAAGCTCTTTTACAAGAGAATACACGACACGATTTATAAAATAATCAGATACTATTTTACATATTTTCATATATATGTGGATGAAAGTGAATTTTCATATATTGATTTGATTATTTTTGAAAATAAAAATGGAGCGGCAAAACATTTATTGAATACGCATAAAATATAAAAGGCCGGTATATGGAAAAAAGGATTACTGAGAATAAACTTTTGTTATAAATATTCTCTCTGGTCTCTACTATAGATTTTCAGAAGGGATTTCTCTATTTGGAGGCTCTGGGGTGGGCTCAGGGAAAGTATATTGCAAATTTCCGGAAGGTTCGGAGTCTTCAGTTAATACAATTTTATTTTGTAAAACGACACTTGAAGTTACACCGCATGAGTTTCTTTTCAACGAAAAATCAAATTTTTATTTCAAGGTGAAATATCGACTATTTCTAACCTTTTTGGATGAGGTATGAAAGGATGAATTATGAAAAGTAATGATGAACGGAAAAATAAAAGTGTCCATGGATGGGAATCGAACCCACAATGTTCCGCTTACCGGGCAGATGCCATGTCCACTAGGCTACCCTGGACGTATTTTTCCGTTCGTAAATGATACATAAAGTAACTTATAATACAATATAATACACTGCGGCCTGTGATTGCAAAACGACACTTGAAGTTACACCGCATGAGTTTCTTTTCAACGAAATAAAAATTTGATATTTCGTTAAAAAGAAACTCATGCGGTGTAACTTCAAGTGTCGTTTTACAATCACAAGCCGCAGTGTATTTTATTGTATTACAATTTTATTTTATTGATATAATTGATTCAATAATGAGAGTCTCTGTTTATTTGTTACTAGACGAATGGCCCGGGCAACGCCCGGGTTTTACCCGAGTGCGAATACACCTTGCTTCCTAGGGTTGTCGGCGCCCGTTGACTCCCGGCGAGCAAGCGACTGCTCCCGTCGGCCGCCGGCGTGCGAGTGGCTTCCCGGCGCATGCGCGCACCCGTTGACTCCCGGCGAGCAAGCGACTGCTCCCGTCGACCGCCGGCGTGCGAGTGGCCTCCCGGCGCATGCGCGCGCACAGGGAAGCCACGTGTCGCAGGCGGCCAATGAGCGCGCCCCGCCATCAGTTCCACCGCGTTCTAGATGATCTATTTAGAATAATTTGAATATATAGTTTTAATAATTGATTTATATATTTTTTAAAATAGCCTATCGTCATCCTCGTTATTTTTTACCTATGTATGGAAATTTTGGTTTGAATTAGTGAACTACTGCGAATTTGTATACCGGACATACAAACCAACCAACCAACCAACCAACAGACAAACATACAAACATTCATTTTTATATATATAGAAGATATTACAGGGTAATGGGGTTTGTGGGTCTGATAAGATTGAAGATTTACCAGTTTCATGTGCTGGTATACAAATGATCTGTTATCTTGGCTGTCTATATTTCGTTTATATCCCAACATATCTGGTCTTGAATTCTATAGAATATATGGCATTCCTAATATTAGTTAGATAACACACTTTTTCCTTCTCAATATTTGAAAGTTGTTTCTAGTAAATTCCAACCTGTAAATCATGAATATAACCTTCATTTTTCAAAATTAGCTCAATTTTTGAAAAATATTTGAAAATATTTAATTTTATAAAGAAGCTGATGTCATTGCTGTCATCAAAATATTTTGAAGATATTGATTTTGTAAGCATACAATTTTATCATCATTCAGATGGAATGCATACCGTTGCAATTTTATATCAAGAAAATGTCTAACAATACATTTATTTTCATAAATATTTTTAAATATATTGTCACGGTAGAGAAGACAAGTATTCCAAAAACTTAATTAAAAATAATTTATTAATTAATTAAACTTATATATTGCAAAATGCGTCAAAGGATTTTTCAAGTGGTAATTTACAAGCATGGTAAGGGGTGATGACTATGCAAATATTTATGATGATAAACAACAGAATATTTAAAATAATTATTCAGTGACAATATAAATAATGCCGCGTAAATGCAAAGCTAATCCAGAAATGTTCTGCTATATTTGTGGAAAATTTACAATTACCAAACAGAGGAAACCTATCACCCCAAAGATAAAAAAATGATATAAAGAATATTCTGGTGTGGCCTTAGGTGATCAAGACAAGTGGTGGTGCCCCCATAGTGTGTGCGGAACGTGCTATCAAGGGCTTTTGCAATGGAAATCGGGGAAATCAAAAGCAAAAGGGCTACCCACCAATAACCCACAATTATAGCCCCGTGGGTGCCGTAGTGAGGTAGGAGAGAAGGGCTATCCACAAATAACCCACAATTATAACCCCGTGGGTGCCGTAGTGAGGTAGGAGAGAAGGGCTATCCACCAATAACCCACAATTATAACCCCGTGGGTGCCGTAGTGAGGTAGCAGAGAAGGGCTATCCACCAATAACCCACAATTATAACCCCGTGGGTGCCGTAGTGAGGTAGGAGAGAAGGGCTATCCACCAATAACCCACAATTATAACCCCGTGGGTGCCGTAGTGAGGTAGGAGAGAAGGGCTACCCACCAATAACCCACAATTATAACCCCGTGGGTGCCGTGGTGAGGTAGGAGAGAAGGGCTATCCACTAATAACCCACAGGTATCATCCGTGGGTGCCGTAGTGAGGTAGGAGAGAAGGGCTACCCACCAATAACCCACAATTATAACCCCGTGGGTGCCGTAGTGAGGTAGGAGAGAAGGGCTATTCACCAATAACCCACAGTTATAACCTTGTGCGTGCCGTAGTGTTGTAGGAGAGAAGGGCTATCCACCAATAACTCAAAATTATAACCCCGTGGGTGCCGTAGTGAGGTAGGAGAAAAGGGCTACCCACCAATAACCCACAATTATAACCCCGTGGGTGCCGTAGTGAGGTAGGAGAGAAGGGCTACCCACCAATAACCCACAATTATAACCCCGTGGGTGCCGTAGTGAGGTAGCAGAGAAGGGCTATTCACCAATAACCCACAGTTATAACCTTGTGCGTGCCGTAGTGTTGTAGGAGAGAAGGGCTATCCACCAATAACCCACAGTTATAACCTTGTGCGTGCCGTAGTGTTGTAGGAGAGAAGGGCTATCCACCAATAACCCACAGTTATAACCTTGTGCGTGCCGTAGTGTTGTAGGAGAGAA
Organism: Cordylochernes scorpioides; assembly: GCA_030710605.1. Lineage (NCBI taxonomy): Eukaryota > Metazoa > Arthropoda > Arachnida > Pseudoscorpiones > Chernetidae > Cordylochernes > Cordylochernes scorpioides. Next base: position 3,780,970 of record CP092879.1, read on the forward strand.
GGGCTATCCACCAATAACCCACAGTTATAACCCCGTGGGTGCCGTAGTGAGGTAGGAGAAAAGGGCTACCCACCAATAACCCACAATTATAACCCCGTGGGTGCCGTAGTGTTGTAGGAGAGAAGGGGTATCCACCAATAACCCACAGTTATAACCCCGTGGGTGCCGTAGTGTTGTAGGAGAGAAGGGCTATCCACCAATAACCCACAGTTATAACCTTGTGCGTGCCGTAGTGTTGTAGGAGAGAAGGGCTATCCACCAATAACCCACAGTTATAACCTTGTGCGTGCCGTAGTGTTGTAGGAGAGAAGGGCTATCCACCAATAACCCACAGTTATAACCTTGTGCGTGCCGTAGTGTTGTAGGAGAGAAGGGCTACCCACCAATAACCCACAGTTATAACCTTGTGCGTGCCGTAGTGTTGTAGGAGAGAAGGGCTATTCACCAATAACCCACAGTTATAACCTTGTGCGTGCCGTAGTGTTGTAGGAGAGAAGGGCTATTCACCAATAACCCACAGTTATAACCTTGTGCGTGCCGTAGTGTTGTAGGAGAGAAGGGCTATTCACCAATAACCCACAGTTATAACCTTGTGCGTGCCGTAGTGTTGTAGGAGAGAAGGGCTATCCACCAATAACCCACAGTTATAACCTTGTGCGTGCCCTAGTGTTGTAGGAGAGAAGGGCTACCCACCAATAACCCACAGTTATAACCTTGTGCGTGCCGTAGTGTTGTAGGAGAGAAGGGCTATCCACCAATAACCCACAGTTATAACCTTGTGCGTGCCGTAGTGTTGTAGGAGAGAAGGGCTATCCACCAATAACCCACAGTTATACCCTTGTGCGTGCCGTAGTGTTGTAGGAGAGAAGGGCTATCCACCAATAACCCACAGTTATAACCTTGTGCGTGCCGTAGTGTTGTAGGAGAGAAGGGCTACCCACCAATAACCCACAGTTATAACCTTGTGCGTGCCGTAGTGTTGTAGGAGAGAAGGGCTATCCACCAATAACCCACAGTTATAACCTTGTGCGTGCCGTAGTGTTGTAGGAGAGAAGGGCTATTCACCAATAACCCACAGTTATAACCTTGTGCGTGCCGTAGTGTTGTAGGAGAGAAGGGCTATCCACCAATAACCCACAGTTATAACCTTGTGCGTGCCGTAGTGTTGTAGGAGAGAAGGGCTATCCACCAATAACCCACAGTTATAACCTTGTGCGTGCCGTAGTGTTGTAGGAGAGAAGGGCTATTCACCAATAACCCACAGTTATAACCTTGTGCGTGCCGTAGTGTTGTAGGAGAGAAGGGCTATTCACCAATAACCCACAGTTATAACCTTGTGCGTGCCGTAGTGTTGTAGGAGAGAAGGGCTATCCACCAATAACCCACAGTTATAACCTTGTGCGTGCCGTAGTGTTGTAGGAGAGAAGGGCTATTCACCAATAACCCACAGTTATAACCTTGTGCGTGCCGTAGTGTTGTAGGAGAGAAGGGCTATCCACCAATAACCCACAGTTATAACCTTGTGCGTGCCGTAGTGTTGTAGGAGAGAAGGGCTATTCACCAATAACCCACAGTTATAACCTTGTGCGTGCCGTAGTGTTGTAGGAGAGAAGGGCTATCCACCAATAACCCACAGTTATAACCTTGTGCGTGCCGTAGTGTTGTAGGAGAGAAGGGCTATCCACCAATAACCCACAGTTATAACCTTGTGCGTGCCGTAGTGTTGTAGGAGAGAAGGGCTATCCACCAATAACCCACAGTTATAACCTTGTGCGTGCCGTAGTGTTGTAGGAGAGAAGGGCTATTCACCAATAACCCACAGTTATAACCTTGTGTGTGCCGTAGTGTTGTAGGAGAGAAGGGCTATCCACCAATAACCCACAGTTATAACCTTGTGCGTGCCGTAGTGTTGTAGGAGAGAAGGGCTATCCACCAATAACCCACAGTTATAACCTTGTGCGTGCCGTGGTGTTGTAGGAGAGAAGGGCTATCCACCAATAACCCACAATTATAACCCCGTTGGTGCCGCAGTATTGTAGGAGAGAAGGGCTATCCACCAATAACCCACAATTATAACCCCGTGGGTGCCGCAGTATTGTAGGAGAGAAGGGCTATCCACCAATAACCCACAGTTATAACCTTGTGCGTGCCGTAGTGTTGTAGGAGAGAAGGGCTATCCACCAATAACCCACAGTTATAACCTTGTGCGTGCCGTAGTGTTGTAGGAGAGAAGGGCTATCCACCAATAACCCACAGTTATAACCTTGTGCGTGCCGTAGTGTTGTAGGAGAGAAGGGCTATCCACCAATAACCCACAGTTATAACCTTGTGCGTGCCGCAGTGTTGTAGGAGAGAAGGGCTTTCCACCAATAACCCCAATAACCCACAGTTATAACCTTGTGCGTGCCGTAGTGTTGTAGGAGAGAAGGGCTACCCACCAATAACCCACAGTTATCATCCGTGGGTCTGCAGTATGGTAGGAGAGAAGGGCTATCCACCAATAACCCACAGTTATAACCTTGTGCGTGCCGTAGTGTTGTAGGAGAGAAGGGCCACCCACCAATAACCCACAGTTATAACCTTGTGCGTGCCGTAGTGTTGTAGGAGAGAAGGGCTACCCACCAATAACCCACAGTTATAACCTTGTGCGTGCCGTAGTGTTGTAGGAGAGAAGGGCTATCCACCAATAACCCACAGTTATAACCTTGTGCGTGCCGTAGTGAGGTAGGAGAGAAGGGCTACCCACCAATAACCCGCGGGTATAACCTTGTGCGTGCCGTAGTATTGTAGGAGAGAAGGGCTATCCACCAATAACCCACAGTTATAACCTTGTGCGTGCCGTAGTGTTGTAGGAGAGAAGGGCTATCCACCAATAACCCACAGTTATAACCTTGTGCGTGCCGTAGTATTGTAGGAGAGAAGGGCTATCCACCAATAACCCACAGTTATAACCTTGTGCGTGCCGTAGTGTTGTAGGAGAGAAGGGCTACCCACCAATAACCCACAGTTATCATCCGTGGGTCTGCAGTATGGTAGGAGAGAAGGGCTATCCACCAATAACCCACAGTTATAACCCCGTGGGTGCTGCAGTATTGTAGGAGAGAAGGGCTATCCACCAATAACCCACAGTTATAACCCCGTGGGTGCCGCAGTATTGTAGGAGAGAAGGGCTACCCACCAATAACCCACAATTATAACCTTGTGCGTGCCGTAGTGAGGTAGGAGAGAAGGGCTACCCACCAATAACCCACAATTATAACCTTGTGCGTGCCGTAGTGTTGTAGGAGAGAAGGGCTACCCACCAATAACCCACAGTTATAACCTTGTGCGTGCCGTAGTGTTGTAGGAGAGAAGGGCTACCCACCAATAACCCACAGTTATAACCTTGTGCGTGCCGTAGTGTTGTAGGAGAGAAGGGCTACCCACCAATAACCCACAGTTATAACCTTGTGCGTGCCGCAGTATTGTAGGAGAGAAGGGCTACCCACCAATAACCCACAGTTATAACCTTGTGCGTGCCGTAGTGTTGTAGGAGAGAAGGGCTATCAACCAATAACCCACAGTTATAACCTTGTGCGTGCCGTAGTGTTGTAGGAGAGAAGGGCTACCCACCAATAACCCACAGTTATAACCTTGTGCGTGCCGTAGTGTTGTAGGAGAGAAGGGCTATCCACCAATAACCCACAGTTATAACCTTGTGCGTGCCGTAGTGTTGTAGGAGAGAAGGGCTATCCACCAATAACCCACAGTTATAACCTTGTGCGTGCCGCAGTATTGTAGGAGAGAAGGGCTACCCACCAATAACCCGCGGGTATAACCCAGTGGGTGCCGTAGTGAGGTAGGAGAGAAGGGCTAACCACCAATAACCCACAGTTATAACCTTGTGCGTGCCGTAGTGTTGTAGGAGAGAAGGGCTAACCACCAATAACCCGCGGGTATAACCTTGTGCGTACCGTAGTGTTGTAGGAGAGAAGGGCTGCTCACCAATAACCCACAGTTATCATCCGTGGGTGCCGCAGTATTCTAGGAGAGAAGGGCTATCCACCAATAACCCGCGGGTATAACCTTGTGCGTACCGTAGTGTTGTAGGAGAGAAGGGCTGCTCACCAATAACCCACAGTTATCATCCGTGGGTGCCGCAGTATTCTAGGAGAGAAGGGCTAACCACCAATAACCCGCGGGTATAACCTTGTGCGTACCGTAGTGTTGTAGGAGAGAAGGGCTGCTCACCAATAACCCACAGTTATCATCCGTGGGTGCCGCAGTATTCTAGGAGAGAAGGGCTAACCACCAATAACCCGCGGGTATAACCTTGTGCGTACCGTAGTGTTGTAGGAGAGAAGGGCTAACCACCAATAACCCGCGGGTATAACCCAGTGGGTGCCGTAGTGTTGTAGGAGAGAAGGGCTACCCACCAATAACCCGCGGGTATAACCCCGTGGGCTGCCAGGCCACCAAGACAAGGTAGTCAGCAGATTAAAACTACCGCCGCCATTTTAAAAAGTGTGAAACCCAATCGCAGCCGTGCTAATAGCAGTGGTGTCAGATTCTGCTGACGTCACTTCCTGTCCAATTTACAGCCCCAAGGGTAGAGAACACTGGGGACAAAGCAGCAGCCCGGCGTTTAAAAGTTTTGCTGACTTTTAACTTTTGCTCCTTTTATTGATTTTCTATTATTTAACGTGAGAGATCCCATTTCCCGGGTGAAACGCCTTCTTTGGGAATTTTTCTCCACATACAATACCCTGCGAACACCCATTATATTTAATACAGGAATACAACAAATTAGAGTAAATGTATGAAGAAATCCTAAATATTTTATATAGTTTCAATAATTGAAGAGTCCTACTCCCCAATCCGAGTTATTTGTAATCCTTAATCTTTTGATTGTTCTAAACCAAAATAATCTGAATACAAAACAATGATATTTCGATGCACTAGCGCGCCATCTGTTATCAAATTACAAAACTATTTTAGAGGCGTAATATTCTTTTTAAAATAAAACAATTTCTACTGTCCTTACTGCAATGGAAAAATTAAAGGGAGGGCCTGGCTCATCAGTGGTGAACCCTCCCAGCGGTTTCGCCAGTTTAATCTACCACAATGAATTCAGAAATGTTTTATTATTTTTATAAAGATGTATTTATGAGTATATATATAACACACAGCAACAGGATCCTTTATCAAAACATTTCGACTCACGCAGATTCGTCTCGTAGTCTAAGAAAAAGCGAACAATCATCTATATACATCATTGGTAAAGAGACATAACAAACATTGCGTATTTACTAGTCAACGTCTTTTTCATTCTTCAAAGAAAATCTCAGTTTTAATTTTGAACTGTAGAATTGATAGTATAATTAGACAAAACTCTTGTCAGCCAATGATTCAGAAATAATTTAGTAAATCTTTTACTTGTTACGGTGATGTGAAGGGATAATTTTTGTCTTACTCCTAGTCAGAACAAGGAAGGAATAGACAGCGTTTCTGTTGATGTGAAAAGACTCATTTCATTTTAAATTGAATATTAGAGAGTAAGAAGACTTCATTCTTAAATGTGTCGTAAGGTATTTATAGCGGACATAGTGAGAAATAATTTTCTCAAAATAAAGATCCCGTGTGGACAATTAACAATTAAACAACTTTATTGACATCTCGTCAATCTTTACACTCAAAGGGAGTTATAAGGTAATAATAATGGTAGGAATGAAGAGAGATGTTTACAATCGACGTAGCCCTCTCCGAGGGCACGTCCGGATCAGGAGCTTAAAGCCGCCTTGAATCTAGACAGATCCTTGCCATTTGGGGAGTTCATGTTCGGAACATGTTTGATGATAATGTCGAAGAATTGATCACTCTTTTGGAATTCGAATTATGTTAAGAATTAGAGGTAAAATAGCTCAGCAAAACAGTGAGTAAAAAGCCCATTCTATCTTTAATAGATGGATTCTGAAAGTGAGTTATACGGCAATTTAGAAATGTTCGTTTATAAAAAACGGGACCTAAATTCCAGAGTTGAATACCTCATTCAGAAAGCCTGGTGTAAAAACTTGGGTAGGTTTAGAAAACGCCAGAAGGTATCCTGAGTTTGTCAGACGGACTTCAGTTGGTTATTTGCCAAGATTGGCGCGGCATTGCAGCTAGTACTACCGGATCTAAGATTTGCAGAGCAAGTTTGAATGTGTTCATTTTTGACCTGGTCAATATTTCCTAAACTAAATATATAGAAACTAGCGATTTACTTTTAAAATATATATGTTGAGCAGAATGAATATTCGAGTTAGAGATGAGGTAAGTGGCTAAACCAAATATGTATAATTGGTTGTGACTTAGAGGGTGTCTACTTCAAGCCATTTGTCAAATCGAGCCAGACGACCCCCATTTCAAAATACACACACACACTATTATTTGATTCTGTTTTGATTCAATTTACGACGGTTATCCTCAATGCGCCATAATACCCGATGTCCCCATGCGATGCTCTGGACTGCGTTATACACATATTGACTGAGAAGACATTGACGCGCGAAATTTCATCCTTTCAACATCTTTGTTGAGTTACACCTTTCTGCCCATAAAACAGCTCGTATCTCTCTTTGCTTCATTGGGCGTAATTATGATACGGCACATCATTTTGAACAATATAATTTTGTCTTAAAAAAACTAATTTTATCATATTTATCTAAATATATATAACAACCCTGATTTCGTTCCGTGTGGTATGTAAGGTATGTGCAAATTCGAGGGAGGGGCTACTAAACGTATGTATTTAAAGGATAACCAAATTCTAGATGTTTATTTTCTAATTTTCTTAAGTCTGAACCATAATTCACCAATTACCAAAGTTTAGACTCTTGAAACGTTTATTGTGGAATCCCCCAGCAACATGACTATTGCGCAATCCTCAAGTTCGAATTCTTATTTATTGAAGAACATTTTGAAATAATTTTTTTTCCACGAAATATTTCTCACAAAGGAAGTTTTAATTCCAGAGTAATCTCTCTGAAAGATAAAGGACGGATAATAGTGCGTTATTAAAGAGTTGGCTCCACTGCAGCTGAAACGTTATCTTCTGATGCAGAAACAATATGCAAATCAGAGGATCAGCAGGCGCACGTGCCGAGCAACTTCTGTTTGTTCTGAATCACCTCGGCGCCTCACTGCACTTCAAATGGCACCGAATGTCCCATGAAATGGAAATTCAGAGCTCCCTGTATGGCTAGCTACTTCTAGTTCTGAATCACTCATTTACAATGAATGTTCAGATAAACCTATCACATTAATTTCTCCTATGAGCTAATAATCACCACATTTATAATCTATTAAATTGCCCTTTCGGTAACAAACAATGTATCTATTCATTCAACAGATTACTTCAGATTTTTCAGTGCAATATCTTCTGATTGTTGTTATTTTCAATATCTTCTGATTGTAGTTATTATCAATATCTTCTGATTGTTATTATTAATATCTTTTGATTGTAGTTATTATCAATATCTTCTGATTGTTATTATTATCAATATCTTTTCTGATTTTAGTTATTATTAATATCTTCTGATTGCAGTTATTATCAATATATTCTGATTGTTATTATTAATATCTTCTGATTGTTGTTATTTTCAATATCTTCTGATTGTAGTTATTATCAATATCTTCTGATTGTTATTATTAATATCTTTTGATTGTAGTTATTATCAATATCTTCTGATTGTTGTTATTATCAATATCTTTTCTGATTTTAGTTATTATTAATATCTTCTGATTGCAGTTATTATCAATATATTCTGATTGTTATTATTAATATCTTCTGATTGTAGTTATTATTAATATCTTCTGATTTTAGTTATTATTAATATCTTCTGATTGTAGTTATTATCAATATCTTCTTATTGTAGTTAATTATCAATATCTTCTGATTGTAGTTAATTATCAATATCTTCATACGAACCTGTAAGGGTACACTGAGCCTTTCAAATATGCCTTTCTATTTATTTGGTAACCGAAATGCCCATACCATACTCGTATCTGGCTTGACTATTTATTCCGTAGATAGTTTAAACTTACGGAATTGATTTTTTTTAAATTTTTCATTCAATAGGTTTGTCTCAAACTTTTCTTTGTAATAGACCTTCTGAATCACAAGGCTTTTGAAAATTTTCAGGGTATTTGTATTAATTTTCTATAAAAATATATCGTAATTTAAACATATCTAAGTTAATAATTCTTATCTAAGCTTGTACCATATTAATCTGCCATCACTTTATACTTCATGTAATTGATTATAACTTTATTAATATAACTTGAATCTTCATTATATTTGGTACCATAGGACAGGCCAGAGTTAAATTAGTATAAATCCATATAAATTATAACAATATTAATTATATTTAACCACACTATTACTACAGAATATCACAATTTTCATTATGTAAGTAATAAAGTATGACGTCATCCCATAATATAGATGGAAATTTTGCCGGGAGGAAATTGATCTGAAGAGACAAGGGTCACCTCTCCCATCAAAACAGACGTCTAAAACCAGACGCCATCTATTGACCGTCGCCGCAACTAGCGGCCTCGGGTCGATGACAAAGCCACAACACCAGGATGAGTAACTTTTCTATGTCCAAATCGCCCTCAGGAGTGAGAGCTATAGGAGGTGCTGTCAGGAGCTCATGGGTCATCGGGGTAGGTATTAGTAGCGGTGGGGCTACTGCGGCTGGTGCTGACTTCATCACATGGGGAGAAGGCGGCGCCGGCCCCTGAGGCTCAGTGAACCGACGGGGCGAAGTGTGGGCCGCGGGACCAACACTTGGCACCTCTGGAGGTGGACAGGGGGCGCTGGAGCAGGAGGTAGTGTCTCCACAGCTGAGGCTGAGGGTGCCAGTGCAGGAGGCGCTGGAGTAGGAGGTAGTGCCTCCACAGCTGAGGCTGAGGGTGCCAGTGCAGGAGGCGCTGGAGCAGGAGGTAGTGTCTCCACAGCTGAGGCTGAGGGTGCCAGTGCAGGAGGCGCTGGAGTAGGAGGTAGTGCCTCCACAGCTGAGGCTGGGGGTGCCAGTGCAGGAGGCCGAGGATCAACTGGTCGATGGGGCACAGCCTGGTCCGCAGGACCAACATCGGATACCTCCATAGAATGGGCAGGGGGCGCTGGTGCAGGAATCGGCACCTCCACAGTTGGAGCAGGGGGTGCTGGTTGCCCTGGCTGCTGAGGTGCGACGGATGACTCGGCACCTGTGGAAGAGGAGGGCGACGCCCTCCTAACGAGCATTGGGCAGCATGCCCTGCGGTGACCCTGCCTATGACACTTTGAGCATTTTATGCCAAAGGTCAGGAAGGCCGGCAGGGTGTCCCCCTTGGTCCTGATGTCCAGGCGGGTAGGCAGATGTCCAAGCGTTACGCCGTTGTTGAGGAGGACTAAGGCCTCGCGGCGGCCGTCGGCGTAGGTGCACTCGCCGAGCTTAAACTGCATGGGGGCGATGGATGTTACCCCATATGTCTGCAGCGCCTGGACGATGCTGTTGTCCTCGACAAAGAAGGGGAGGTTGTCAATGACAATCCTCTCAGCTCTCTTGCGGAAGGGGAATGTCCTGAGGAGAGTGCCCTCGATTTCAATGTTGTTCTCCAAGAGGCGCTCCGCAAGGGTCCTACTTGTCAATCCCACGAGGACGTGGCCATTCATTCTGCTGATTTGCAGGATGTTCCTCGGCCCGCCGACCACCGCATCAACCGCCCGGAGGTACTGGTAGGGCGAGAAGTCCGAGCATTGCTCAATATATACGCAGTATTCCTGGGTGGAGGAGGCCCGTGTGGATCTCATAGAATAAAGTCCGCCCTAGACTGACGAGGGCCATTAGCCCCAAACCATGGTCTCTAGGTGGACGCTTTTCAGTTTGCCAAAGCTGGTGTTGTGGCTTTATCACCGACCCGAGGCCGCTAGTTGCGGCGACGGTCAATAGATGGCGTCTGGTTTTAAACGTCTATTTTGACGGGAGAGGCGACCCTTATCTCTTTATGTCATCCCATAAGTTGTCTCAGGATGGCACCAGTTTGCAACTGGAGCCGCAGTGGAGAGAAGGATGACTTACATAAGTCACTGACCAATCAGAATCAATCCCCGGGGATTCGGGCAGGACAAAAGGGATGGATTGCCGGACAAAGAGCAGTCGACAGTTTCACAGTTCATATATTTCGGACCGGCACGCTCATTATTAAGTCCATTGTCTTCCTACGGCGGCCCTCGTGGCCGCCGTTTTGGCTGCCCCCCTCTGCCCCCGCGGCTTCAGGTCGGACGCCGAGCTTTCCTCTGGTAGTCCTCGACTTTCCACGATCCTTGTCGTTTCCCCGACTCACTTGTCGGCTTACCCGGGTTTACGAAATATAAAAACTTATTTTCACATATCCATTACAGAGATCTTTTGCCAATGCTTTTTGACATTGGTAAAACTTTAAACTATGCATTGGATGAGTAGTCAATGATATACAGGTTCAAATGGTGTTCTATTCCAAAATAAATATTTCCCGAAATAAATATTCACACCCGTGGAAGTTTGAGGATTTTATAAGAAGATGCTTTAAAAGAATGCACGAAATGCCTGCTTCATTTTTATTTCCGTCTAAATATTGAGATATTAAATGTGAGGTATGGCTGGCAACTTTTTCTTGGTCCAAACCCACGAATCTCGATCCAATTTCATACAAAATCGGAAACTTTGGATTAAAAAAATAGTTTATGCGACAAGACCTTGAGATTTTCATCATTACAAATTAACATCAAGGCTTCTTCAGCGGAGCTCACCATTTCTGCATAAATCGAAATTGCAATGATCATAACGACCTTTGAGAATTTTTGACTGCTATTTTGGAACAATTTCTAATGGTTTCAGAATTAGCATCAGTAATTGGCAAAGGGTTATCCAATGTCACGACAATCTTCCAAATTTCATTTGCCAAAACTTTTCAAATGGATCTACTGAATTTCTAGCGTTTATAGACACTCATACGATGCGGCTTGAGAACTTGAGCCTTTTTACACATTTTTAACCTATTTTTATAATTCGTTATAAAGTATTGTTTAACCTTGGCTGGAGGTGGTGTTCTACTTCCAAGTACCAACCCTTATGCCTCCGCCACCTTCTGAGGACTGTAGTTGATTTGCGTTGAGGGAAGGTCCGATTGCTGGCGATCACTTGTTGACTCCCAAAGAGAGATCTACTCTATAAAGGATGAAATCTCACACACGGGCTTATTTCACAAACGCCCTGACTTTATTAAACTAAAACTATCTATTTATACATACTTTGGCACGTGGTCAAATGAATTAAAAATAAAAACAGAATAACAATGATTTAAAAAATATATATATGTGGCAATATGATAATAATGTGGGGAGCGAGAAATAAGGAAACCACAAGTTTGGAAAAGGAATTCCAGGCAACCAGCGAGAGAGAGGTAGCGCGAGAGGTTATATCACCGCTGAACGACCGTTTGTGTCGCACACCCCCCCCCCCCCCCCCCCCAACTCCAAAAATAGTCCTGAGGGTTCCAAGAAAAGCCCCCTCCGGCATGTGGCCAGTGGTTCAAAATGGCCGTAACTTAGTTGCCTTCTATCGACGTCTCTCTCTCGTTGACTGTAGGTTTACTTTATTATTCCTGGAAGAGCATATATTATGACATATATATATTTAAAAAATGTATAATTAACAATCAATCTGAACAAGTATCAAGCTGATTCTTGTTGTACTTCTTATTGCTAAATAGGAAGTCGATTTCTTTAAAAAAAAATGTTTTTCAAATTTTATTTATCTTTATTTTGTGTGTGTGTGTTAAAGGTGATTTCGAATAATTTTCATAGTGTGTGTGTGTAATTTTCCATTATTTCCTAAATATATGTTTTCAAAAACTTCCTTTTTTTTTTTTTTTTACTAATTGTGCGTTTAGTAAAAAATACCGAACATTTGTCTTTTAAAATAATTTGATAAAGCCAGTATATCTTTTGTAAAGTATGTACTCGAATTATTTTTAACAATCATTTTATAGGAGTTTAGAAATGGGCTTCTTTCTGGGGAAATATAATTCAACGTTCGCGTTCTGTATATGTAACTATATTCCATTCGTTGAAGTAGATTGGAATATGGGAATTCTCGATTGAGAGAAATTTTAAAAAATAATGATGGGAGAGTGAAATATATTTTTTTATTAGCCATTTAGAATATTCTTTTTATGTGTAAAGTAATATTTTCCAATAAAATATTTTAATTTAGACTTTTTAAACAGAATTTAGGCAGTATTTAGAAAATAAGGGTCTTTAAAAAAATATATATTTCATTTAACGTTTTCAAAAAAACTGGCTTGAAATAAGAGTGACAGACGATCCTGTGCGATCGGGTAACAAAGTATTTAAAGAGTAGATTTATTAGCTATATGGAATATTCCTTTTATGTCTAAAATAATATTTTCCAATAAAATATTTTAATTTAGACTTTTTTAACAGAATTTAGGCAGTATTTAGAGAAAATAAGGGTATTTAAAAATATATTTCATTTAACGTTTTTAAAAAACTGGCTTGAAATAAGAGTGACAGACGATCCTGTGCGATCGGGTAACAAAGTATTTAAAGAGTAGATTTATTAGCTATATGGAGTATTCCTTTTATGTGTAAAATAATATTTCTCAATAAAATATTTTAATTTCAACGCTTTTAACAGAATTTAGGCAGTCTTTAGGAATAAGGGTATATTTAAATATATATTTCATTTGAAGTTTTTAAAAACGGCTTGAAATAAGAGAGTGACAGACGATCCTGTGCAATCGGGTAACAAAGTATTTAAAAGAGTAGATTTATTAGCTATATAGAGTATTCCTTTTACGTGTAAAATAATATTTCTCAATAAAATATTTTAATTTCAACGCTTTTAACAGAATTTAGGCAGTCTTTAGGAATAAGGGTATATTTAAATATATATTTCATTTAAAGTTTTTAAAAACGGCTTGAAATAAGAGTGACAGACGATCCTGTGCAATCGGGTAACAAAGTATTTAAAGCGTAGAAAAAAAGGAAGGTGAGAAAGTAAGAGAGGAAACTTCGCGAGTATAATGCCAGGTTAATAGAACTTCTTTTACGATCGCGAGCTCTCATTCAGTAATTGCAGGTAGAATAATCGAAGCCGGGATCGAAACCGCCCGGGTTTAACTTGGTCAAAAGTTAATTAAAGGCTGGGATTTATGTCCAGTTCCAAATGACCTGTCACCCCACACAATGGCATCTTTCCATCTCCACTCCGGCAAAACAATCGGAAGCTTATCTAACGCCCTCTTATCGCCTGCAGGTAATTATTTGTGGTTTGGATTGGCTGGCCACTTGATAAAGTTGCGGAAACTTTTTCCATCTCTCAACCTAGGTTGGTTTTTTAAAAATAAATTGAATTCTCTATAGATTCTGTTTTCAAATGTGAGCTTTCTTTTATGAAAGAAGTTGAAATAAAATAAACACATTAAATTGAGGCATTTATTTATATCAACATATATAAATATTCAAGAATTATATTATAATTATTAAAATTAATATTGTTACATCGATTACACAGTAGGTTGGGAAGATTTCTCACTCATTTCTCTCCATCTCATTGTAAATAAGGCCTATGGATACAGGGTATATGCTATTGCTAACGACCTTTCTTGGTCAAAACTGAGGTTTGGTAATTTTTTTTATTGAGGTTTAATTTTTTTGCGATTAATAATTACAATTATCAAAATTCGAAACTATTTTAAAGGCGTAAGATTCTTTTTGAAAATAAACAATTTTTACTGCCCTTACTGCAATGGAAAAATTAAAAGGAGGGCCTGGCTCATTAGTGGTGAACCCTCCCAGTGGTTTCGCCAGTTTAATCTACCATACCGCTGTTATATTGCATTTTTGGTGTTGAATTATCTCCCTCCGCTGTAAGCTTTCGGAACAAGCTTTTTCGGAGAACAAACACCGGACAACACAAGGCAAACGGCCCGCAGCTTCTGGAAGTGCACGCCGTTTGTGAGGGAACCAAGGCAGCACCATGTACAACTAAGGCTCCGCAGGCTTCAAAAATAATAAGGGATCATTTCAGAGATCAAGATCAAGAGATCAAGACCCAGAGATCAAAAGGTCTGGCTTTTATCCAGGCAAACCCCCGTTGGGAATTGCGATATTGCATTTTTGGAACTTCCTTTTATAGTGATACTGTTGGTAGACTCTTGGAATGGGTATTTTAGAAGAACTTTGGACATAAGCTTTGAGGACAGTAGAATTACATACATTTATAAATATATAATATGCTTCGAGCAATCGCTCTTCCGCAAATATCAAATTGTGTCTTTTATTACAACATTTATAATATGATGCACTAGCGCGCCATCTGTTATCAAAATTCGAAACTATTTTAAAGGCGTAAGATTGTTTTTGAAAATAAACAATTCAACAATTATATTTACACATAGATTAGGTAATACAACTTTATCTTAAAAAGTGAAAAACTTTCTTTTTTATAGATACTTTGTAAATGTTCACACACGCACATAAATTTTACAGAATGTGAGATTATTTTTTGGATATTTTCTAGCCTTCTAATTATTCCTTTGTCAAATTCAGAGGTATATTTTTTACCTTTTGACTGTGTGCAGTTTTTAAATATAGCGTCATGTAGAAAATTAGGAAATTTCACAATGGCAGGGCAATTTATTTAAGGAGATTATAAATCGACATCTATATGGGGGGGGGGGGGGGGGGTTAGAGTTTAGAAAAATATAAATATCAAAATTAATAATATGTTAATAAAATAATAAATATATGTATATATGTCGTAACTTAAACAATGAGATATGTAAGTAATAAAGTATGACGTCCTTTCTAGTCGTCTCAAAGTGACACCAGCTTGCGACCGGACACCTGAGGGATCCAGGTGGGGGAAAAAAGGGCGTTGGTCCAGATGTTCACAGTTAGTTAGGTTACAGTGGATATTTTCGGACAGCCCCGGTCAGTTGTAGGTCATTATCATCTCACGACGGCCCCCGCGGTTTCAGGCTGGACGCCGAGCTTTTCCTCAGTTAATCCTCAACTTTCCCCTGGTTCTGGTGCCATGTGAGACGTACTAGGAGAGCGTCTTTTGACCCCAAACTTTGTCGTTACTGTCCCGTGCGGACTTCCCACTCTGCACGCCTTGTCACTCAACCCCGACTGCTTCCAACACACTTGTTGTCTTACCCGGGTTTACGACATATATATTTGTTGGTTTTTATCCAGAATATTTAAGAACTGCTGTCTGAGGTACCCCAAAGCCAAATGATACAAATGGATTCATTAGGTGATGAAAGGTTCTTACTCCTGTGTAAAAACTTCCTAAATTGCTTATTTATTTCTTTAAGAAATTTAATTGTTTTTGTGAGGTGTGAGAAGTCGCCTTATCACGACGAAATGCTACTTTATTCGAATACCTATCAGGAAGATATTGGTGGAAAACACGTGGTCACTCTCCGTTAGTCTCCACAGGAGGAACTGTGGTGAGAGATGGAGTAGTTCCTCTCACGTAACTACCAAGTATGGTAACAACAATGCACCGGGAGGTAGCTTCCAAGTTGGTATCGGGAGGGAGTGAACTGTAGGGAGCGGTGGTCCGTGGGAATGTCTTCGGCTGAGCCATGAGCGGAGTGTTACTTCCAGCGGCCTGCATCAGCGGTAAAATGGCGAGGAGGATCCTCCTGACGCCGGAAGTTGAAGACATGTTAGTTTGATTGTAAACATTTTAATTTAAAAACCACGGCTGGAGAGATCATCAAACAACTTTTACCTTTGTCACGAGCGTGTGAAAGCGTTTTTACAATTTTTGATGAGTCAACGCCTTAAGTATATCTCCAAATAAGTAAAACGCCTAGTGTGTGGGGGCAATAAACCTTCTAAATACTTCTGTAGGTAAAAACGATTCTTCATAAGTCGAAGCCGCGAAGGAGTTGGATTACCCACGAGGGCGAACTCTAAAGAAGTTATTAGAGCAGACGTCTCACGATACAGACGACGGTGAAATTACAGGGTGGCCGAGTGATTTGAGACTGAGGTTCATGTGGATTCCCAATTTCCTCCTTCTCTCCATTAGTCACCACGCGACACTCGCGTCGCACGCATGGACGCTTCATTAATCACTCGGGCGGTCGCACACGGAAATGTCACACGCGCTGCTTCGAGAAAGTTAATCAGACGCCTGCGTGGTAAATGAATTGTTCCTTAATGGCCGCCCAGATTCGGGGAGAACTGCTGCCGGAATTGTGGGGGCGAGGTGATGGTGGATAGAGGAATTTATAGAGAGAAAGATGAAACCAAATGTGTGCTTAACCATTGACAAGTTCAAATATGTTGAAATCTATTTTAGATTTGCCTTGCCTCATTCCTAACCCGTCAACTTTTCATTGTACGAGGATGGATCAATAAAAAACGATAAAAGTAAAAAAAAAAGTGCAAACTAAAAAACAATTTTATTTTTTAATCCTCTACATAACTCCCTCCTTTTTCTATACACTTCTTCCAAAGGTCAGGTAGCTTGTAAATTCCTTTTAATAAAAAATCTTGTGTGTGTTGGGCAAGCCATCCATGCGCTGCATTTTTAACCTCATCATCAATTTTGAAAGTCATGCCCCTTAAAAATCTTTTTAAGCGTCCAAATAAATAATAATCACTCGGGACTAAATCAGGAGAGTAAGGCGGATGGATTAGAACTTTAAAATTTAATTTATTTATGGTTTGAATGGTGAAATTTGCCACGTGGGGCAGAGCATTATCATGCTGTAGGCAAACACCTTTGCTTAGAAAACCACCCCTTTTGGAACGAATTCTTTTTCAAGGAGCTCAGAATAAACTATGCTATTAACTGTTTGGACTTTAGGTAGATAAGCTGATAAGATGCACCCTTTACTGTCCCAAAGAATAGTCAAGAGTACTTTTCCAACAGAAGCTGTTATCCTTGGGTTCTTTGGTGTTGGTGAAACTTTGTGATACCATTCTGCACTTGATATATTAGAGTCAGGAATGTGATGGTGTATCCATGATTAATCTCCAGTCACTATTCTATCGAGAAAACCTTCACCCTCAATTTCATAACGTTCCAAAAGCTCTTTACAAGCGTTAAGACGTTTTCCTTTCATTTGCATTGTGAGCAGCCGAGGCACTTATCATGTGCAGATTTTTCTGTACTTTAAATGTTTTGTAAAATTTTTTGGACACGACCATAACTAAGGTTAAGTTCGGCAGAAATAACTCTAATGCTAATGTTACGATCTTTCTGTATCATTTCGTCAATGGCCCAGGTGACTGCATCATCACTAAACTTGACCAGGTCGCGGTGTGTCTTCCAAACTTTCTATGTCGCTTTTGAATTTTCTAACCCATTTAAAAATTCGATTATGAAATAAACATTTATCACCGTAAACAGCTTTCATTCTGGAGTAAATTTCAAATGGTTTAACTCCTTCATGATAAAGAAAACGTTTTACTGCTCGCATTTCATACTTGGTGCAACTGTTTATTTTGGTCGCCATTTTTATTTGAAAAAAATATAACAACAAAGTTCAATTTAAATGTGTATACCTATATACATTTGTTTCCTTCTTTGTTATTTTGTTTTTTCTATTAAACTTTTATCGTTTTTTATTGATATACCCTTGTATCTGAAGAGACGAAATATCGAGTAGAACATGCATATCCTATGTGATGTATAAACCTATTAATACAAATTGTTATATGCCTATGAAGGTTGTTTAATTTAGTTAGAATATTTATGTTTATATAAAGGTTTAATATAATATTTCTATGATTGTGTAAATATTCATTGAATTTATCATCATCACCTTTGTTGTTTACAAAAATGTTATATGAAAAATAAAGTAATGTAATTGAAGAAATGGTTGCCCTCATGTTTACTGATCCAATGTTTTATTAATCTAAGGTTTATGTTGTAAGAAAATTATACATTGAGAAGAATTAAACAAAGGTGAAAGCAATGATTTAAAGTGACAAAATAATTTTAAAATTCTCAACTACAAAAATAATCCACCGCCATTTCTCAACACCATAAAGAAGATGCATTAGTGCGACATCTGTTATCAAAATTTTGAACTATTTTTGACGATTGTGATTCATTTTATATAAAACAATTTTCTACTGTATTTACTGCGATAATAAAAATAACGGAAGGCCCTGGCTCATCAGTGGTCAACCCTCCCAGTGGTATCTCCAGTTTAATCTATCATACCGCTCTATTATTGTATTTTGCAGTTTTGCTTTTACTCTGATTTGGAAGATCGACTCTTGGAAAAGGTATTTCATACAAACTATGGACATAAACTTCGAGGACAGTAGAAATACAAATAATTATAAATTTGTAAACTTGCTCCGAGAACTGATCTTCTACAAACAAATATAGTTCATTCAAAGTTAAGATGCAACACATATTAGTGCGCCATCTATAATATATTATAATTTTATCATTGCAGTAGAAAATTGTTTGATTTAAAAAGAAATTAAAAAGGTGAAATTTACAATAACAGATTGCGCGCTAATGTTTGAAGCTTATGTATATCAGTGTTGGGCATTAAAAAAATATTTTTCAATTAAATTGAAGTGCAATTAACAACTAATTAATTGTTAATTAGAAAAGTGCAATTAACAATTAATTAATTGTTAATTTCACTTTTCTAATTGTTAATTGTATGAATAAAATTAACAATTAATTAATTGTTAATTGTAAAAATACAATTAACAATTGATTAATTGTTAATTGTGAAAATTACAATTAACAATTAATCAATTGTTAATCTTTAATAAATCAATTTAATTAATATTTGCCCAACACTGATGTATATTATGTTTGAATGAACTATATTTGTTGTTTGCGGAAGATCGGGGCAAATTTATATATTTATGGGATGGTTGCGTGATGTGTTGGTGTGGCTTGTGGAAAGGCCGCTGATAAAATTATAATTAAAATGAATTTATTCAAAGCCAGAAATATATAAAGAGAAAAGAAGTAACGGCCGTTGGGATCAAGCCTTCTTGTTTACTTCCGAGTCGCCAGAGTGTCTCCGATGCTCGCGCATGCGTAGTCAGGTTGACGCTCGCGGTTGCCGAGGCCGTCACACTGCCCGTGTGTGTAGTGGAGCTTTGTCCCAGTTCGCGCTCGCTGAAGCAAAGTGTGGTCGCCACATATTTATAACTATTTATATTTCTACTGGTGTCCTCTCAATGCTTATGTCCATAGTTTGTCTGAAATACCTTTTCCGAGAGTCGATCTTCCGGATCAGTATAAAAAAGCAAAACAGCAAAATACAATAATAGAGCGGTATGAGAGATTAAACTGGCGAAACTGCTGGGAGAGTTCACTACTGATAAGCCAGACCCTCCCGGTTTTTTATCATTATAGTAAAGGAAGTAGAAAATTGTTTTATTTTAAAAGAATCTTAGAAGTCAAAAATAGTTCAAAATTCTGACCCTACTATTTCCCTCACACGTCTCAAATCTATATAACTACACTCACAGAAATTGACAAAATGTTGTCCCTATATTGTTCCTTTTGAGGTAAAAATACTTTGTAAATCCCTTCGCCTCTATTTTCTCCCACTTGTGAATCCAACCAACTTACCATGAACTTATGATAAAAGCTAAAAGACAACCTATACACTCTACTCTCAGGACTTATCGAGTAAATATTGGTACCAGGCGGTAACACACAGAGGGAGGTATTAGTTATAAATATGTTCCTAGTGAGTCAATATTGAGTGCACTGATAAACGACTGTATGCACAAGGTCTGAGGATCTTTTAGTAAATTAATTACGGAACATTAATCTATATTGGTCACGCCGCTTTCTTTGTCTGTATCTGTGCTTGTCTAAGAAACTACGGAGAGGAGAAAGCAGCTCCTGATTTAGCGTGGAGGGTTCTTCAACCAGAGCATATAGAATCCCAAGACAAACACGCTCACATTAGGTTGTAGAGTGAAATCCAGAAATCCACCCACGGGCGGTGAGAAATGACCGTCGGACACGAGCGAGCGGCAGAAACTTCGGGGCACATTACTGAAACGGGTCTCTCCCTCCAGACTGGTTTATATTTTTCTTGCTTACATAGAAACATATATAGACATATACTTTGGTCCCTCTAGCCCGATCTAAAGCGCTATAAATGATAAAACTAAAGAATGTCGCTAAGACAGAAGAAATGAGAGGAGGAACAAAGGAACACAGGAATTGACCAGTCAAGAAGAGAAGGAAGAGTTCCAGCAATCAGCAATCAGTAATTAGCACCGCCACTCATGTTGCTAACTCCCTGACATGCCGGGTTGTCGTTAGACACCCCAAGTAGATCTATTACCAAGAAGAAAGGAGATCCACCAGAAGAGCCTAGCTTTCTTGACCTCTTCAAGCAGAAGATGTTGAAACTGGAGCTGTAGATCCTAAAGGCAAAGACACGGTTGGAAGAGTTGTAAATGAAGAGGTTGCAGGAAGAGGAAGACTACGATTAACGGCCTCGGAAACTTTCGGATGAAGAAAACAACTGGGACCCGAGTCTTCTGACGCCAATCGTTCCAACGACGGCGGTCCTTGAGAACGTCGCAGCAGCCGAAGGTTTCTGTCCCATTGAGCTTAGTTTAGCCAACCAAGATCGTTCCCGAACAGAATAGATATGCCGTGGCTATTCCAACAACCACTTTAAGGTAAAAACGACTTTCAAATTGCCCAACACGCCAGTCCATCCACAGACCCAAACAATGAATCCCTGACCAATAACAGTTATTGAGTCGAACATTCATTGCCAATATATCCAGGAAAACACTTCTAGCATGTCAAAGTAGCATAAAAAAGCTTCAGGATTTACAGGAAATCAGATGGACTGGCCACTCTTCACACGCTTGTTCGGCGGTACATATACTAAAATTGGAACGATACAGAGAAGATTAGCATGGCCCCTGCGCAAGGATGACACGCAAAATCGTGAAGCGTTCCACTCTTCAAACCGCAAAGTTGATAGAGGACATTATCCGTGCACCAAAAAAAGGCACCTATCCTTTTAAAATCCATTAAAACCATTGTTTATCCTCCTTGTAGAGATGATAA
Organism: Cordylochernes scorpioides; assembly: GCA_030710605.1. Taxonomy (NCBI): domain Eukaryota; kingdom Metazoa; phylum Arthropoda; class Arachnida; order Pseudoscorpiones; family Chernetidae; genus Cordylochernes; species Cordylochernes scorpioides. The sequence goes on from CP092879.1 coordinate 3,802,095, forward strand.
ATAATATGCGACCAGACCAGTTCATAGGCAAATTTAGACTAAGGTCAAACCTATATACCATGGTACGAGCTATAACTCTTCTCTTAGGATGTTATGAAATCTCAGCCGCCCCTATACTGATGAGGGCTATATCCGAAACCATGGTATACTGGTTGTTAGCTTTTGTTTGAATTTGCTGAAACTGGTGCTGTGCCACATTCTTTGTTATCGCTATCACGTTCTGTACTGGGAGATAAACGAAATGCATTGTCCTAATGCATTTTTAAAAGGGAGAGGTGCCTCTTTTGTAACATCAAAATATGTTTTGAAAATCGAGTATTCCATAACTTCATCTTTAGATAATAAAACTTAGCATATATTAATTTTAAAATGATTTATTTGCTGATATTTGGTTGGCTGAACACCATGCTTTACCAATATATAAAACATTTAAAATGAAAGGATTTAAAAACTGACGAATGTTTCTTTTATACATAATACAAACTTATACTGTCCTTACTACGATAAAAATATATTGGGAAGGCTTGGCTCATCAGTGGTGAACCCTCCCAGCGGTTTCGCCAATTTAATCCACCAGACCGCTTCTAAGAGCTCTAATACTGTATTGGACGATTCTGCTTATATACGCAGCATTGAAGGATGGAATTTCAGAAATGATTTTCAAGAAAACTATGGACATAAGCTTATAGGACAGTAGAATTACATTCATATATTTGCATCGAGCAATTCTCTTCCGCAAACAATAAAGACAAGGCCAGTTAGGCATTGATTTGTGTTAATATAAAACATTTATTAGCTTGTTTATACCAAATAAATGTATCGTTGGCAAAGGTTCAGCCTACTGAAATATTGACAAATGCATCATTTTCAATCCAATAAATGTCTTTTTGAAAATTTAAATATATGTAATGATTTAGCATACTGATTAGCTATTGACAGTTTTTTTTCCTCATTTCACTCTAGAAATATCGAAAAGATGAGTGAAACAATAATATTAATGGTCTGGTGTTGAAAGAGTGCTATTAAATGCTTTAAATTATTCCAAAATAGTTTTTATTCTTGGCTCTCTGGTCTTTCCTCATGTTCTTTAGCACACAAAGACTCCGAATTTTATATATTATATTTATATTACATTTTAAATGAGAGAAAATATACAACATTCTAAAAAATACGAATATTCGAACATGCACTCCACATTTTGTCGCTAATACATTCTGCTTGAATAGAGATTCGCACAACAGTTTGGAAACAAATAATTAGGAAAAGAAATGGAATTTTCCCTCCCTACCAGAATCCCCTATAAATAATTCTTCAGTCCCTGTCACTCAGACCGAGGCCAATTAAACCGATGATGGATGTGCTGGATTGGAATAAATTGCATTTTAAATGGCACCGACCACACCTGGTCTACAGCATCAATTGTGGACCCTCCTCTTCAATACTTGGGTTGGAACTTTGGGACGGCGTTCTGTTTCCACTTGTTGCTTCACATGACAACATAACAGTTAGATAGAATGTCTCATTGCTGCCCTCCTGTAAGATCTGGGGGGCATCTGTACTCACCAACTCGCCATGTGTAAATAGCCAGGACAAGGTGACTCGCGAGCTGTGCTCGAATGTAACACTTGTAAATTGAGACGAAATTTTTAAAAAAATCCTAAAAACAAACACATCTTTATCTCAGTTTCAATTAAAAAATAACCTCCAATAACACCTCTCAAAAAGAGAAACCCACGTTATCATATTTGCAATAGTGTTTTTTTACATAGGTTCAAAAAACGATCGATTTATGGGGTGGATTGTATCTTTCAATACAACACATTTGTACAAGCCATTTCTAATCTTCAGTGCTCGTGTACAGTATAAAGTTATCAAATAGGTGTTGTATAAATAGGTTGTATCGAAAGAAACTATTTACTCGTCAATAAGTTTATTGATTATTTCAAATAAATATCTGGGAGGTTATCATACTTTAAATTATTTTTAGAGACATAAAACCTACAATTATAGTATAGGGTCTTTTGGTCCCGAATCAAAGGTCCTTGAAAATCTGGATCGTGACTTTAGAAAAGTCTTTTTCTGATCTTCTGAATTTTCAAAGTGTATTTTTATTTTCTTGCACATTTGTACATCGATAAGAATCGGTTCATAGAAAAAATGCTTTGGCCTTCGATTTCCTTTTTTTTTTACTTGTATGGCATTTGAGATTGGAATATTTCTTGAAGGTTATAATTCAATTTTCTGGTGTTTTGTTAAAACAATGAATGTTGTTTTATTATATATATAATACGATATAAATAAACTGTATTTATGTATCTATATATGTAGTGATACATTTAAGTATGTATATAGTGATATATTTATGTATATTACTCCACATTGTATATAGTGATAAAAATATCAATATACATTAGATTTCAATGTACTATAAATATAATAATTGCTACACTTCCAAATATACGTATAAAGTTCTACGCGCCAGTTTGGCCGATTATGAAATATCAAATAAGACAGAATAAAGTTATTAAAAAGAGGCAGATACCAACGAGAGAACACAGGCGAGAGTTCTAAATAACAATTGTCGAGATTACATCAGACAAAATGTTAATTTTCTAGGTTATCACATTGACCCTTCCCGGGGATCTTCCACAAGATATTAGTTACTGGACGACCCACACCCGTGTCGTCTGTCGCTTGAACCCCCAGTCACGGTGGCACAATCCCGAGAACCGCTCCCAACCTCAGGGAGACGACCTACCCTCCCAGGCCACAGATCGTTCATGCCTCTGCCGTTACAAGTCCAATGTTCTCGCCGCAAATATGCGCAGTTTACCTGACGACTAGATCTTCTACACGACTTCTCCAACCTTCACCAAGGTCATGACCACATCCAACAGTCAGAACTATCCAAGTATACTCCGATGACAGTTTTGTACAGTGAGAATAACTTATTTCAAACTGAATTTGCAATTGTGTTATCTAGAATTTTGTTTATATTTTATAATATATTTCATTATACTCTCAGCTCCTTAATTGACCTGAAGGCTTCCTTAAAAAAAAACATTTTTAACAAACCATATCTAATTTTTTATTATTATTATTTTTTCATATCTAAACCGTTCCAATCACACAATCAAGACAAATAATAAAACTGAGAAATGTCAACGCACAGTTTCTATTAGAAAATATCAGAATTCCCCTCAGTTAAAAAGAGATTTAAGAATGCGTGTGTTGTGTACGAGTATTTATGAATGATTTTCACATGTGGTTCTTTTGAGATTTATCTACATGTTTAAAACAGTTAGAACAACGATTGGTGGGAAGTTCTTTTGAAAACAATGCTCACTGATGTTTCAATTAACGGAACATTATGGGACTCTAAATTTTAAATTGATATACAATATTCATCTCGATCAATATAATCAATATTTCTCCTCCAAGAAGTTTTCAACCTCTATTCGGCTTTACACAACACATACAACACACGCAATTTTTGAATAATTAAAAGGCTTTATTCTAGAATGTGCATGTTGCCTTAAAAGCTTAGGTACTTCTGTTAGCTATCAATTTCTAAGGTAAATATCCTGGAAGAGAACTATCGTGCAATATTGGATTGTTGTAAGAGAACACGGTCTCTCTATATTTTATTCAACACATAGATGAATAACTCTTTTTATCTTCAAGAGAATCATCCCGCACACATAACAAATATTTCAGACATTAAAAAAAAAAACGAAATGTAATTAATTGAAAATATTTAAACTCTATACCTCTTATTATTTCTTAATGGCTATTTATTCCTTAAATTATAAAAGTGCTATTCACCAATATTCATTAAAATTATGACGTAGTTAAAAATAACGACCCGGTTATTTCTCAGCGCTAGTGATGTGGTCGGGATTGCCAATTAACTCCAGGCTTATCGAGATTGGGTGTTGGTTCACTATGGGATGTCATTGGGGGAGGTGCAATGGGTCGCAATATTTGATGAAGTCATTCAGGTCTTGAGCCAGTTTATCGGAGTTGTCACCAAATTCTATTAAAAATGGATCTGCTCTTATAAATAGTGAGAGATGCTAATATATATAGACGATAATTTAATAGTTTAAAATGTTCAATGACATATTTCAACTATTTAATTATCTCTGTGCAATATATACTAGTTCAACCCAACGCTATGTGCAATTTACAATAGTAATTCTATGAGCAACAATAGTTATACCTCCTAGAGAGATGCGCATCTCTGCCTTCAATTATGCATCAGAGAAATTTCTTATGATACCATCCTAGTTCATCTCTCTAGGTACGCAAGTATATTCCTCCCGCAACCTTATGTTGTATTCAAGTCTAAAGCATCAGAGCAATTTCTTATGATACCATCCTAGTTCATCTCTCTATGTACACAGTATATTCCTCCCGCAACCTTATGTTGTATTCAAGTCTGAAGCAGCAGAGAAATTTCTTATGATACCATCCTAGTTCATCTCTCTATGTACACAAGTATATTCCTCCCGCAACCTTATGTTGTATTCAAGTCTGAAGCATCAGAGAAATTTCTTATGATACCATCCTAGTTCATCTCTCCAGGTACACAAGTATATTCCTCCCGCAACCTTATGTTGTATTCAAGTCTGAAGCATCAGAGAAATTTCTTATGATACCATCCTAGTTCATCTCTCTATGTACACAAGTATATTCCTCCCGCAACCTTATGTTGTATTCAAGTCTGAAGCATCAGAGAAATTTCTTATGATACCATCCTAGTTCATCTCTCCAGGTACACAAGTATATTCCTCCCGCAACCTTATGTTGTATTCAAGTCTGAAGCATCAGAGAAATTTCTTATGATACCATCCTAGTTCATCTCTCTAGGTATATTCCTCCCGCAGCCTTATGTTGTATGCAAGTCTGAAGCATCAGAGCAATTCCTTATGATACCATCCTAGTTCATCTCTCCAGGTACACAAGTATATTCCTCACGCAACCTTATGTTGTATTCAAGTCTGAAGCATCAGAGAAATTTCTTATGATACCATCCTAGTTCATCTCTCTAGGTACACAAGTATATTCCTCCCGCAACCTTATGTTGTATTCAAGTCTAAAGCATCAGAGCAATTTCTTATGATACCATCCTAGTTCATCTCTCCAGGTACACAAGTATATTCCTCCCGGAACCTTATGTTGTATTCAAGTCTGAAGCATCAGAGCAATTTCTTATGATACCATCCTAGTTCATCCCTCTAGGTACACAAGTATATTCCTCCCGCAACCTTATGTTGTATTCAAGTCTGAAAATCGGCCCTTTCTACTTCACCAGCTTAAAATATCTTTTTGGTAAATTTGGCCAATTTCATTATCTTCTCGTAGGAGATCGGTTGATCTTTTGGCTGAATTTGCCAAAACTAACCTCATTCAAACTTTATGTTATATATATATAGAAAAATGCATATATTGGATTTATAAATATTTTATTCTTAATAATCCGAGGGTTAACTCACCTCTCTTTATCGAGGATGTTTGTGTTTTGCAGAAAACACTTAAGCACGCTTGCACCAGTCTTATTCCACAAGACCACAATGTCTATATTATATATATATATATATTATATAATCTAAAATGCGAAAATTTTATTTTTTAAAAACATGTATTTTACTTTCATCATTGACTATTCTTTTATTTTCGACCATAGATTTAGAACATACCACTTCGAACATTGTTGTAAATATGTATAGTTGACCTATCTATTTTTTTAAAACAAGAATATAGAATTCATTTTATAAATTCTATATTACTGTGAAAAATAATTTTATGTGTAATTTGCTTCAACTAATTCGAAAAAACTACTTGATGGGAAAATAATTATATTTTCTATTTTTACGACTGCACCTTCAATTCTCTCTCTTTTTCAACAACAACAAAAAAATCATAACACATATATAGAAATTTATATAAATAATTGTAACATGTGCTATTCAGTGAAGTAAGGATCCACTCAAAAAGTGACAAAGAAAGCTACGGAAATATCAAAATGGCGCATCTATAAAAGGGACCGACTGCTATCCTGATATATCTCTATACAACAAACGAATCGCTATTATCGCTGTGATGCTACCCAGAATACAGTTTTATGCACCTCTTCTACACTCCTCACGGGACAGGAATTTCTTGAGCAGAGACTGCAAGATAATCAAAAGACGACCCCCACTGTCCTCTGTAGAACCAAACTGTTACCAGCCTTCACCTCTCTCAGCTGTCCTACCTACTTGACCCCAGCACGTTCATCCTAGAAAAATATATGGAAAAATCTACCCTAATATACACAAACAAACATTAAAAAAATATATTTTCAGGGTTTACCAGAGGTAAATTGCAAATAACCACAATGTAATATATTTTAAATGAAATGTATCGCAAGTAATATTTAAAATATTCAAATTAAATTCGAGACACAGTAGTAGATAAAAGGATATAGTTTTGATTTTTACCATGTTATATCCATTATTAGCTATACCAGGCCTTGATGGACTCTCTTTGGAGCTCCTGTTGAATGAGGTGGTGAGAAACAGAGCTGGAGCGTTTGCGTTGTTCAAATTTTGGAAGACGGCTGAAGAGAAGAGGAAGTTATATACTTAATATAATTGATGTAAATAATTATATGTAAATAATCTTTGTCAGGATTAGAATGACGAATCCTGTATGGGACTTTGATTCCAGTAAAAGGCTTGTTGCTGCTGTTGTATATAGTCACAGTGTAGAAAATACTACACTATACTTACTACTTATAGGTTTCTCTCTGTATTCTTAGTTCTCTTCTCTTCAATTACTCTGTAAACTGGCGAATCCTTCATAGGACGAGAGGTCCTCAATAAAGGCTTTTGTTGTTGTTATTAGCTATAGCAGTCTCGAAGCGTGCGAAACTAAGCACAGACCTTGGCGACGATGATCTTGTTCATTTGGGTCAATCACCGTGTGAACCGCTTTCTTGACAGGCTGGATGGTGGTGTGGGGGGCTTTGTTGACATCTATCTCAACATTCGTAGTAGTCAAGTGGGTTGCAGTCTGAGAGTTAGGGGGCCAAATATCAGGACTCCGGTAACTATGGACGTTAGGTGTCAGCCAACATTGTGACTTTTTTGCCTTTTGGGCTAGAGCCCAGTTGGATGACATACTTCCTTCCCGCGGCCACCATGTCTATCCAAGTCTCACAACAATCTCCAAGACAGTGATGTAGGTATCAGCGTTCATTCTAAGGCTAATCTCAAATAAATGGGGAAACATGACATCATCTTCACTGCTGATAATGCTAAGGACCATCACGGAAGAAGGAAAGGCATCCTTATAATAAACCTTTCTTGCCTTGATTGAACTAGTTCTGAAAAGTGTTTATTTAGTATTTAACTTAATAAATGGCACGGAGTTGGTTGGTACGATTGAGTTAGACCCATACCTTGTTCATTGTGATAGAATTATTTTCCACCTTCCAGGTACTCTTCATAAAATGCCCTACTGCAGTTCTTGCGTTCCCCGATATGGAGCGGCTGAGAACATGAGCCTTAGCATTTTTATATATTTGAGTCGAGTTTTAAATTCTTTATAATATGGTTAACGCTAGTAACTCTGGTTACTGTGTAGATATTCCTTTGTGAAGATGGTTTCTCTCTAACGGCAATTTCTCCTTTATCTTTAGTTGGGTTGGAATAGATTCTTTATTTCCTTTATATATATTATACGAATGATTGTGCACTTAGTAATTCAATATTAATTTCTTTCATTATTTTAATAATTTAGGTAAACGAGTATATTTTAATTCGGAAAGTCTTTAAATACAACTATACTAATAATTTTAAGCATTTTGAAATATTTAAAATTAGTTTTACGGCGAAATATGAATAAATTCTGGTTCTTTGGAATGGATAAAGAATGATTTATATCACGTTTCCCCCTGGCTCTCTCTTCTCAATGGTTCTCCCTTTGCAGCCTGTTAGTCAATCTATATCACTCCACGACATCTCATGTACCTATGTAGACAACATAGTGTCTGTATGGTATTTTTGTGCCACACAAACGCCATTTTGAAACCTACATATGTATCAAAAACAAAACATCCTGATAGCTCATATGAACATTTTAGATGGCATAGCGTCATATAGATGAACAAAAATAATTTAAAAGTTGATTTAAGCTGTTCCGTGAAATATGGCCAACCCAATTTCTTGACAAATCAAGAAAACCTATCCCCGTAGGCATTTTGAGCTGTTGGCTCTCATCATTGTGATGTAGGCTGTGCCTTTACGACCAAAATGTTGGTTCTAGAGGCTTCAGGGAGAAATCAAGAAAGGAAGGAAATTATTTTTACAAATACATATATAACGAACCCGACGGCACTCATACGTTTAGAAAGCTTTATTGTTTATGTCATTGTGTTAATCTATTTTATTTCTGGTTGTGAGAACATTTGGTGGCCCCTATAATAGCTCAAGCAGAGTTCTCCAGGTGACAGCCAGTTTGACATTTAAAGTTGGCGACATCAGCTGATCGATAAGGTGTCGAGAGATGACAGTCTCGCGTGATGGACAACTTTGTGCTGCTGGTGCGAATTCTAAATATTACATGGGGATTCTTGCTATTTCGTAAGTTGATGAAATAGAGGTATAACCCTTCAACATTTCAAACTATAAATTTGTGATATTGCCTGTCAGTGATATATTATAAAACATCCATTTTACCACCGTAAAATATATCCAATTTTACGTAGAATATTTTTCTACTGTTGAAATATTAAAGAGACATTGTTTTGTCTTCTTATTTTCTAATCATACACCCAACTTCTCTCTCTCTCTCAACAGCGGTATTTTGTGTACACAAAAAAAAAAAACGATATGTAATAAAAGTAATAGTTTTTCAAAGTTATTTGATGTACGACCCTATTTTCCAGTTTTTAATATACATCTTTTCTTAAAAGTTGTCTGGTTCACCAAGCAACAAAATGTTTTCACAACAATTTTTAAAATTGCACATCACACGGAAAATTCTACAAATACTTAAATAGAATAGGTTTATCAGAAAAACCAAAAACTGAACAAACTGCTCTTCACCTTATCTATGACTGTCCGAACTTTACAGAAGTGAGACATCGATTGTTCATTGATCTAAATGATTTAACTGTCTTACATCAGCCACTTTGTCTATATAAATTTTATAAACTCTTTTGATTAATACATGTAAATTTTCAAATGTGTAATTCTAAGTTCTAATTTTTTTGGTGCATTTTCTCGGTAATAGGCGCAAATATTTCAATATCGCGCCTGGTTGATTAATAATAATAATAATAATAATAATATTTTATTTTCCAAAAGGTTACAAGTTTTTCTCTAAAAAGTGTAGCGAATGGTCAGTCTATTTACATATTTTTATTTACAACTTCAATAAATGACAACAGTAAAAGTAAACAAAGATATTTACATTTGCTATCATGACTCCTGGTCAGTGCTGTGGCCCTTGCCGTTATGGTCCCCTGATGTCCTGCAGCTCTCCAGCAGTCTTTCTATGGCCTCTACTAGTGGCTCCTCGATAAGATGGTCCCCTGGCCTTGATCCATTCTTGTCTGTCAGGTCTCCTGTCATCTGCTCTAGGTCGTTCTCCTGGATCTCTTCTATGGTCGTCGTATCCCTGTGCTCCATGTCCGGTGTTCCACCTTCCTCGTCATCACATGCCAGCTCCCTACATCGTTCCAACAATCTATCCATGGCTTCCATTTCTTTATTTCTCTGTAACTTATCGTAAGGTTCATTCTTCTTTTCTGTTAAGATAATTTCCATCGTCTTTTTTAGCACCAGGGATTGAATATATGCAAAGTCCCTTTTTCTTATGTTTAGTTCCTTCCTGTATTGTTTGTTATATTTGGTTACTATTCCATCCCATGTTAAGACTATCGGCACTACTTTTACGGGCATTTTTTCAGTTTGGGCCATTTCCCTCGCCAGTAGCTGGTATTTTCTTTTCTTTGTCAGCTCCGTAGTTTGGATATTGTCTTGGGAGGTAACCCCTATCTCTATGATTGTTATGTCTTTTTTTATTTTGTCATATACTATTATATCAGGTTTGTTAGCTCTGATATTGAAATCGCTTATCATTGGCAGGTCCGTTATTATCTTGGCGTATGAATTTTCAATCTTAGTCGTTATTTTGTGGAGCTTTATCTTCTTGTTCTCTGTGAAATTATATTTTCTTGCCAAGTTGAAGTGGACGCATCTCACCACTTCATTATGCCTCTCAGTGTAGTCGTAAGGAAGCAATCTTCCACAGTTTGTAGCAAGGTGGTCCACCGTCCTCTGTACCTTTTCACAGTGAGGGCATTTCAGGTTCTTATCCTTCGGGAACACGTTTCTATCTTGTATGAACATGTAGAATCCTTCATTTTGTGGTGTGTTGTTTCCCGTTTTGAGCCACTGTGAGGATTCTATCATGTCCAATAGCGGTTGGTCTTCATTTTTAAAGAATGTTCTGTGGATTATTTTCTTGCCAATGATTTCTCTTAGATTTTCAATCTGTTTTTCTTTCAGAGTTTTCATTGTGATGTTTTGGGCTTCTATTTTGTACTTGTTTTCTATAATTAGTTGGATGTGCGTGAGCATTGTGTTTTCGCCCTGTTCACACGCTTTAATGGCTTCCTTTCTTTTTGTTGTCTCCCCCCCAAATATATACTTGTAGAGGCTTAGCAGAATTCTTTCGTTTTTTTGGACCAAGTTCACCAATCCTCTTCCCATTTCTTCGCGTTGAAGATATAATCTTTCTTTATTTGCTGGCTTAAGATGGATTTTGAATTTGCTCAGCGTTGTTCTCACCTTTTGGTCCAACATTTCTAGTTCTCGCTCACTAAACTCCACGATTCCAACGTAGTAGTTTATGAGCGAGAGCGAAAATTCGTTGAAAGCAGCGAAGAGGTTTTTAGCGTTCAGCTTGGTTTCCGCTAAAGATTCCATTCTGGATACTATTTCTCTTTTTATTCTCTCTTTATTTTCTGGGACGACTGCGCTGGTGTTATCCTCTAGAACACCTAAATATTTATATGTTTCTTTTTCTGCCAGTGTCCCAAATTCCTGAATTTCTGTGGAGTTTGTCGCTGTTTTTGTCGGGTTGATTTTGAAGCCTATATTATTCAAAAGCTGAGTTGTCTTGTTAGCTAAGAGCTCAAGACCCTTGTCGCTATAGGAAAATGTTTTTATGTCGTCTATAAACAATAGGTGATTTATTTTAATTTTTTCCTCTCCCACTCTCATCTCCACTTGGGGACTGTCTTCTTTGTTGAGCTCCCTTGTTATCGGCTCGAGGCACATGACGAAGAATAGAGGCGATAGCCCATCTCCCTGCAATATTCCTCTTTCTATTTTCACTGTTTTGAGGCACTGCTTGCCATAGTACAGCTGTGCTTGCCATTTGTCTAGGGCAATTTTTGCGAATTGTTGAATTTCTTTTGGAACTCTTGATGTTTCCAATATCTTAAGCAAGTATTTGTGGTCGATGCTGTCGAAAGCTTTCGCTATGTCGATCCACATGGTTTTCAGTTTATTTGCGTGTTTTTGCATATAGCTTTGTTTAATAAGACCTGTTCCTTGGCGCCTTGAGTTCGCTGCGTCGTTCCTATCTGATTGATAGACAGATATCGTTCCTTATCTATGTATTTGTTCAGCTTTCTAGATAATATCCGCGTGATTAATTTGTACAGGTTGCTCATGCAACTTATGGGGCGGTAGTTGCTGGGGGTGTTCTCTCCTCCTTTAGGAAACAAGAAGGTTTTTGCACTAAACATCCAATCTGGAATTGTTTCTGGATTCCTTATAGCTTGAACAACGGCTTTATATAGATCTTCGTGTAGCGGGGTCAATTTTTTAATAAAGAAATTATAAATTTTATCTATACCGCCTGCTTTCCAATTTGGCAAATTTTTCAATGTTTCCTCGAATTCTTCTTTTGTTATTTCTATTTGCTCGATAGGTTTGTTTGTTTTCTCAATATTCTGGATGAGGTATTCCGGAATATCGAGGTCTTGATTCTTCGCCCAAGTTTTGGACCAGAAATTTGTTAAATCTTCTTCATTAATGGGGCCTTCATTTGCTTTTTGTGGCTTTAATTTTCTGTAAAATGCTCCCCTATTCAGTTCAAACATATAATTTGTCTTATTAAATTCACTTCTTTTTTCTGATACCTCTATTCTTTTCTGTATTACTTTTATTTCTTGGTTTATTTTTTCTTGAACTATTTTTAAATCTGATATTTTCCTGGGGTCGCTTCTATATTTCTTGGCTACTTGTTTTACCATGTGGTTTTCTTTGCTGTTCATTTTTCCAGATTCTATTCGTTTTTCAATTATTTTCATCATATTTTCTTTCTCTTGGATTGATTTGTTCAATGGATATTTCCAGTCCCCCGCTCTTTGCGGCTTTTTGGTTAACTGTTCATATGCCATTTGCGCTGCATAAATAATTTTGCTGATTTTTTCCAAGTTCAGATTCCCCATTAGGTTTTCCTCAATGTAATTGTTAATTTCCTCTAGAATATGCTTTTTATATTTTACGTATGGGATTTTGAACGTCGATGTCCACTCATTAACTGGTTTGTTCGAGCATTCTTCTGTCGCTTTCTCCATTGCCCTTGTTACTCTCAGCCGCAATTCTATGTTTACTGGGTTATCGCTGTTTGCCTCTTCATTTGTTTCTTTTTCCTTATCTGGTTGGCTTACTAGTTCTGATGAATCCCTATCTTCCCTTTCGTTTGTTCTCTCACCTTCCTCTTGGCCTATTTGGTTATTGGTGATTTCACTATCGCAAGTTCTACTGTCACTGGTTTGCTCACCGTTGTCTGGAACATTTGAGGTACTTTCTCTTTCGTCTTCTTCCTGACTTTGGCTTACAACAGGTGCAGATCCGTTGGATGTCCCTCTGTATTCATTGACGATATCTATGTATCTTTCGTCCTTGATAAGCTTGTAAACCTTTATTCTTAGAGTACCAAGATTTATTGCGCGTCCAAATCGGCTTTTTCGGTATTCTTCTTGGATTTTAGGCCAAGAATTTCTTCCTGCCCTTCCCTTTCTATCGGCATATTTATAAAATGATTGGATAAGAAAGATATTCTCACTTCTCTCTATATCTTCATCTGACTGGCTGGAGTAATAATAATAATAATAATAATAAAAGAAATTGGACTTCAAAATATTTCCAATTGGCGAAAGTAGTTTTTTTTTCTTAACGCTAGTACACGTGGTACAGCATGCTGTATTAACATGATAAAACCCCCAGTTTTATATAATATCCACTTCAAATGTTTTTTAACTATTCTCATTTCTCTCTTCAAATATTTGCCGGTAAATGGATCAATATTGCAGTCAAGATATAGTTTAACATTGATGAATATTCTATTTGGGGATGTTTGGTCTACAATATACAAGTATATCCTTGTATATCCTTATATCTATAAAAATGAAATCCAAAATCGATGTTTGTTATTGCGTTGCGCAAAATTTACAGAATCAATCATTATGAAATTTCGCATGTAGGTAGGTGAAGATTTCGTTAACATATTGGCTATTCAAAAAAACTAAAAAGATAATGTGTTTTTTTTTTAATGTAAAACCAAAAAGCGTTAGTTCCAGCCTTTTACCGCTTGGCGTAGCACTGGTCGCGACGATGAATGTTTTTTAAAATTTAAGATTTTCCAATCGCCGTGAAATTTTAGGAAGTTATTTACTATACTACTGGGAAGGTTTCTGGTTTGAATTTGATTTGAAATAAATATTCGTTACAATTTTATTTGAAAATTTTCTACTTTCACTCACAAGCAGCGCCTTTCGTGGTATCTGGTGAAATTACATTTATAAATTGTAAAAATGCTAAAATGTGTAAAAGTATAATAAATTTAATATTTAATTTGAGGATTTAGTAATATAATATTCCAATGACGTTGTAAAAAAAAACTCAATATTAATATATATTTAAAGAAAATATCTTATTTAAAATTTAATAAATGTTTTCAAAATATTATGTGTTTCAAAAATATATTTAAACGCATTAACAATATTTATATACGTTTATAAATCTATATATAGGTGGATTGGATGTTTTCTAGAATAGTTTTAACAAATGTTCGTTAGGCAAACTTTTACTCGGGTAAAAACCGGGCGAAGCCGGGAACATTTCAGATTCTTTTTACCAGCATTTACAATTTTGCTATTTGCAGTTTATCTCCATTGTTCTGAAAGAAAAAAATTCATTACTCTAAGTTTTAAAACAGTTGGGGGCTCTATTCATTCATGAGTAAACCCTACTCGAACAATACCCGGGCGAAGCCGGGTCCAGTCGGCTAGTATATTAAATATATAAAATGTTATTTTATTTTAAAATTATAATTTATAGAAAAGATTACTCTGTTAAATCGATCGCGCTTTCCCTAAATAAATACATTGTTGTTGTTTCCCGTTGGCCAGCTCAAACCATTTGTAATTATGTAAATAGGTCTTTCATTTTCTTTATTCCTACGCCGTAAATCAGGCAAAACTTACTCAGATTATGTATATTATATTTTATAAGCTCAATTAAAACTTAAAGCGTTATTTGAAGTTTTAAAGATGGCCGAAAGAGCATCGCAGATAATTCAAGGTCAGGTCGGCCATTGACGTCAACAACGGATTGCAATATTGGACAGGTATGTGATTTAATTGTTGCTGATAGAAAGGTTGCTAATGATAATATATCGGAAATACTTGGAATATCGTATGGGAGTTGCCAAAAAATTATTGGTGAACATTTAAACATGAAAAAAAACTTTGTGGTTATTTGTCCCATAAATTTAACAGATCAACAAAGAGAAACCAGATTAACAATTTGCAAAGATTTATTTGAAACCGCAAATAATGATTCTGATTTTTAAAAACAATAAAAACTGGTGATGAAACATGGTGCTTTCTTTTTGATCCACAAACCAAAAAACAATCACTCGAATGGCACACACCAAGTTCTCCTAGGAAGAAGAAAGTTCGTCTTGACAAGTCCAATGGAAAAGTAATGCTTGTAGTGTTTTTCGATTCTCAAGGACTTATCTATTATGAATTTATTGAAGAGAGGGTTACTATTAATAAACAGGCATACAAAGAGGTACTTGTGCGCCTTCGTTATGCGATAAGAAGAAAAAGAAACCAACTCTTTTTCCTTAAAACAGTGGAAATTGCTACATGATAATGCCCCTGCTCATAGAGCTTTTTTTAAAAAAGGTTCGGGAACCTTTTGGTCCTACCTTGTATATATATATACATTATCGTGTATATATACTCTTTAACTTGTCTATGTGTGTGATTGTAGTCAAAATATATGTTAGGATAACTAATTTTATTGTCATAATTTTTAATATCTTAATTTTATTATCAACATTAAATGTGTCAAACAACATCTTTAAAATTACCACTTGATGAATTTGAATATTACCTTTTATATTGAGAGAAAAATATTTCTCAATTAATTAATTACATATAGGTTAAGGGGAGATTGTATAGATTTACCACCGTGAAATGAATAGCTCCAGCAATTGAGACTAAGGCTTTATTCCTAATGAGGCGTCAAGCTAGAGTTCAGCAGAAGAATTCAAACCGCCTAATTGCACCATTACTGAATGTGTGGCGAACAGATTTGGCAGGGGTCATACACGAGATATAGCGGGAGGCAATTGCGCTGAGAATTAAGGGAATGATTTGTGAAATGTCCCATCAGCGGCGTTGACACTCGGGCTGGACATCGATCAGAGAAGGCAATCGGCTCAAATGAAAGGCCGCTGTTGATATTGGCCGGCAGCTGGGCAGGCCATAATGGCGGCCATTTATACACAGAGGCCAATAACACCCACTGGCACCTGTGGCCACCTTCCTGCAACACCACGCTTCACCTTCCACTGACCGCCACTGTATAACACTCATTAACTAATTATATAGTTTCTGTAGTGAAACTAGAGCACTATAGGTGCTCCGTTTATGATGGTCAGGTGTTCCTACTACCTAGTTTTAAAGTGTTGTTCAAACGCCCAGAGAAATAAAATAAACTGAAATTCCATCTCATTGACGGAAGTCTCGGGCTAGTAGTATCATTCCTTTCAAACTAATACAAATAAATCTATAACTATTATAGCTTCCATTTTGCTGAACATTTGGTTGTCTTATGAAAGATAAAAATATTTGAAAATTACCTAGCGAAATCTATTATTAGTAACTAGACGAATGGCCCGGGCAACGCCCGGGTTTTACCCGAGTGCGAATATATTTTAAAAACGTTTTAATCTTCATCTATATCTTCATCTTGTCTACACCTTGTATACATCTTGCTTCCTAGGGTTGCCTAGAGTGGCCGCTATAGACAGGGTGGTCTGTATAGACAGGTGGATGTATCACACAGCTGATAATAGAGTTGCCTAGAGTGGCCGCTATAGACAGGGTGGTCTGTATAGACAGGTGAATGTATCACACAGCTGTAGAGTGGTCGCTATAGACAGGGTGGTCTGTATAGACAGGTGTATGTATCACACTGCTGATAACAGGGTTGCCTAAAGTGACCGCTATAGACAGGGTGGTCTGTATAGACAGGTGGATGTATCACACAGCTGATAACAGGGTTGTCTAGGGTGGTCGCTATAGACATGGTGGTCTGTATAGTCAGGTGAATGTAACACACTGATGATAACAGGGTTGCCTAAGGTGACCGCTATAGACAGGGTGGTCTTTATAGACAGGTGTATGTATCACACAGCTGATAACAGGGTTTTCTAGAATGGCCGCTATATACAGGTGGTATGTATAGACAGGTGGATGTATCACACAGCTGATAACAGGGTTGTCTAGGGTGGTCGCTATAGACAGGGTGGTCTGTATAGACAGGTGGATGTATCACACAGCTGATAACAGGGTTGTCTAGAGTGGTCGCTATAGACAGTGTGGTCTGTATAGACAGGTGTATGTATCACACTGCTGATAACAGGGTTGCCTAAGGTGACCGCTATTGACAGGGTGGTCTGTATAGACAGGTGGATGTAACACACTGCTGATAACAGGGTTGTCTAGAATGGCCGCTATAGACAGGGTGGTCTGTATAGACAGGTGAATGTATCACACAGCTGTAGAGTGGTCGCTATAGACAGGGTGGTCTGTATAGACAGGTGTATGTATCACACTGCTGATAACAGGGTTGCCTAAAGTGACCGCTATAGACAGGGTGGTCTGTATAGACAGGTGGATGTATCACACAGCTGATAACAGGGTTGTCTAGGGTGGTCGCTATAGACATGGTGGTCTGTATAGTCAGGTGAATGTAACACACTGATGATAACAGGGTTGCCTAAGGTGACCGCTATAGACAGGGTGGTCTTTATAGACAGGTGTATGTATCACACAGCTGATAACAGGGTTTTCTAGAATGGCCGCTATATACAGGTGGTCTGTATAGACAGGTGGATGTATCACACAGCTGATAACAGGGTTGTCTAGGGTGGTCGCTATAGACAGGGTGGTCTGTATAGACAGGTGGATGTATCACACAGCTGATAACAGGGTTGTCTAGAGTGGTCGCTATAGACAGTGTGGTCTGTATAGACAGGTGTATGTATCACACTGCTGATAACAGGGTTGCCTAAGGTGACCGCTATTGACAGGGTGGTCTGTATAGACAGGTGGATGTAACACACTGCTGATAACAGGGTTGTCTAGAATGGCCGCTATAGACAGGTGTATGTATCACACAGCTGATAACAGGGTTGTCTAGAGGGGGGCGGGCAGGGAGGTCACGTGTTTGCTGGCAGCCAATGGGCGCGCATTCTATCCGTGAGTTTCAGACAAACAAACAGACAGAATAAGGCAAATATATAAGTAGATATTAGATTCTAGAGATTCTGGGAAATTAATTTAAATATATTTCTTATTATGAATTTGATATAACCGCGTGTTAGTTTTAGATAAAAAAAAATATATATATACTAGCCGAGTGACCCGGGCAACGCCCCGGGTTTACCCGAAGGACCCGCAGGTGAGAAACTATAGAAGAAAAATTTTAACAAATCCGAAAATGAAATTGCAAACAACAGAACTACACTTCTTTAAGGACATGAGAGCACATGCACTGTATCACCATACGTGTACCATTTTCAAAGACCCTGCTTAGGATTAAAACTTCTCAGAAGCATAACAATAGTACCAACCTAGAGGTTAACTGGTGTGGATGCATTCCTCTCGGAGTAAGACTATTGAGAAATTCAGTAGGGAGTTATTTTGCTTCTCCGCATTCTAACACTCCAACTGTTAACACTGTGGAAACACTGACTCATGTTTGGTAAGCAATTTCAGGGAAGAAACTATAGACATTGGATTAAATAAATTATTAATCAAATTGCATTAAATAAAAATTATTAGATTTAAATAAATATTATTAGAGTGAAAAAAAAAAAGAAAAAATTAACAAATTAGAAAATAAAATTTCGAAAAATACAACTATATTGCAGATAAGATAAGAGGACCTTATTAAAAAATAAATAAACAAACTGTAATTCGACACTATCGATTATTCGACACTTTCGATAATTCGACACTTTCGATAATTCGACCATTTTAAAAATCAAATTTACAAGGTTGATTGTTGTTTAAATACAACTTTGATTTTGCATGCATAAACACAGGCTCTTGTAGCAAGAACCCAAATATTATTTATAGTCATAGCAAAAGCCAACTTTAGTGAAAACTGATGCCTCTTCAGAATGAATGGAAGACTGAAATCTGAAGGAGCAGAAGATATGGGTCATCTTTACATGATTGCTATCCAATGTTCGCACACTTGAAAAAGCCACATATAAAGTTGTCCGTGCGTAAACACAGGCTCTTGTAGCCAAGGTTTGGCCTTGAGCCTTATTTATAGTCATAGCAAAAGCCAACCTTAGTGAAAACTAACGCCTCTCTAGAATGAAGCGAAGGTTGGTATCCGAAGGGGCCAAAGATATTTCAGACACTATACAGTGTGTTCAACTTTGGGCACTGTCAGTATATGTGCTTCAAGGACATGAGAGCACATGCGCTGAAACACCATACGTGTGCCATCGCAAAGATCCTAAAGGCATTGGTGAAAGTATAAATAAATATTTTGGAAATGAAAAAAAAAACATATATATATAAGAAAATAAATTGGAATAAAAATTTACAAACTATATTTCAGAGTGGATACATATTTGAAAGGAAAAAAAAAAAGAAAATTGCAAACAACAAAACTATATTACAAATATGACATGAAAACTAACGCCTCTCTAGAATGAAGCGAAGGTTGGTATCCGAAGGGGCCAAAGATATTTCAGACACTATACAGTGTGTTCAACTTTGGGCACTGTCAGTATATGTGCTTCAAGGACATGAGAGCACATGCGCTGAAACACCATACGCGTTCCATCGCAAAGATCCTAAAGGCATTGGTGAAAGTATAAATGACCCATATCTTCTGCTCCTTCAGATTTCAGTCTTCCATTCATTCTGAAGAGGCATCAGTTTTCACTTAGTTGGCTTTTGCTATGACTATAAATAATATTTGGGTTCTTGCTACAAGAGCCTGTGTTTATGCATGCAAAAGCAAAGTTGTATTTAAACAACAATCAACCTTGTAAATTTGATTTTTAAAATGGTCGAATTATCGAGTGTCGAATTACAGTTTATTTATGTATTTTTTAATAAGGTCCTCTTATCTTATCTGCAATATAGTTGCATTTTTCGAAATTTTATTTTCTAATTTGTTAATTTCTGTCTTTTTTTTTCACTCTAATAATATTTATTTAAATCTAATAATTTTTATTTAATGCAATTTAATTAATAATTTATTTAATCCAATGTCTATAGTTTCTTCCCTGAAATTGCTTACCAAACATGAGTCAGTGTTTCCACAGTGTTAACAGTTGGAGTGTTAGAATGCGGAGAAGCAAAATAACTCCCTACTGAATTTCTCAATAGTCTCACTCCCAGAGGAATGCATCCACACCAGTTAACCTCTAGGTTGGTACTATTGTTATGCATCTGAGAAGTTTTAATCCTAAGCAGGGTCTTTGAAAATGGTACACGTATGGTGATACAGTGCATGTGCTCTCATGTCCTTAAAGTAGTGTAGTTCTGTTGTTAGTATGTATATAAAAAAGCAAAGCCCAATTCTAAACCCAAATATTTTTTTTTTATGAGAAGAACATCAACATATTGCATGATTACGGCAGTCCATAGCTTCCCTGACAAAAATTCACCAAGAAAGTTAAATATTCCAAAATTTTTCTGTGTGTAAATTGCTAAATATGTAAAAAACATGTATACAAAAAAGCAAAGCCCAATTCCAAACCCAAATATTTTTTTTATGAGAAGAACATCAACATAATGCATGATTACGGCAGTCCATAGCTTCCCTGACAAAAATTCACCAAAAAAGTTAAATATTCCAAAAATATTTCTGTGTATATATTGCTAAATGTGTAAATAACATGTATATAAAAAATCAAAGCTTAATTTTAAATTTCATTATCCTTTCCACAGGAAAAGCATTAAAATACTGCATAAGTACGGCACTTTTGCAGCCGCATGATTACGGCAGTCCATAGCTTCCCTGACAAAAATTCACCAAGAAAGTTAAATATTCAAAAATTTTTCTGTGTGTAAATTGCTAAATATGTAAAAAACATGTATACAAAAAAGCAAAGCCCAATTCCAAACCCAAATATATTTTTTATGAGAAGAACCTCAACATAATGCATGATTACGGCAGTCCATAGCTTCCCTTACAAAAATTCACCAAAAAAGTTAAATATTCCAAAAATATTTCTGTGTATATATTGCTAAATGTGTAAATAACATGTATATAAAAAAGCAAAGCTTAATTTTAAATTTCATTATCCTTTCCACAGGAAAAGCATCAAAATACTGCATAAGTACGGCACTTTTGCAGCCGCATGATTACGGCAGTCCATAGCTTCCCTGACAAAAATTCACCAAGAAAGTTAAATATTCAAAAAATTTTCTGTGTGTAAATTGCTAAATATGTAAAAAACATGTATACAAAAAAGCAAAGCCCAATTCCAAACCCAAATATTTTTTTTATGAGAAGAACATCAACATAATGCATGATTACGGCAGTCCATAGCATCCCTGACAAAAATTCACCAAAAAAGTTAAATATTCCAAAAATATTTCTGTGTATATATTGCTAAATGTGTAAATAACATGTATATAAAAAAGCAAAGCTTAATTTTAAATTTCATTATCCTTTCCACAGGAAAAGCATCAAAATACTGCATAAGTACGGCACTTTTGCAGCCGCATGATTACGGCAGTCCATAGCTTCCCTGACAAAAATTCACCAAGAAAGTTAAATATTCCAAAATTTTTCTGTGTGTAAATTGCTAAATATGTAAAAAACATGTATACAAAAAAGCAAAGCCCAATTCCAAACCCAAATATTTTTTTTATGAGAAGAACATCAACATAATGCATGATTACGGCAGTCCATAGCTTCCCTGATAAAAATTCACCAAAAAAGTTAAATATTCCAAAAATATTTCTGTGTATATATTGCTAAATGTGTAAATAACATGTATATAAAAAAGCAAAGCTTAATTTTAAATTTCATTATCCTTTCCACAGGAAAAGCATCAAAATACTGCATAAGTACGGCACTTTTGCAGCCGCATGATTACGGCAGTCCATAGCTTCCCTGACAAAAATTCACCAAGAAAGTTAAATATTCAAAAATTTTTCTGTGTGTAAATTGCTAAATATGTAAAAAACATGTATACAAAAAAGCAAAGCCCAATTCCAAACCCAAATATATTTTTTATGAGAAGAACATCAACATAATGCATGATTACGGCAGTCCATAGCTTCCCTGACAAAAATTCACCAAAAAAGTTAAATATTCCAAAAATATTTCTGTGTATATATTGCTAAATGTGTAAATAACATGTATATAAAAAAGCAAAGCTTATTTTAAATTTCATTATCCTTTCCACAGGAAAAGCATCAAAATACTGCATAAGTATGGCACTTTTGCAGCCGCATGATTACGGCAGTCCATAGCTTCCCTGACAAAAATTCACCAAGAAAGTTAAATATTCAAAAATTTTTCTGTGTGTAAATTGCTAAATATGTAAAAAACATGTATACAAAAAAGCAAAGCCCAATTCCAAACCCAAATATTTTTTTTATGAGAAGAACATCAACATAATGCATGATTACGGCAGTCCATAGCTTCCCTGACAAAAATTCACCAAAAAAGTTAAATATTCCAAAAATATTTCTGTGTATATATTGCTAAATGTGTAAATAACATGTATATAAAAAAGCAAAGCTTAATTTTAAATTTCATTATCCTTTCCACAGGAAAAGCATCAAAATACTGCATAAGTACGGCACTTTTGCAGCCGCATGATTACGGCAGACCATAGCATCCCTGACAAAAATTCACCAAGAAAGTTAAATATTCCAAAATTTTTCTGTGTGTAAATTGCTAAATATGTAAAAAACATGTATACAAAAAAGCAAAGCCCAATTCCAAACCCAAATATTTTTTTTATGAGAAGAACATCAACATAATGCATGATTACGGCAGTCCATAGCTTCCCTGACAAAAATTCACCAAAAAAGTTAAATATTCCAAAAATATTTCTGTGTATATATTGCTAAATGTGTAAATAACATGTATATAAAAAAGCAAAGCTTAATTTTAAATTTCATTATCCTTTCCACAGGAAAAGCATCAAAATACTGCATAAGTACGGCACTTTTGCAGCCGCATGATTACGGCAGTCCATAGCTTCCCTGACAAAAATTCACCGAGAAAGTTAAATATTCCAAAATTTTTCTGTGTGTAAATTGCTAAATATGTAAAAAACATGTATACAAAAAAGCAAAGCCCAATTCCAAACCCAAATATTTTTTTTATGAGAAGAACATCAACATAATGCATGATTACGGCAGTCCATAGCTTCCCTGACAAAAATTCACCAAAAAAGTTAAATATTCCAAAAATATTCCTGTGTATATATTGCTAAATGTGTAAATAACATGTATATAAAAAAGCAAAGCTTAATTTTAAATTTCATTATCTTTTCCACAGGAAAAGCATCAAAATACTGCATAAGTACGGCACTTTTGCAGCCGCATGATTACGGCAGTCCATAGCTTCCCTGACAAAAATTCACCAAGAAAGTTGAATATTCCAAAATTTTTCTGTGTGTAAATTGCTAAATATGTAAAAAACATGTATACAAAAAAGCAAAGCCCAATTCCAAACCCAAATATTGTTTTTATGAGAAGAACATCAACATAATGCATGATTCCGGCAGTCCATAGCTTCCCTGACAAAAATTCACCAAAAAAGTTAAATATTCCGAAAATATTTCTGTGTATATATTGCTAAATGTGTAAATAACATGTGTATAAAAAAGCAAAGCTTAATTTTAAATTTCATTATCCTTTTCACAGGAAAAGCATCAAAATACTGCATAAGTACGGCACTTTTGTAGCCCCCCTGACAAAAATTCACTAAAAGAGGTAAGTATTCAAAAAAATATTTTGGTATATATATTGCTAAATGTGTAACAAACATGTATATAAAAAAGCAAAGCTTAATTCTAAGTTCTAATATTTTTTTAATAAGAAAAGCTACAAAAGCAAATAGGGAGAAGTGAAGCCATTTAGCCATTTTCAAAATCTGATTGTGAAAGAGTAAAAAAATGAGTAAATAAGAGCAAATATAAAGAAAAAGTATTGCTAAATGTGTAATAAACATGTATATAAAAAAGCAAAGCTTAATTCTAAGTTTTAAAATAAAGAAGAAATAAGACACAAAAATGGAGCTAAATTCAAATGAAAAACTATAACAAATTAATAAAATGAAAAACTATAACAAATTAATAAAAAAAAAAAAGACCTAATTCAAATGCCACCATCATCAGACAAAAGAAAAAATGAGATTTTATTCTTTAGTTCATTTATTCTTCTGTCTGATGCTGTTGCTGAAACGTCACACACTATTGAAGACACTATAAAAGATAGATTAAAAGTAATAATTCAATCTACAATTCGAAAAATAATATAACCTGGTGAGTTCCCAGAAAAGGTTAACTTTGGTAGGCGGCGCTGTACGTTGACACCGCCGTACCTTCGAGCCGTTTTACACGAGTTAAAGCGAAGATTTTGGACATAGTGATTTTTACATTTCGATCTTTTATATTAATATATATACTTACTATTTCGAATTATTTTTCTAAAAACGAACATTATTTTTTTTAATTATCTGAAACTAACCTAATTCAACTTATCTAAAACTAACCTTATTTAGCGATTAAACTAACATAATTTAACCTATTTGAATCTAACCTCATATACACTTTTACACTACCTTTTCATTTCAAAATTAAATTAAAATAAGTTTATATTAAATAATAACATTTTTAAAAATCGACTTTCTGGTTCACACTTTTGTATCTAATCAATTATGTATTTCTTTATTTCTCTCTATAAAAGTACGCAATTGTAAACAAAAGAATTGATGATGATAAATGCAAAAAATCTACGATTGTAAAATAGATTAAATTAAAAAATAAAAATAACTGTTAACATTAGGAAAATAAAAACAGGCCTATCATACGAAGAAAAAAATAACGAAAATTTTGGTATATAGATCGTTATGTGTAGTTCAGAATCTTCGGAGGAGATAGCTCACGACTTTACAATGGAAAACTCTGTTACGGTATTATCTATATAGATTATAAATTATTCTAAATTCTTATATTTTGTATAGTTTTTCCACCTAAAATAAATATTCTCATTTTTAAAAATTTAAATATGATGCCAACTGGCCGTTCAAAGATCATTTCCCTTCTTAGAGATGGTAGCAGGATGGTAGGTTTGTACGGCTGTTATTACTGAAAATATTGTAAAAGGTAGTTCGACGTTTGTACTTAGAAGGTGCTCGTAGCTCTGCTTGCATTCACAGTTGGATTGTGGAAGAAAGAGATTGAAATAAGTTCAATGCGGAATTTGATCCAGGCTTGCGGATGTCGACAAGGTGTCCCATCAAATCCCATTCGGTGAATCCTATTTATTTTCTTTCTCATTCATACCTATATATCAACTCTCTTACCTCTACAAACATAAACTGTAACATCCAATATATGTAATTCAGAAAGAAATGTTGACAAAGAGAAAAAGAGAGGAAGTTGCAAGGATGCCTCTCTCAATAACATATCTAACACAATTCGCGGATCACTTTCCTTATTCACCCGCCGTCTCTAGACTTTCCTAACAACGTCCCAAGAGACAGGATTATGCTAGACAATAACTTCTTTATTTTATTATTTTAAAACATCACATTTTGTCTCGTTCAAAATATATCGTTATATGAAATATATATAGTGTATTTTAATAATTAGTATTATATTCGTAATGAGATATTTTAGAAATATAAAACTTTGCTCTCCAACCGACGATGAAAGAAGCGTGTCACATCAATCGATTATTGATGTCTTCCTATTTTAAGCCTAACTTGTTATTGAATCCATGTCACCATTGACGAGTTGAGATATTTTCACGAGATGAATGGCCTTATTTAGGTTAAGTAATTATGTGCGGAAATTTGAAGTTGAGGAAATATGACGTGTTGGGAATTATGCCAGCTTGGTCAGATAATAACCTGGGAAAAATCTGCCAACAAAAATCAAAACATTTCATATTAATAAACGATTAGATATATATTGTCTGAAGCCTTTTTCCCAAAGATCTCATGGAGCTTATCCGACTTATTTAGAATGCTACCATGATTATACCATCATTGTTTCGATCGATAATTTACTAACACTAGTAAATCAGTCTTCATGCGCGCGAAGATCTCTGAAGCTACTTATACACATTACTAAAATATCCCCTCCGTTATACAAGTCATATATTATACGTATTGTATTCTAACTTCACATTCAATTATGCTTTTGGCTGAGTATCAAATTCAATTTTAAATGATTACAAATATGATTACAATGTATTTTTATAAAAATATTTTTTCACAAATGAGTGTCCTTTTGATTTAAAATGAATGCTCTAAAATATCTCTTCCACAGGTTTTTACCAAGAAATATCTGCTGGTTTCTAACTTGCATGTTTTCATGTGATGGCTTGGGTTTTCACAGCCTATATTTGCTACACGCGTAGCCTGAGTATTCAAAGCCTAAATTTCTTATGCGCGTAACCTGGGTATTTACAACCTAAATTTGCAAAGCCCTTAGCGTCGGTGTTCTTGACCAATTTCTGGAAGATGTTTATTTGAGAGTTAGCGTAGTGAATGGCACGGGGTTGGGTGCTATCATTGAAGTAACACCTTGCCCTTTTCAGGATAACAACATTCTTCCATTTTTCACCTGCCAGGTACTTCTCATCATAAAGGGCCTTGCTGCAGGTCTTGCATTCCTCGAAATGGTTCGGCTTGAAAACATGAATTTTATCCATTCACTCATTTCAGCCGATTTTTTACTGATAATACGGTTAATGGTAGAAATTGATACGTTGGTTATTATGGTGATGTTCCTTTGAGAAGGCGGATTATCTTTGACAATCATTTCCTTTATCTTTCTTCCGGTTGGAGTTAAAGGTTTCTTCAGGCACCTTTTTTTCAGAGAAATATTTTAGCTTAATTTCACAAATATATATATTTTTTTGTTGTTTTCCTTTATTATTTGACTGATTTTGCCCTTAGTATAATATCTATATTATTTTCTTTCGTAATTTTATTAAACTTAGGTAAACGAGTATTTCTTATCGGATGTGATTATATCACTTATAATTTTAGGGGCATTTCGAATATTTAAAAAATATTTCCTTAGAATATAAATAAATGCTTGCTGTGTGTTTCGAATAAATAAAACATCACTCGAATCGCGCGTTTGTTTGCCGAGCTACAGCGCTCAAAATCGTTCTTTTAAAAAGGAAACATCCACTGTATATCAAGCGATCTATTTAGTATCAAATTGGTCTTCTGTATTCCTCAAGACCCTTCAAACTTTCCTTGTTCTAAACAACTGCCATTTAAGATTTCGTGCATGGCTTTGATTCGTGCCAATCCGGGCTACATCTCGTGTAGGTTTGTGTTTGAATGGTCCGTTTGGCTTGAGCAAACAAAGAAGCTGACCTGAACGGCTTGAAAGTTTAATGGGGTGGTCGCTTTGTCGATACATTGATTGTATATTCTAATGCTCGTCTATTTCTGGCTGGAAGGTCAATAGATTGTCTTTTCTTGTTCTATTTCGAGTCCGTCACTATTTTATTCATTGTAACAAATTCTTCTCGTGGCAACCCATTAGTTGTTTTTCAAACATGATGATTGTGCGCAATCTGTATTAGAAAATTAGAATTATTTATAAAATTATAAATAGAAACCAAATATCAACTCGATCTCCAAACATAGAGAGCAAGAGACAATTCTGTCCAAAAATATTGACATCTTGCAAATACAATATCAAATTGCACAGACCGCACTAATTAATGGATGATAAGACGTAATTTATAATTATCATTATGATGATAATGAGTATAATTATACATAGCTCCTCTTCCGGCTTCGATGGAATATCGTCAGCGACGCCTCGCAGTCCACAAAGGACTGGTAGATGGCGTGCTTCACCCTCGAGGAGATGTTTATAGCACCTTCCTCGAGGTCAACCGCGAAGATCCAGAACGGCCATCCGGTTGCCTCCCGATGATGAAGAATGGCCTTCGGGTGAATAGGCGGACGGCACTGCAGGACCAGGGACGGTGGGCCATCGAAAAGTCGCTGGAGCCGCAATAGATGCCGACAGGCTGGCTCGACGCCCTGTTCCCCAGATGAGGCAGAGCGTACAAGGCTCCGAAGGAGCAGCGACGGAGTAGTTTGAAGAGCACGCTGTTAGAGGGATCGTAGACCACGGACGGGAACGCTGGAGTTACCTTCGGATGGGAAAGGCTGCCAGGCAGAGATTCTCCATCATGCAATGCGCAGCGCGTGTTTTAATGTGCAAGAATGGCGTAGCCCTCCCACGCGGCACCACGACCCTTCCTGTCCTAGTAATCGACCATTTAACTTTTTGCCAGCTGCGTCCTCGTGGACACTCCTGGTCGTCCTGGTTTTGAGAAACGGAGCATGGCCCGCCAGGTCGCATTCCGTTCCACCTTGAATAACTATTAAGCGATAGCGTCGCAAAAACCCTAAAGGCACCGATGAGAGACAGGATCAGTAAGGTTCGGTCCCAGGGTGAAGGAGGCCTGTTCCACAGCTCCACTAACTGACGGGGCAGCAGCCAGAACCGGGAAGACAAGGATGTTAATCAATTTACCGGCTCTGCCAGTTTCATGCTTACTCCTGACGCACGCCGGAATTGTCAAAAATAATATTGACTTAATCGAACTGCCACTTTTTGTGGATAATAAAGGATAATATCATCGGCGTACGCCAGGATTTTCACTCTTCTCAGATTTCTATTCAGGTATACAGAAGGAAACCAGTCGAGAAATCTGTACTGGAGGCACAACCCTGACCTGGGTGAAATTTTCATTGACTTTGATGGTCGCTTCGGCCTCCGCGTGAAGCAGCTGGAGCCATTACACAAAGGACTGAGGCAAGACGATATAGCGTAGCTTGGAAACCAGAAACTCTCGGTCCATGTTGTCAAAGATGAACTGCAATTCGAGGAGATGATTACCAGCAGAAACTTATTCTTGAAGGCCAGAGTCACCTTGTCAGATACGCACGCGATGTTACAGGAAGGACATCTCCTCGGAACTACGTGAGTCTACACTACGCCGCAGTAACCGAGGAAGAGGTCTCGGACGCTGTTCAAGGCCAAAATATTCGTCTCATGAGCGACATTAACTGTGCGTTGTTTTTTGAAGCAACACTTTTTCGCCAACGGCAATGCCACGCACATTAAAACACGCCATGTTGAAGTTCGTGGCATAATCCTTGCTGCCGTTGCTTGAAAGTTAGCCAGTCTCTTGTAAGAGTTCGTAGAGCTACTGATGGCTTTTGATTTACCAGAAACAGGATCCTGAGATGGCATTTCTTCGCTCTGGATATCAATAATATCCAGGTTAGTGTCTTTATCTCTAGTGTCAACGCGGCAATGTTAGAGGAGGTCGCTTTAGGAAGCAGCTTTAGGGGTTGGAGGCTCTGAAAGATGTTTGGAGCGGATCGCCGGTGATGGCAGACTTTGAGGAAATCATGGACAGGGCTGGGGAGGGGCCCCTGATGGACATCTCGAGATTGTCTTTGACACTCCACATTGGCCCGATGAGAACAGTTAGCTTGCAGATGTTCCTGGTGCTGGTATCTTTATTATTTCACACAGTACGTGATAGATGCATTTTCAGAGGTCTCCATTTATCGCCAAATTAACATGTTTTCCGCCTAATTCCGCTGAAGAATTTCATCTTAGCTTGTTCCATTTTTACGCTAACTATTTTTATCAATTTAATTTTCGTTTTTCGCCGAAACCTCGGTCATTTCTCGATCCTCTCGAACCAGACAAACACTTCGTCAATATGGCAAAACAAAGCTCGATGCCTTCCGTCTCTATTCCTGAAGAACGTGGAACATATGTCTAATTAATACGTAAAAGAATCTTCATTATGAGTTTTAAATAAGAGCGCTTTTTATCATTTCCCCGTAATATTGATTTCCCCCATTTCAAATATATTCAATGACCTAATTATTATAATTTTAAAAAAAGGTGAGTTTGTGATCGGAATAATTTATGCACTAAAAATCGTAGGTACCTTTAAATGGAAATTAAAACTATATTTTTGTATAAGAAAAAATGCGAGAAAAAAAAAGAAGATTGATTTTTACCTCGGCAAGTTATCCAATCATAAAATGGAACGTCGTATTGACAGACCCGTGGCAACCACCATAATCGCAGCATCGGAGTTGGATTGATTTTTAGGGGACAGTTGACAACTGAAGATTTCACACATTCTAGACTTTACAATCTGATGGTTTTTGACGCTAGAAATACAAAGCTCCACATCAAATAGAGCTGTGATTTTTTTACAACATTCAGCCGGATTATTTAAAAATATTTATTAAAAAAGTCAAGAGGTGAATATATATTTTAAAAACAAACACTATATATATAAATTGAATATGTAATTATTTATTTAGGTAAAACACATATAAATGAGGGGGAAAACATATTGTGTGTGTGGAAATTTAAACTATTAATGGCATTAGGTGGAAGGATGGTCTAAACCGTTGGTTTTCGACCGCTACGACCCGGGTTCTATTCCCGTATTGGGCACTTTTTTCTGATAAAAAAAAAGAATACTCCATTGGCCCCCGATTCTTGCAAAAGTCCAACCCCACCAGCGAGTTCAATTAACCAAACAGGGCTCTGGCACATTTGTATGTGCAAAGTCGAACTGCTTTTCACATGTGTAGACATGTGGTACACTTAGAGTAAAAGCAGTCGCCTACTTCTACCCACCATGATTATCTTGGCTTGTACTACATATACTAGGGATAAGAAAAAAAACTATTAATGGCGAGTATAAGTTTTTTATATGAAACAATTTTCTAATGCGCAATGATAAAATCTAATGCATTAAGCTTATATAGAATCTTCTCTCTTCTACTACATTTACATATTAGGCCTGTTTGTTAACACAAGTAATATATGCTTACATATGTGTATACATACAGTGTACGTGAAGGTACATTGTTTGTATCAATCTCATATTTGGAAGTAATATATGAAGTAAAATGTATGTTCTGTGCATAAATAACCCTCCGTTATTGTCAAGACAGACTTCAAACAATATCGAATACTAGACGGGTGACCCGGGTTTCGCCCCGGGATTGACCCGTGTGCATATCTACCCGAGTGATATATATTTAGATAAGATTTTTTTTTATATAATTGTTTGTTATTAGCATTATCTATTTGTTTGCATCAGCATAATTTAATCTAATCTTTGATAGAGGGCGCTGTTTGTGAGCTAAGTAGAATAATTTGAATATATAGTTTTAATAATTGATTTATATATTTTTTAAAATAGCCTATCGTCTTCCCCGTATTTATTTTACCTATGTATGGAAATTTTGGTTTGAATTAGTGAACTACTGCGAATTTGTATACCGGACATACAAACAAACAAACATACATTGATTTTTATATATAGAGATGTTTATATCTCCTTTTTTCCCTAATTTATGGCCTTGACTGGCAGCGTTCATGAGATCCGACGTCGGAATACTTGAGAATGGATTGCCAAGTGTATTAGCTTCCTTAAATAGCGCGATCATTTTACTCTAGCATGGGAATAAGGGTTGGAATTTGATCTCCATATATTAAGGGCAACACCGTCCCACTCAAGGGATACAGAGGTCTGTACTCATGTTGGAATCGTCAGCAAAGACCTCCATGTTAGGAACGGCCTCAAATTACAGGCAAAGTCAGATTTTCACCAAAGTGTGCCTGGATTATGGTGCCATGATCAACAAAAGCTACACCCTTACACCCCATTCCATGAGAAAGGACCTTTGGGAGAGACCACTGCTTATCATTAAACAGCTGGAGGAGCATGAACTCATGTAATTCGTGTAATCTTTACACAAGGGGATAAGAAACAACAAGGACAACACCTGTTCGTGTAACTTAAAGTTTCTGATGGCCTGGTCAGAGTATATATAAACTAAACGCTCTCATTCAATTATTCCCGAATATTGGCCAAATATTATTTCTTCAGAAATCAGGAAAAAAACAAATACGCATAGAAGTTTCTTTCAAGGATATA
Organism: Cordylochernes scorpioides; assembly: GCA_030710605.1. Classification (NCBI taxonomy): domain Eukaryota; kingdom Metazoa; phylum Arthropoda; class Arachnida; order Pseudoscorpiones; family Chernetidae; genus Cordylochernes; species Cordylochernes scorpioides. The sequence continues at coordinate 3,833,941 of CP092879.1, forward strand.
GGCTTTTTTTCCAGCGTGGTACAGGCTATAGTTCAACAAAAAAGCTTCTTCTAGCGGCTTCCTGAAAAATCGAGGTATGCAAAACTATGTGAAAATGATACGAAACTGAAATTATGTGTGCATTGGGATCCGTGGGTACATTTATAAGAGACATATTTGGCGCAAGGCAACAGAAACTTCCAGTTGCGCCGATCAAAAGATGCGTTTTTCTAAATGTATACACTGATACCAGTGCAATTTTACTTTTCAAGCATTTTTCAGTAGAACTTCCCTGTAAAGGACGCCTAATTACAGAGCCAAAGTGTCCTTTAGGGAGAGGTATCCTCTTACCGGAGATTTGCTAAATTGTAAAAATGGTAATTTTGCAAATGAAAACTGTCCTTTGTGGAGAGGTGTCCGCTAAAGGGAGGTTCTACTGTATATATTGTCGCGTAGAAAATAAATTAAAGAAGAGAAGTCGATGTTAAAATTGAGTAAAGTTTTATTCTTAGTAAGACAGTCTCGATCCACTCAGCCGAGGCAATCGAATAAATAGCTCAGTACAAACAACAAGTATGTAGCCTGATTTGCATAAAACACAAATAAAAGAAACGAAATATAGGAGGAAATATTTACATATATAACAGTAAATGCCGCAATATATATATATATATTACATCGCTTTTTGAGCATCCTATAAGAGGCTCAAAAATATATTTGATATATGAACCTAATAGAATTTACATCGTAAGTGTAGACTTTAGTCATATATATCAGACCTCAGTAGTCAGTAAATAGACTTGCTTTACAAAACGTCGCGTAATTTATCAAGAATCATGCTCTGTATCTTCAAAGCATAGAGAAAATAACACCTGCCCATTTGATAAAGGAATATATTTTCGGGTAAAATTTCTAAGTAAATAAATTTGATTAGATTCATTTCCAAATTCGGCTAAGGAATGTTTTTTTCTTTATTGCTATTTGATTAAATGCGGAAGTGGCTTAAAATCTAATAAGTGCAAATATAAATCTTAAAGAGAATAGACAGTTTGGATTCTAGACTGCAAGACCTTGGTTGCAACGTGTATCCATTACTTTGAGAAAATGAAAATAACGCGTTCTTCCTAATCAACACAAGTTAAAATATTTTCGGAACAACAACAGCAGAAAAAACGATATCTAGAATTCTTTCTGGAATACCATTGATCTCACACTCCGCTCAACAAATAATTCAAGTTCTTCCGAGCATAAAATAGGTCGGCATTCCAATGCCTTCAGCAAAAATGCCGAGCTGTGATTCATTAGAATGTGAGGCCCTCATTATCCTAAATGGTTCTTGAAACTGGGAGCATTTTTAAAGTGAAGTTGGAATAACGATGATAGCTTGGAATTAGTGCTGTTGTAGTTACTCGCTTTGTCTATCAATCTTATTGCGGTTCTTTCTTAGATGTACTCATGGTTTTATGTTCCACCTTTTTTTAAGGTAAATGTAAAATAATCACCAAATTGTATAGAGTTATTTGTTTTCAATATGAGAAAAATATTCAATTTTATAACACTTTTTGTACTTATATTATAGATAAAATCATCACCTATATCTCCACTTCATCGCTGCATATGACAATGGCTTATCGTAAAAAGCCTTGTTTGAATGGACAATTTGCAAAAATCCGTCTCCGCTCTGCCTCAATTGGCGAATTCAAATATTTCGTGCGTGCATTGACTTGATTGTCTAACAAAAATGATAATTTTGTGGTAGAATATTTTAATATTGTACTTATAAATAAATAGTCTTGTCACAAGCACTACATGGCTGTTCTTTATTTCAATGGTGTGAAGAGGATTCCGTAGATTCTATAAGCCACTATTATAAACAGGGTTCTCTCTCTCTCTCTCTGATCACTTCGAAGAGGTAAATGATATTTTCCAGGCAAACAGCAGAAAATCAAAATTTAGTGAAAATGTCTCTTATTTATCTATCAGTAGATTTCCTAAATGACGTTAATTACGCGCATGTTGTGCATTACTTTCTACTATAAAATTTGTAGGCCATGTCAACGGATTTTGTAATCTAAATTGATAATATCGTTTTTATAATATATATATATATTATATAAATAGAAAAAAGATTTATGCTTGAATTTATATCATGTTGAGAATTATGGTAATGCAGTCGTGGTTAAAATTCTTGAAAGAATAATAATAAAAATAGTCTTGATCAGATATTGCTTTAATTGAACCCATGGAATATATATGAAAAACAATTTGATAAAAGTAATGCCTGGCTTAAGGCGAGTAGAATAAGGAAAATAAAAGATTATTTACATAATGTACAAAAGATTTGAGGCGGCCATTGGGATAAAACAACAACCAGTTTTTATAGGGGAAGAGTGACCTCTGGCGGTCGATTTAGCAGAGTATTTGAATCTATGAAATTAAAAATTAAAATAAAATAATATTTTAAATAACATATATGTAATAATGTGTTGGGGTTTGGTAAGCCTGTTGTAGAACCTCGTCGACTCTCGCTATAAGTTGTGGCAACCGAGGGTCAAACCTGTAGTAACCGAGAGGGACAGCCAGGGCGTGGAGAGTTTTCCAGTACCTCTCTGCACCTTGTAGGACCTTTAACAGTTCTCACAGGGTACAGGCAGTCGTGGTCGAGGCAGAGTGGAAAAAGCTTGGGAATGTCCACACACACAAAACGAAGCGACACAGTTGTCGAAGGAAAATTCCTTGAATAGATAAAAAGCGAGCCAAGAGCAAGATGGAGATAGTTGATTTCTTACTGTTTTACATGGTCGATGAGTTGGTCCTTGGAGACGATAAGGGGTGACGCTGACCGGAAGACTCACTGGAACTGAACTGGCTGTTGCTACGTGGGGTCCTATTTATACAACTCTTTGGACCAGGAAGGGAACCAGGAAGTATTGCCTTTCTGCACGTGTCCGCCAATCGACACTGGCACCAGTCTGTCGGCTTCCATCTATCTTTAGAAGTTACTTTGTGATTTACTCTTAATCTTGCTTTTAACTCAACTTTTAATCTATTATATAGTTTTATTTATTCATCCTCAGTACATTACATATGGGGATACAAGGACACACGTCAATTATGCGTATAATTAGTTATAGTTTATAATTAGTTCTATATACAACATGACAATCTTGTTATACGTATTACATAATATAGGGTTATTGGTTTAAAAATCATATATATATGTCTGAAATATTCAGAAGAAATAAAAATAATACTCATAATTATCTTCATTCATAAAGCTTAAGAACATTTTTTCCGAATCATTAACCTGATAGAACTATATTAGACTGCTTGGAAAAGAGTTGACAGAGGTTGCGGATAGTGGAAAAATTAGATTTGGTGGCTAGCAGCAAATATCAGCTACTGAGCAGACCCGGTCATCAACATAGTCGGTAGGCCAGCCTGTAGTAGGGCTAGACCTATAAAAAATCTACAAATCTCCATAATGCTACTGGGAACATGGCTTAATTGAAGGCCGCCATTAAAGGTAAACTCACAGCTGCTTTCTGAATCCATGTTAGGGCCGTCATTGTCTGTTCTCCATATGAAAATATCTTTATTTACGGGGCGCTAACCAGAATGGATGATTTTTGAGCCCCAATTGTTCTCCATATTAAGGCCGTCAGTGTCTGCTCACCATGTTAGGGCCGTCAGTGCCTGTTCTCCATGTTAAGGCCGGCATTGTCTGTTCTCCATGTTAGGGCCGTCAGTGTCAGTTCTCCATGTTAGGGCCGTCAGTGTCTGTTCTCCATGTTAGGGCCGTCAGTGTCAGTTCTCCATGTTAGGGCCGTCAGTGTCAGTTCTCCATGTTAAGGCCGGCCGTGTCTGTTCTCCATGTTAGGGCCGTCAGTGTCTGTTCTCCATGTTAGGGCCGGCATTGTCTGTTCTCCATGTTAGGGCCGTCAGTGTCTGTTCTCCATGTTAGGGCCGTCAGTGTCTGTTCTCCATGTTAGGGCCGTCAGTGTCTGTTCTCCATGTTAGGGCCGTCAGTGTCTGTTCTCCATGTTAGGGCCGTCAGTGTCTGTTCTCCATGTTAGGGCCGTCAGTGTCAGTTCTCCTTGTTAGAGTCGTCAGTGTCTGTTCTCCATGTTAGGGCCGTCAGTGTCAGTTCTCCATGTTAGGGCCGTCAGTGTCTGTTCTCCATGTTAGGGTCGTCAGTGTCTGTTCTCCATGTTAGGGACTTCAGTGTCTGTTCTCCATGTTAGGGCCCTCAGTGTCTGTTCTCCATTTTAGAGCCGTTAGTGTCTGTTCTCCATGTTAGGGCCGGCATTGTCTGTTCTCCATGTTAGGGCCGTCAGTGTCTGTTCTCCATGTTAGGGCATTCAGTGTCTGTTCTCCATGTTAGGGCCGGCATTGTCTGTTCTCCATGTTAGGGCCGTCAGTGTCAGTTCTCCATATTAGGGCCGTCAGTGTCTGTTCTCCATGTTAGGGCCGTCAGTGTCTGTTCTCCATGTTAGGAGCGACCTCATACGGACATCAAGTCGGATTACCACAGTATGTTTCAGATTTTATAAAATCCATGTCTGACTTACCTATCACGAAAACAAATCCTACGCCTTCAATAGTTTATCTGATATATAGGTTCTGCTGTATGAAGAAGGAAGAAGTTACCTCCTATGTTAATAAAATCATACTCTTTATGTTAACAATATTCCATCGAAATGTAATCTTTTCAGGATTAGTTTACTCGAACACAAATTAAATTTTAAATATACAAGAATATAAGATACTGTATATTTCTTCAACGTGAATTGATTCTATCTCTTTTTGTCTTTTTTTTTTTTATAAGCTCAACATTTAAATGAAAAATGGTGCATATATATCTGAATGATTAACTACCAGAAACCTATAACACCTATATTGACCTATTCACATTGTTAAAGTAAACTAATAATTGCACTGCAAATAATAAAAAATAAAGATACAACCTTTCGCAATGAGTTTCTTTTATTATTTCGAGAAACTGCACAGAGTGTTGGGGAAATACGTCTCTGTGAAGGACCCTTTTCAATATAATTTCGGAATAAAGATAATAATAATAATAAGGGAAAGAAAAAGCTTTTACTTCAGCAGGTTCTTTTAATTATAATAAAAGAAACTCATTGCGAAAGGTTGTATCTTTATTTTTTAATATTCACATTGTAATGAACAAAATACAATTCCTGATAAGTTGTTCATTTTTACTTTTTGTTCATCCATTTTTATTTACACGTAGACAATCATACTTGACTACAGAACATAATAAATTATGTTTCAGATTTGAAGCTTTCTTTCATCGCTTTAAAAATACTCTGGACGCTTCAACAGCCCCACTGTGGGTGGCGGGCGTCTGACACCATTGATCCCTGTCTATCCAATATTTCTGTTTCGAGAAACTGCACAGAGTGTTGGGGAAATACGTCTCTGTGAAGGATCCTTTTCAATATAATTTCGGAATAAAGATAATAATAATAATAAGGGAAAGAAAAAGCTTTTACTTCAGCAGGATCTTTTAAATAGCGCACTTCAGAATCTATTCCTATAGTTATATATAGAACAATTTTTAATGCCTTGCCAAATGATTTATTTTTATTTACTTCTCCTGACGAAGACAAAAGATTTTTGTCGAAACGCTGAGAAAATAAAAAACTTCAACTGGCCGAAGTGTATATTTTTCATATAAATATGAATGCCGGCCTCTAACTTTAAAATATTCATATAGTGGTGTTGATTACAAAAGATTACACTATCATGAAGCGCACCAGTAAATCCACTTAGGAATAAACATAATAGGAAGCAAGCAACACGACGAAAAATTAAAAACCAGAAAAACAAAGTAGTGTTTTGAGAGCTAACAAAAAAACCAACTTTCCGTGACCTGGTCGCTATTCAGGCGTACCTTTGACAAATCCAGCACAAGGGAACCTTTTACTATTTCAGAAGATCTAATATGAGGTTTAACCATACAAATGGTGAAGAAATCTAGAAGAACTAAGCAGACGCTATTGGTCCTTTTCTGGCGGTGGAATTTCCCTCGAGACAAAACAGAACGCCCTGCCGTCGGCCCAATCAATCTCTCCGCCGACAAATCCAACAGCGTTAGGCCCTCGACCAGTGCGAGCAGGAGTTCTCCCCAACCTTCTATCATGAACGATCATTTTGTCGTCTTCGCAACAAACGGGCAGAGTTTGGAAGTCTTATTCGATTCTAGTTGGTCGACTGTTCCCTAAATATTTCGAGGTTAAATTACAAAATATGTCTTCCTTCTCAAAATATATCTTGCTCTGTAAGTCATTAATATGAAACATATTAGAATTCTAAAGCATATTTTCACACAAATTTGTCAGTTAGAGGATATGATATGAATAGTGCACAAAAGAATTTTCTCTTCTAATCACAAAATGGTAGGCTGAGATTTTTATATTTTCAATTGTTAAACTTGTTTCTACTGCCCTTATATATATATATATATACTGTAATGGTAAAAAAGAAAAATGGGAGGGCCTGGATCATCAATGGTGAACCCTTCCAGCGGTTTCGTCAGTTTAATCTATCATACCGCTATAATATTGCATTTGGCTATTTACCTTATATACCGACACTGAAGATAAACTCTTAGAAAAGGTATTTTAAATGAACTACGAGGAAGGAATACTTAAAGCTATATCTGGATGTTATATTTATGGCGAACTAAATAACTTAGTCCCTATTTCTGCTCCGCGCTTATGGAATTGAAGACTAGAGGCGATGGCGTCGACCTTTCATATTAAATCTTACTTTTCCTTATTACTAATAATTGTATATAGTTGCGGAACTACTGGTTTCCTGTGCTGCTCTTTTCCTGTTATTGCACCTTGTACGGAGAATCTGTATAAGACTAACGTCTTAATAAAGGCTGTGTGTGTGTACTTAAAGCTATATAAGACATATTTCTACAACTAATGAACTAAATCGCCTAAACTTTCTGCCCCAAGATATATTTCGTGCTTTTATTATTTATTCCAGACCATTATATAGCCTATGAACTGCAGATTAAAATATTTGGGGGGCTTGCCTCATCAATAAGGAACCTTTCCAGTAATTTCGCCAATTCCCCAGCTCGTTACAAATATTATTATCTTAAAGGTAGAGGCTGCCTGGCCGGCATTCATAGTTCTTAATATTTAAGATACTTCGGCCAGGACAAAATATTTTATCCTTGTCAGGAGCGAACAAAAATTAAAACATTTGGCAAAGCGTTAAAATTATTCTAAGGCTACAAGGGCGTTTTCACGCGGTGTTTCAAATTTTGTATAACACCTAAAAGCACGAGTCAAAAAACCAAATATTTAACTCACAAAAGACTATGATCTTTAAAATAAATTATGATAAATATATACACTGCGTGACATTGAAAATGGAACACCAAGAAATAGTGGCCAGAAAATTATGCAAATTTCAGGGTAGACGCGCCTAACCGAGTTATGCAAATGATGTAAAATGCGCAGCTCTCGTGCGCACATGGAGCAAGATATAAGGGAAGGAACTTGCAGAAAGGACAGTATTCGTGTCGTTATTTCTTCAAGGAAAATCATTGTAGAAATTTTATTCTTGTGTCAAAAGACACGTGTAATAACAGAGAATGCCAGGTCATCGTAAACGGAGGCAGCTCAAGCAGACAGACGCTTTTACGAGGGGCATGGTGATCGGACTGAAAAGGGCAGGTTGGTCCATACGTCAAATCGCAGCTGATACACACCTTGGTGCGTCCACGGTGCACCGACTGTGGAGAAGATGGTTGGAACAAGGAAATGTGGCAATTTATAGGAATGTCGGTGCAACCAGAGTGACGTCAGCACGTGTGGATCGGCGTATCTTTCGACAAGCAGTGGCGGCCCCACAAGCCACTTGTACCGCCATCCTGCAACATGTGCAAGACACCCTAGATCATTCCATCTCGACCAGAACCATTTCCCGTCGATTGGTTGCTAATGGCTTGCACTCATGCCGTCCGCTAAGAAGACTGCCATTGACCCCACCGAATAGGCGCCAACGTTTGGAATGGTGCCGGGCTAGATCGACGTGAATGACGGAATGGCACAGGGTCGTGTTCTCAGATGAGTCGCGTTTCTGCTTGTCCAGTGATAGTCGCCGTGTACGCGTGTGGCGTCGACGTGGAGAAAGGTCCAATCCGGCAGCAATTGTGGAACGCCCCACCGTGCGACAACGTGAAATCATGGTTTCGGGCGCAATCGCGTATGATTCCAGGTCACCTTTACTTCGTATTCAGGGCACTATGACGGCCCAACGATACGTTGATGATGTGCTGCGACCGGTGACACTCCCCTACCTTCAGGGGGTACCCAATGCCCTTTATCAGCAGGATAACGCCCGACCGCACACTGCTCGCATTAGCCAACAAGCTCTGCAAGATGCACAGATGCTTCCCTGGCCACCGTACTCTCCTGATCTCTCACCAATCGAGCACGTCTGGGACATCATTGGACGCCGTTTGCATGCCTTGCCACAGCCGCGTTCAGAAGACGAACTGCGGCAAATGGTTGAGAGGGAATGGAGAGCCATCCCTCAGGACGCCATCCGTACTCTGATTCACTCTCTACCTAGACGTGTTGCTGCGTGCATCGCCGTCCGCGGTGGTCCTACTTGCTACTAAGCCGACGCCGTTCTCGCTCTGTATTATGACCATCATTTTGAAATAAAGATCACTTATTGTTCGTCCCTGTCTCTCTCTCTGTCTGCCGAGTTCATCACTTTCTGGCCACTATTTCTTGGTGTTCCATTTTCAATGTTACGCAGTGTATATAATGTGAGTAATTATAAAACAAAAATAAATTCAAAATAAATAAATATAAATATCGCGTGAGAACGCCCTTGCAGTCTTAGAATAATTTTTAACGCTTTTCCAAATGTTTTCATTTTTGTTCGCTCCTGACGAGGACAAAATATTTTTATCGAAACGTCGAGATAATAAAAAAGATTTACTGGCCGAAGTAACTTTAATTTTAAGGAATATTATTATATTTATTCTGATCATGAATATTCACCCTGCTACCTCAAAACCCATTATTGACTGTATCGACTCATCCATTGATGAGATCTACTCATCCCCAGCAGACACCATCAACAAGCTCAATACAAAGCTCTGTTTACAAAGTATTCCATTATATGACCCAAATTGTTACATTCTGGAACCCTATGTACTTTAAATGATTTAGTTGTTTATCTCCATCCGTCAAAATACGGTTCAAGGAAACTATCAAATGATTCCTCTTAACCAAATTTTAATGGAAAAGTAAAGTTTCGAATGGGTAGAAATTCAGGTTATGGCATTGTTGAAGATGCATATGATCGAATATTCCATATAATATTCCTGAAACAGAAGGTCTTGATAATATAGTCTTTGTATTTTATATCACCGCAGTTTATATCTAGCACAAGAGAGGTTTTAAGACGAATATTTGCATTTATATAATCTATCTTTGCCTTCTAGCATAGATAAACAATTATACTTATCCGCTGGGAATTGATCCTTAAATTGGGTATTGAACAACAACAACAATACAATAGCCTTTATTGAGCACACGTGCCATACAGGATTCTCTCTGTAGGACAAAATAAATAAATAACAGATTAGCATCATAGTTATATGCAAATATTGGGTATTGACCTCGACCAATTATCGATTTGGATCCGGTATCTGTGCTAAACATTTTGATTGAGCTGATTTCCAGTATTTATAAAAAGCGAATGCAAAGGGTCTGGATTTTACGACTTTTGACATTAAAACATAAGGCGAATTGCTATTATAGCCGGTCTCTTGACGAAGAATTTCTCTTTCTTCTTCCATTGCCGTGCAGTAGAACATGTAGTGTGGAAAATAGAGACTAAATTCACCGTTGCATAAGGTGCATAAATTGGATACTCATTTCAGACGAATATTATAGGCGTATAATTTTGTCAAAGTTGAAGACTTGATTGGCAGACTTTCAGTTCGTATCCTTCTATCATTTGTAGCAAAGTATTCATTAAATTTTATATGGATTAATAATTTTTTTATATTATTTATATTTTGCTACTCTGGACACTTCCCTCATTGCTTATCTTGTATCTTATAATTGTTGAATTGGTGATTTTCTTAAATAAATTTCAGTGACATCCTGAGGTTTGTTTTTCCTCATTTTCCACGTTACCATATAATTATAAGAGAGAGACATTGAAATTCTCTTTTCCTCTTTCAAAATGTTTTCTCGATTTAATTGGATATTTAAGTTGAATTTGAAAATGTCAATTTTTAAAACTCAAAAAGCACACACACAATATATAATAATAATATATATAATGATAATATATTGTTTAATAATAATATAATAAAAATAAGGATGTAAATAATATATTTCCTATTATGTGATAAATGTTCTGTTTTATATATATATATAAAAGTAAAAATAGAGCAAGGTTGAATAAATCAGTGGGCTGAATTGAGAACACACATAAAAAGCTATTAATCTCGGAAATAAACTTAAAAAAAAAAAAGAAATCATTAGGTTCGGAAGTGGTGAACTGTGACGCAATTTCCATTTATCACAAAGAAAACTATACACTTGGTTCAATAATGGCTTCAACTGAAAAATATTCCTGGATGCTTTCTAAGTCTGCGCGATCTGAACAATGGATTCCAGTAATCTCAGCCCCGTTGGCCGGTTCCACACACTGACCCCCCTCACATGAAATGTGCTACGTTCTGCCCCTAGATTTTGAATATTTACAAAGTTATCCATTATATGGCCCAAGTTGTTTCATTCTGGAATCCCACGTATTCTAAATGATTCAGTTGTTTATCTCTATCCGTCAAAATACGGCTCTTTTTTAAAATTACTAATGATGATGATTTAAAGAACTGTTTGGGAGGGCAGAAACTGCACTGAAATAATACAACAGGTCTAGTGAATGAGAAGTCTTGTTTTTATCAAGTGAAGCCATGTAGTGCCTGACAGAGCAGCGCCCCAGGGGGGTCGGGGGGCAGTACAATTGGATAAACTGGGGGAAAAATGGAAGAACGAGGGGAGGAGAGATAGGATGGGGCGCCCTAAATGCAATAAGATAATGAAATTTAGAAAACCGCTCGAACAAGTGTTTAATCGATTTGGAGGCGTTGTGACGAGAGCTTAAACCCTGTGACTGAACTTTCACTTTTTAAATAGATAGGAGCCCTACTGGGAATTCTTTATTTGAATTGAGAGCGCATCTAACATCAATCCAAAGCTGAAACACACTATAGACAGAATTAACAGAGAAAAGCACAATTGCATATACAGTAGAACCTCCCATAAGCGGACACGTCTCCAAAAAGGACAGTTTTCATTTGCAAAATTACTATTTTTACAATTTAGCAACTCTCCGGTAAGAAGACACCTCTCTCCCTAAAGGACACTTTGGCTCTGCAATTAGGTGTGTCCTTTACAGGGAGGTAGTTCTACTCTATAATAAAATATTCTCGCTATTTTAAACGTAGTGAAGGTTTTACATCTGAACGCAAATTAAAATACAAATGAAGAGGTTGTAGGAAAAAGTTAGTTACAAGAAACTCTGGAATCGTTCTGAAAAGAGGATGGTGGAAGTCAAAAGGGGATCCACGTCCCGCACTCAGTGAGAGCTATGGAAACTGAAGTTGAACAGATTCGCTCCACGGGGAAGTAGCAGTGGACGAATGAAAGTCCACCTGTTTAGAGCCCATTCCAGATTAATATTTAGGTCGTTGTCATGAATGGAGGTTTGCATCATGATCTTCTTGCTCCAGGAGATATGCACTTGAAATTCCCTAACGTTTTCCATCTGCCATAGAAGAGTTATCGAATCTTACCGAAGTTCACCTTGTTTCTTGACATATAGGCAAACGTCAAAGCTTTTTTTGACGAGCTTATTCTGTTCCTTCTTGTGTATAAAGAGGACGATATTGTTGGCGTACACCAAGAAGTTTATTGGGACAAGCTGCTAATTCAGACGAAGCATTAAAGGTTTCATACATGTTTAGAAGTAGGTCATGCTGGAGGAATAACCTAGAGATAGCCTTTCGAACAGAAAAACGCCTTCCTCTTATAATGGTATTTCAGGATTGTCAAGAACTAACCCCAGAGAGTAACATTGCAATTTCCTGTAGATGTCTAGGGTCAGTTAATCAATCCATCGGACGAAGAGATATTCATCTTAGTTCTATAAAGCATGTACCAACCAGCTGTATTGGAACTAATCACAGGGTAGCAGGGTTCCACACAGCTGAAACCTCTTGAATTTGTGAGAGTGACCTCTCGAAGCCCAAGTACGAAGTTTTGAAGCCTTTTATAAGTTCTAAAGCAAGATCGTCTTACATAACAAAGTTTATACCCGCAAATGGAGGGTGGCAGCCGTTCAGAAAATCTTTTTTTCTAGGGTGATGATGAATGCGGCGCCTTTCATAAAGTCTTTGATGTCCCCTTGTGAACGGTAATGGTGAGCAAAAATGCTTTTGAAGGAGACGAAGACCGTATCGCCAAGATTATCACTCGATGACACATGGTGAGCGATTACATTTGTGATTGCTATAAGACGAGGCTGAAAACGCACCCACGGCCTGTTAAAAATAGTCTGCACCTTTGACCCTGCCTCGAGGCTCATTTGGTCGAAATATTTCTCTCTCCAGCTGTAGTCGTCCTCAGCGACGCGCGAGATGCCGAGAGGCTTAATATATGGGACCAGAAAGAGTTCATTATCCCCTGAATTTTCCTGCCGGTATATCTGCCATCGTTATCAAGGCTTGGTCAATAAAAATGCCGCAACTCGCCCAACAACTACCTTTTGGCGAATCATTCTGGTGATTCTGGATGGACAAGGATGAGATGCCACTACTATATGAAAGAGTACCGCACGGTCTTCAGAGGTCTTTATAGCGGAGGGTTCAATAATGGGTGTGTGTGATAAGGTCGGAAGAGCTTAATGGAACTCGATTTAACTCTGCATCTGTAGACGAAGACCATCGTTGACTGGTACGTGGGGTCGAAATTGGCCCTTGCGTCTACACGTTTAATTGTCTACAATAGATTGACAAGGCCTTAAACAGAATTGGATGCAATGGTGTTCAAACGCTCTTTAGAGGTTTTCAATCCCTAGAACAAACGCGTTTTTCATTGATGAAAATATCTGTATTGGCATGGAGTTTCTTAAACCGATTTACCTGAAGTACAATAAGTTGAAAATCTCGCGTGTTTTGATCTCGAATGTTGACGTCGAAGGCGGCGATCTTGCCAGGATGTATGATCCTTTCCGCGGAGAGTCCGAAGCGGGCGGATCCTGATGGCTGGCACGACGGAGTCTGGGTAGAATAGAACTTGAACTGACCAGAGAGACGTTCTTGCACCAAGACTATGTCAAGTACGTGCTGATTTGAAAAGGATAATTTCAATCTTCATTGACGAGATAGGCAATCCCGTGGATGTTGAAGAAATCTTCATGTAAAGTATGCTTACATTATTTCCCACTTGACTATCACCTTGGACTTAGGAAATAGGCTCTATATTTGTCCATTGTTGAGAATATTAGCTATAGGTAAATATTAATAGGGTGAAAATCATTTCCTTGTCCTGCCTCATTATTTGGCCTCCTTGAAAAAAGGGGAATAGGGACGTTATGTCATCCATTGTGTTAGACTTGGTATTCCTGTGTGCTGAGACTGCTGAGAATATTGGAGGAAACTTTGAAGCGGTGGTAAACCACTAGTCGTTATTTACATATCGTAATATCTCTCTTTTTCTTTTTTATATATATACTAGACGGGTGACCCGGGATTGACCCGTGTGCATATCTACCCGAGTGATATATATTTAGATAAGATTTTTTTATAATTGTTTGTTATTAGCATTATCTATTTGTTTGCATCAGCATAATTTAATCTAATCTTTGATAGAGGGCGCTGTTCGTGAACTAAGTAGAATAATTTGAATATATAGATTTAATAATTGATTTATATATTTTTTAAAATAGCCTATCGTCTTCCCCGTATTTTTTTACCTATGTATGGAAATTTTGGTTTGAATTAGTGAACTATGGCGAATTTGTATACCGGACATACAAGCAAACAAACATAGAAACATTTATTTATATATATAGATATACGAAATTACCTATTAAATAAACCCTATAATCATTTTGATATGAATTTTTAGACAAATAATTAATATTAACATATTTTGTGTAGGAAACAAAATTAAAGATTTCTAATATAAAAATGGCCTTCTGATTTTATTCGTTACCTCAAAGTCAACATAGAGTCGATGTCCGGTAGCAAGGATCTTCAGCTATTGCGGCTTCGCCAGCTAGTTCACAGTGGATCTTGGATCAAAGTGGATGGAACACCGTGAATGATAAGCCTTTGTGTCAAGAGAGACGGGAAAATAAAATAATAATAACAACATTATTATTACATATTATTTATTAATATTTATATAAATACATAAATATGGTTTTTTTGAAATACCATGATTATATTAATACAGAAAACCATTGAGAAATGTGCAGATAATGTGTAAATCTCTGTTAAATGCAGAGAGGGAGCGCAACAAAGTTGTCGACTCAAGTCGCTCCCAGCAATACATCTTCCTAAAGGAGAGCTAACTAGCCGAATATAATTTCAAGTCGAGTGGGGAGGTCTCGATACAGAAAAATCCTTTTTGTCCATACAGAAAACTACAATTCTTTTTAAAGGAGCTTCCAGCCCGCCTCTAATGGACGGAAACGACTTTTAAAGTGGCGCGATCTGGGAGCGATGCATATGGGAATTTTCCCCGAAGTCAATGGCCCAACTTTGTCAAACACGACTAAAATAAAAGGTCGATTTTCCTTGTTTCCAGGATGTTTTTTTCTCGATTTTAAAACGTAAAACATTCCACTTGATTTTTTTTAGAAATATTATTTTTAGAATTTTACAGCAGTTTGTTATAAAACTCTAATTATGTCTTGTATCTATATTAATTTTTTTCAGTTTGGGTATATACATATAAAATTCAATTAATGTACCTTTTTCAAAATTTGAATATTTTATAAATTATAAATCGAATAAAATTCAAAGCAACTTATTTATTATATATATTTGTAACAAATAAATTTGCTGACAATGTGTTTATTTTCAAAAATATAATAAAATATTATCTCTACAGACTTTACTGAAATGATATAAGTTATTGAATGAGAGGGCTTGACTCATCAGTGGTGAACCCTCTCAGCGGAGATTAATTTGGCGAAACCGCTTAGGAGGTTCACCAATGATGAGACAAGTCCTCTCTCAATAACTTATATCAATGTAGTAAGGTCTATAGAGATAATATTTGATGATATTAATGAAAAGAAACACATTTCCAGTAAATTTATTTGTTTCAAATTTTATCGATATATGACAATTGTATATAAATTAGAGAGTTAAAAAGATCTACCCATTCCAAATTTGCATATTTGCGACATCGCTGTATCTGAGTATGATGGAAACATTGAGCGAGATTTATCACCGTTCTACAATCATCATCAGACGACCAAGTTTTGGGTTAAATGTGGATTCATGCACAGCGCTAATTTAAATATATTAGGAAATTTTTATATTTGGACAATAACATTGAATAGAAATATTAAAAAAAAACTTTTCTAAAATTAATTTAATTTTTATTAAGAAAATAAATGAAACTCCTTTATGTTACATTTAAAAAATGCATTTGAGAATTTATTATATATAAAATTAAAATTAATTTCTCCTGTCAAAACTCGACGCCATCTAATGACTGTCACACAAAACTAGCGGCTTCGGGTTGGTGACGAAGCCATCTAACACTTACCTTTGGAAAACAGAAGCGCCCACCTGGTGACCATGGTTTCTGACTAATGACCCTCTGACTGACCTTCCACCATAGACTGACGAGGTACATTATCCCTAAACCATGGTTTCAGTGGACGCTTCTCAGTTTGACAAAGCTGGTGTTGTGGCGTTGTCACCGAACCGCTAATTTGAGGCGGTGGTCAATAGTCGAGTTTTGACATTTATCTTGACGAGAAAGAAATGACTTTTATAGATTAATATCATCCCGGAAAATTTTCCATCTAAATTTATTTTATGTTGATTTTTTAATCGGAGGGACATTCAGGGCGCCAAGAATCCTTTTGTTGGCGGAGGCCCTTATATTGTAATTTCGCATTACTCTTGTAATGTCCAAGTTGTCTCCCTTCACAAACTCGGCTTTGTACCACCCTGATAAGACAAAGTAATCAAACGGCGTCTTGGGTACGAAGTATATATTTGTAATAGTAAATATTTGTCAAAATACGAAGCTATTTTAGAGACGCGTATGATTCTTTTTAAAATAAAACAATTTCTACTTCCCTTACTGCAATGGAAATTCCATTGCAGTAAGGGCAGTAAAATTGTTTTATATTAAAAAAAAATCATAAGCGTCTGAAATAGTTTCGTATTTTGATAACAGATGGCGCGCTAGTGCATCGTAGTATATATTTGTGTAATTTATAAATAAAAGTATCAGAGTTATCAACAATTAATTCTGTCATCGTTTGCTTTTGTGAATGGAATAAATACCCAAAATGGTCATTTCTTATAAGCATCGCTGGTTCAGTGGTAGAATGCTCGCCTGCCACGCGGGCGGCCCGGGTTCGATTCCCGGCCGATGCATTTTTTTTTTTTTTTACAATTTTTAAAACTCATTTATATTATTATCTTATATATAAAAGTCAATATCTGTTTCGCGATAAACTCAAAAACTACTGAACCAATTGGTACCAAATTTTGCATGTCGCTTTTTATAAACCCGTATTGCTATTCTATGGCACTTCTACCATTTATTATTGATGTTATTTCAGTATGAAGGAAATTGTATTCGGGGGAATTCTCGGGCGAAGCCGGGTCATTCGTCTAGTAGTATATATTTGCAAGTATATATTTTTGTAATATTATATATTTGCGAAGTAAAACTGCATATCGAGGCAAATATCCTACGAATACAGATATCGCGTTTTGAATAATTAAATAAATTCTAGAAAGAAGAAGAGAAAACTACTACAATAATCGACAATACAAGATTTTACGGTATATTCAAAAATATTCAAATAATAAACATTTTGTTTAAAGATGTAAAATCCAATTTTACTAATTCCGAAATCTGTAAATAACTAATGTATATAATTTCATGTGTGATGACGCCAATATAAAAACAACACCTCCCCGGTTTAAAGCTTAATAAAATATTTAGAGCTAAATGTTGCTCAAACATATAATTGAGGACAATAATTTCCTGGTTGTGAATTTTTGATGAGTTGTGGTAGGCACGTCGGCGGTGTCCCCGATCAATCAACCACAATTATGGATGCAAAATGTTCAATAAGTGGTGGTTTTGATGTGTTAACTTTGAATTGGAGCTAACTCAATGCCATACAAAGTCACACTAAGAGAAACACACAGCCATAAGTTAAAATTATTTGGAAAATAATACGTAGGATTATCATCTATATTATTTTGGACACTAAAGCTCCTCGGTTGAAATGACAGTTATAATAAAGGAGAAGGAAAACTATGGTTTTAAACCAAGAGCAGTTTCTTCCTTTATTGCCTTGGTCGGCAACTCCACCAAAGGAGGCAAATGTGTTCACAAACCTATTTTGGTTCAAGGGGATTTCGAAGAGTGGAAGGTTGAGAGTGAAATGGTGTTCTTTGATTGTCGACATCCGTATATGAGGTAACACTCTGTGATGGTAGTTAATCAAAATCACGTTTTTTAAAGATTTGTTCTAAAAGAGAAAACAAATTTCGGTAATTTTCTGCTGACAAGACTTGCCAACCTTGTAATGTAAGTTTGACTAACTGACGTTTCGATGGCTCAACGTTCTCGTGTTTCTACTGTTGAATGGCGACAGTGGATTGAACACACACAACACACACACAGTAAATCAATATTGTCTAAAAAAGGATAATGAAACCTGTCTTCTCAACATATTTATATCCTACTAGCGGATGTACGCCCGGGTTTTACCCGAGTAAAGGTTTGTCTAACGAATCTCTCGATAAAGTGAACATTTTTTCCCGGTCCCTTGAAAAATACTCGATAAGTTGAATAAAATCAATATTAATTGGTTCCCTCGGTAATTGGAAGTTAAAGGAATAGTATATTGCCTTGGAATTGTATCATTATTCTTGTCTCAAATAAATTGCCGTGTCATCCTGAATTTTGTCTTTCCTAATTTTCTACATTACAAAATCATCGTATCATCATGATAATATTTAGAGCAGATTGTTGAATCATAACAGATAAATTAGAATATTTATCTTGATTATTTTTAGGCGAAAAGTTATTTCGAAATTTTTTTTTGCTAGAAACCTTCCCAGTACTATACTAAATAACTTCCCAAAGTTTCATGGCGTTCCAATGAGTGGTTTGGTCAGGCATAAAGGACAGACAGACACACATACATTCATTTATATATATATATATATATATATATATAAAATAAAGAAGGCATCTCCTGACCACGAGCACATGTGCTTTTTAGATGGCAGAGCGCCATCTAGTGGAGAAAGAATAAACTAAACGTTTATTTAGCTTGCTCCGTGATATTTGGCCAACCCAATTTCTTGATAAATCAAGAAATGGCGCTCTGCCATCTAAAAAGCACATGTGCCGTGGTCAGGAGATGCCTTCTTTATTTTTAATATCAACACCTAACCCACTTATCTTTTTTTTTCTATTGTTTTTTCATGTGTTAAGCGTCTTTACGCAAATTTGGCCGTAAATACCCATTTCTTGATTTCTCGGGAAACCATTGGGATCAAAAAATATTTTTGGTCGCAGTGGTTACAGTCTACTCCACGCTGACGAGCGCCAACAGCGCGAAACGCGTTCGTGGATGACCCTTCTTGATTTATCAAGAAATTGGGTTGGCCAAATATCACGGAGCAAGCTAAATAAACGTTTAGTTTATTCTTGCTCCACTAGATGGCGCTCTGCCATCTAAAAAGCACATGTGCTCGTGGTCAGGAGATGCCTTCTTTATTTTTAATATCAACACCTGACCCACTTATCTTTTTTTTTTATTCTATTGTTTTTTCATATATATATATATATGTAAAATGATATCCTATGACACAGCTGCATTTCAATTTAAAATTGACCCTAACGAGAAAATTAGTAAATTCATGCACATGTGCTGTAAGTGTTGGGGATTTCACTTAGACAGAAAGTTCTCCACATCAACCAAAATATAATTAGTTATTTTCTACTTGAAACTTCTTGGTTCAATTTTCCAACGATAACGTGGTGATGGAGTTTTTAAAATCGAGAATTTTAAGCGACAGGTATCCCTTGTCTCCAGGCCGGTTTATTTCTTTGTAGGTTTAGCAGAGCAGTAAATTAAATTTTATTGCCATCTATCGTTAAAATTTCACACAAATAAATTTACTGGCAATGCGTTTCTTTTAAATATCATCAAATATTATCTCTACAGACCTTACTGCAATGATATGAGTTATTGAATGAGAGGGCTTGGCTCATCAGTAGTGAACCCTCTCAGCGGTTTCGCCAAATTAATCTTCTAGACCGCTCTACTATTGTATTGGACTGGTTTTGTTATATACCCTGCATTTTCTATGGAAGGCAGCTTAGGGGTGTTTAGTGAACTATGGACATAAGCTTATAGGTCTGTAGAGGTACATACATATAATTTCAAGGTATTGCAGTGTCTTTGAGTGAGAAGTCTAGCCGTCTGGAATCGCTGTAGTTGGAATGCTGGACAGCTGATGTCTTGTTTTTTATTAAATATCTAATTATCTGCTGGATTTATTTTGTACTCATTCTTTTAAAATAATCAGTGGTCGCAAACACATTATACAAAATAGCAACAACAACAAAAAGCCTTTTATTAGGGACCTAAGCCCTACATAGGATTCGCCACATTATACATAATATATATTTTTTGTGTGTGGAGATATGCTTTAAAGAATTTAACAATTAAATAACATCTAACCCAATATATATTTTAAAAACTGGAAACCTGTTTGCATGAATTCCATTATTTCTTATAAATAATCCCCACATGGTTCAATCTAGGAATGTCGAAGTTTCTGCCCGGGCTAGAAAAAGGTTCTGAGGTAGGGAGGGAAGATTAAGGATTAAATTGGATTTGACATTGTTTCTAGCTGGCAGGCAGGCAAACATCCCTGAGGTTGTCAGGGCCCAGAACAAACCAGCTCCTCAATAATTGGGACTAGCCAACGGCAACAAGAACTCTTGAAATAACTTTCCTTGAAGGATATCAAGACACAGGAAATATTCCTATTGTAAATCTCATGTGAAATTAACAATACAAAAATAAGAAGAATCGAATGTTTCCATGACGAAGGCATTTTACCTTCGAATATACTTCCAATCATAAGCTAATCGAAAAAAATTACATATAAGCACTTTAGAAAATTAAGAATTAATTGAAATATAAAAACATCTTTAATTTAAATATGAATTTAGTCAATTTGAAGAAAATGAAGGCTGGAATTAATTAAAAGTTAAATATTTAACTTGCTTCCATATCTGCCTGTTCACAAATCTTGTAATCAATTTTAAAATAAATTTGTGTGGCGTTTGGTATATTCAAATTTGATTTATTGTTCAAACCCGATGATATTGCAAGTTTACAAAATTTCAGACTTTTGGGTGGTCGGAATTGTAATTAATCGACTAATTTTAATTTCTATATTTAAAGAAAAATTTTGTGACCAATATATATCCAGACCACACAGAAGTCAGAAAAATTGTAGAATTTCTCAATAAATCTAAAAATGGTGTTGACAAAATTCAGACTTTGGATGGTCGGTAATGTTATAATTTTCCATATTTCCTTTCAAATGTAGTGATCAGTTTTTATTATACTTCATGACGACGTAGAAATCTGGTATTCTGAAGCCTGTTTCATTCCGACTAGCTCCAGGTTGAACACACAGACAGCGTAATATACAGTTAATTATCTATTTTAATTATATTGACAAAAGTTACTACTTTTGCGGGTTAACACACAAAAATGGAATAAGCTTGTAGGGTTAAATAGTTCCAATTGCCACACCTAGATGGCGCTGTGTTAAACTTTGTGTTTTATAAAAGTTACATTTTTTAAATGTGGATATTTAATTATTCTTTTTTAAATTATTTTATATTCTATTGTAAACAATAAGTTATATTTCTTCATTGTTAGAATACCATTTAACTAAAATTGTATGCCTGTATAAGTCGAGAGACTTTTTGGAATAAAAATAACTTTTAACGGCAAACCGTGTTTGTGGTAATTAACTATCCTACAAGCTAGGGCCTAAATTAAAAGTACCTTATTACACAAAAAAGCGTACACTCAAGAGTACAACACCAACAACAAAAAAGAAATAAATAAGAACTAGCTATTTGTAAAATAAAATAAAAAAGTACTTAGCTTTATTGTAGCGTTGGTAGGGATCGGACTCGGGTGACACAGGGATGTGAAGAGAACAGCCAGACAGGGAAGACTTCGTAGAAAAACACTTTAAGTGTCTCCACACCAATTCTCCACGCTCTCTCTGTCCTCACCGCATTCCCTTAGTCCCCTTTATATACAAACATGGCCACAATCGTCCAATGAGAAGGCGTGAGAGATTGGTTCACTAACAACCGAAAACAACATTCTTACCACTAGAAAACTGATTAGAAAAAAAATGCAAATGTTTGTCAAAATAATTTGACAATATCAATTATAATTGATCACAAGATTTAAAAGGAAACATAGATATTAACTCATTTCCAACTACCCTGAACACCAGAAGTCTCAAATGTTGTACACTTTCATTGTCTTCAGGAATGAATGATTGTACAGAATATCAAACTTCTACGTACTGTGGAAGTGTATTAAAAATCGATCACAAGATTTGTGGACAGGCATGAACGGAGACATGAAAATCTTTTTAACATCCTTTCGAGAAATATTTAATATGCTGTCAAAAGTACGTCATCTGTTGGTTATAAATGGAGACTATATTTAGCGTGAGGTTTCTTTTTTTTTATAAATAAATTTACTACTAGACTCTCTTTCTGCAATTAAAAACATATCAGGAAGACCTTGGCTCATCATTGGTAAGCCCTCCCAGCGGTTTGGCCAGAGTTTAATTCATATGCACCAGAATATACAAGGGTCACTTCAAAGGTTTTTTGCAACCACTCATTTTTATTAAAGTTGCAACTTTCAAATTTTCATAGTTCTCAAAGTATTCACCCTTAGCACCTATGCAATATTTAATCCGTGAAAACCAATTATCGAAGCACTTACACCAGTCATCTTCGGGGATAGAATTTACGGTATTGATAAAGACTTGTAGTGCTTCATAATCAGTGTCAAATTTAATCCCTTTCAACAATAACTTAACTTTTAGAAATAAAAAAGTCACAAGGTGCTATGTCGGGTGAATATGGTGGATGAGTGACTAATTGGACACCAGAGTTGGCTAAAAAGTCTAATGTTTGGGCTGAGGTGTGCGGTCTTGCATTGTCGTGGTGAAGAAAGACTCCTCTAAGTTGAACTCTTGGTCTGCTTTGCTTGATTTTTTTCAAATACTGCTGCAAGGCATTTTGTTGTATACCAGTCACTATTAACTGTCTTTCAAACTTCTAACTTCACAATACCAATGAAACGACTTTTTATAAAAAAACAAGCGACCATTTTTTTCCAACACTTCGAGCTCTGCGAACTTTCTTAGGAAGAGGTGATTTTGAAGAGCACCAAAGAGTAGATTGCCGTTTGTTTCTGGATCAAAATTGTAAATCCATGTTTCGTCACCTGTAATAATATTAAAAACGGTCTTTGATTTGACTTCATCAAACCTTTTCAACATGATATCACACCATTTAACGCGACCAAGTTTTTGGTCTTAAGTCAAGCTGTGAGGTACCCCTCTAATAATAAGTTTTCTGTATTTTAAATGATCATTAATGATGGTGTTGATTGCTTCCGATCCAATGCCCACACCTTTCTCTAACTACTGATACGCAATTATTCGATCTTCTCTAAGTAAAAATCTTACCAGCTAAATTTTTTCTTGGGTCACTGCTGTTGGTGTTCGACCTGAACGAGGTTCATCTTCAAGGTTAGTTTTTTCAAATTTAAATTCATTAAACCAATTAAAAACAGTTCTTATAGAAGGAGCTTTATCTCCTAAAGCTTTCAACAATCTTTCATGGGATTCTTTAGAAGTTAAATTACTTTTATAATCATAAAAGATCATCGCGCGTAAACTTTCTCTAATCAACTCCATTGTGTCTGATGCAATGTTTAGAAATTACCGCTGCCGCTGTAAACAAAGTCGCGCCCTCTATGATATATTGTTGTAACTATTTTATGAAAATGATTATTTTAGGTAAAAAATGCACGGAAATTTTAATGGTATAATTTATTTTTGAATATTTTAATTATTTAATATTGATTGTAGAAACCTTTTAGGCGACTCTTGTATTAGCCCGTTGTTCACGTTATGGAGTATTTTTTTTAATATCTAATTTTACTTATATGTTCATGTGTTAACTGTGTGCACAAGAATAAGGATGGTCCTGATTACGACATGTTTTAGGATGAAGCTAAGTTGTCTAGGGTTGGTTTTAAAGGAATTTATTCCACGATAGATTTAACGAAATAATATCTAATTAACCTTTCAGTTATTAGAAATTAGAACTTAAATTTCTGGTGTTGTATTATTCACATTCGAAGGATAAATACACCTATCCCCCGATTTACACGGTAGATACGTTCCTTAGAAAAACGTGTAAATCGGGGGATAGGTGTACACAGAAATAAAAATAAAATGCATTGACAGGTTAAAATATGTAGTCAGTACATAAGCTCGGGATTCCTCGTGAGATGTGTTTAGTATAGTGCGATAAAAACAAAACAAAAAAACTTATTTGGAAAACCGTGTAAAAGCGAAAACGTGTAAAACAAGTACCGTGTAAATCGGGGGATAGGTGTACTCTAAAAAATATATTGAATGGTGTGTTTCATATATAATATTGGTAATATTGGTCTTAGTTAAGAAATAAAATGCGTTTTGAGAAAATATATATATTTTAAAGGTTTAAATATTCAATCTAAAGAAATTTTGAACCTTCTCGAATGATAACTAACTTGGCACACAATTCAAACGTGGCAAGTCTGGCTGTTTCCTCTCTCAGATGATATCCTATTTAAAGGCTTCCGTCCACCGCAAGTTCCAATACATCCAAGTTTAGAGAGCAGGCCACTGCTGCCGACGAGTGGCAATACGAATGGGCAGGTCGTCTGTTTATCTTACTGAGTAATTAACTTCTCTGATTGGTCAATTAATTAAGAAGTGAGCCAATCCTAGAAGGGCTTTTTTATGGGGATTTTGCTATCAGGCGATGCCAGGGCTATGATAATTGTGGAGAGCGGATTAAGCCTAATTACGTATGCAAGTTAGTCGGAGCTAAGCCTGGAGTTTCAATTTGGGCGGGATTACAATCTGCTGCTACTGGGTAAACATCCGTTCGACCATTATCGTCTGGGCAGCCCTCGAGTCGGCTGTTCTTAATTATTTCCTACTTCTTGGTGTCAACTTGTTGTTATATCGATTGGTCCAAGTTTGTCCATATTGTACTTGGCTGCGATATGTATTTGCCACCTTTAAAATGATTATTTAAACTGCAACTCATTATAAACCACTTTTTTTTAAATGTATATATATATATTTGATGGTTATTTTTAGTTCAGCCAACTAAAATTAATGTATGTAATAATGTGTTGAGTCGACTTATCTGTGATTAGGGATCCTGTCGACTCTCTGTAATAATACGTTGAGATCCTGTCGACTCTCTGTAATAATGTAGTAATGTAGTAGTAGTTTATGCTGTTGGATGAATGCAGTGTGGCATGTTGGCTAGAAGCAGTCGTGGTTGTTGAGCGATGGGTGGTAAGGACACACACACAAAACGAAGCGACACAGTTGAAAGAAAGTTCCTTGAATAGATAAAAAGTCGAGCCAAAAGCAAGATGGAGATAGAAGATTCCTTACTGTTTTACATGGTCGATGAGTTGGTCCCTGGAGACAATAAGGGGTGACGCTGACCGGAAGATTCACTGGAACAGAACTGACTGGCTGTTGCTACGCGGGCGTTTTTATACTACGCCTCCGACCAAGAGAATTGGGTCATGCACGTGTCACACGTGTCTCTGTTACTCGAGAATGGCGCCTGGCTGTCGGCTTCCAATCTATCTTTAGAAGTTACTTTGTAAATCTCTCAATCTTGCTTTTAACTTAGTTTTTAATCTATTATATAGTTTTATTTATTCATCCTCAGTACATTACATTTGGTGATGCAAGGAGACATGTCAATTATGCATATAATTAGTTATAGTTTATAATTAGTTCTATATACAACATGACAATCTTGTTATAAATATTATAATATATAGGGTTGTTGGTTTAAATTATCATAGATGGGCCCCGGGAGTGAAAGGGTTTATCCGGGTTTAAGCGGGTAAAGCCTCTCTAACACAGGTAAGTAATTAAAATTTCTTTTAATTAATTAAAACTGTGAGGGTAAAGGGCTATAACAAGATGTTTATTTGAATATATCTGAAAATTATAAAAATAAAACTTATGTTTAATTTAAAAGTTATGATATTCATTATAAAAGAGAACTTTAGATTAAACCTTTGTTTGATAAAAATTAATGATGATAAAAAATGATGTTCTAAAAGATCGTTGGCGGGCGTTGGAAAGGGTTAGGGGTTGAAGAATATGCAATTGTAAGTGTTGCACAGACAATCAAATACTGAGATCCAGGTGCAAAGCGAGGATATAGACTTGTGCGTCTTCCTAGGCAATGTTTCACCTGTGATCCTGTATAAGGTTACAGTGCTTTGACACAATTGTAGGGTTATTGGGTTGAAAAGTTGTTGAAGAAAAGACTTAATATGATTGAAAGGGATGGTAGAGCCATGCGATACGTAGAATTGTTGTAGCGACAGTAGGTGGTCTGACTTGACTTGAAATCAAAGGTTGATTGTGGTCCGCTAGAGCTGAAAAAATTGAAAGTTGAAAAAAGCGAACGCTTTGTGCATGCGTTGGTGATGTGCTCTGCGGATGATTGAAATAAACTTTTGAAACGTGTTCAGACCAAAAGTCGAGACTTGTACTTCTGGGGAACTGTGTTCAAAGAGTTTGTTGAATTAAGAAATCAAAAGAAAAATTGTCAAGCAGTACTGTCGTTTCTCTACGTTGATGTGAAGCAATGGCGGAGAGAAAGATAGTAGTGTAAAGTACACTGAAGTGGTTAGAGAAATAGATTGTTGTAAACGATTGTTGTATATGCCCGATAGTTGATGATAAACAAACATTGTCATATAATAAAGTATTTAAACAAAAATATAGTGAATAAAAAGATAAAAATGTGATTGCGGATAAAAAAGTATAAGTGGATAAGATCAAACATGTACTATATGAAAGATATAATAATGAATTAGTAAAATATAAAAGATATAATAATGAATTAGTAATATATAAAATATATAATAATGAATTAAAACTGATTATTGAAAGAATTAAATGTTTTGCCATACTAAAATAATATCATGAAAAATAAAATTGTTAAAATAAAGTTGTTAAAATAATGTTGGAATAAAAATTTGATTATATAATTGAAAAGTAAAAAAAAATAAAAATAAAAATAATTATTCAAGATTTTATACAAAAAATATAATATAATCAAAGGTTATTAATGATTAGATAAATGTTAAGTAGTAACAAATGGAGCAAAAAATGTCTCTTTTGAAGAAAAGTTAAAAGAAAACAAAAAATATTCGTTCCTGAAAAAAAAGAACATACTTACACACAATGTCTATGTGTAGGTGCAATATTATTAATGTCTTTAGTTTGGCCTACGGGGAGGCAATGTGATCCTATGTCGCTTTGGTCCGGTCTGAGAAGTTGGTCTATGCCAGATCTTCCCGATTATATTATGTGAGACCAGACGGGGAGCGATCTTGATCCCTAAAAATGATGTCAGTGTATTGGAAGATGGGGACTTTGGGTACATGAAGTGTGTAGTGCATGTCTTAGGCGCTAAAAAGATTGTAGAGCGTTTTATGCTGTTGGTCTGCAAAATTTTTAGGTGAGCCTACCCAAACGCCGGCTTGTTACGCTTGGGAAAAATCATTTAAACTATTAATTTAACAGATCTTTTCTCCATGTAACATGGCGTTACATATGGAGAAATGAGAGGTTAAATCCTTTTTTATTCCTAACGAATGAGCCGGTAATGTTGTGTTTGTTCGTATTAAAAGCGTACCCAAAAGTCATATAATTGAATGATTGACAGTGAAGAGTGTTGAAGATTGGAACATTGTCGTGGCGATGGGTGCCATTTTGGGGATTTAATTGTCTTTTTACGATGGTATAATATGGCGTCTCATATGGTGTCATTTAAAGGATCGATAACCTTATAAAAATAAGATTTGCTATAAAAGGAATTTTATATAACTTTCCTATCCGTTTTAATCTGGTAGGTTATTTGGACACGAAAATCTAGCATTCTGCTGTGCCAAAGATACAGGCCTACTGAAATTGGAGGTGTCATGTTAACCTGACGCCGCTGCAACCGGTGTCCATATCAGCTGGGTTGTTTATTGATGTTGGCGGTGTGATGAATCATCCTGCTGGCTAGAAATCTCTCTGCCTTCACTGTGGTAATTGTTTTCTGACCTAATTGAAAATACTGGGATTTAAATGTAAAAAAGGCTGTGAGCTTGTAGACGGTATAATTCGGAATAATTGTGTCTCGAAGATATCTGGAGTCAAATGATTGAATTCAATGAAATATACATCTTGAGGCAATCGCTGTGGGTGTTGAACGAATCGGGGCTGTGGAGGTGTTATGTACAACACATCCTCTGTGTAATATTTTAATTTATTGACATGTATGGTGTCACTATCTCTATTGAGAGGCTGATTTGGGCGATCTATTCGAACGACATTGGGTGAAATGATTTCAATTATTTTGTAGGGTCCAGTAAAATATGGTGCTAATTTACCTGTGTCGGGATGTCTGTAATTTTTTACCAAAACAAGATCATTCTCTTCGAAATGTGGTGTTCTGAGCTGCTTATCAAATGTTTCTTTATCTTTTTTATGTTTATTTTGAGTACGAGAGCTTGCTATCTCTCGAGCTATATTTATCTCGGGATATGGGTTAAGATGAGTTCTTAGATCTGGGGGGATAACATTGAACATTAAGTAGGTAGGTGGAAAACTTGTGACAGAATGGGGTGTGTTATTGTACGTCTGAGTGACGCGTTTAACTAGTTGAGTCCAGGAAGCTTTCGGATTTTCTAGATAAGCTAGTCTGAGCTTGCCTGTAATGGTCGCATTTAAGCGTTCTATTAAACCGTTTGCTTGTGGGTTATTGCTGGTAGTTAGTAGAGGTTGTATACCATGCATTATTAGAAATTTACGGAATTTTTCTGAGGTAAAAGCGGGCGCTCTGTCAGATAACAGACGTTTTGGAGATCCTTGCTGTAGTACAGTCTTGAGGGTTTGAATGTACGTTAGGGTACTGGTGGACTTCGATGGAAAGGTCCAAGCATATCGCGTTAAATGATCCACTATTACGTGTAGATAGGTCTTGGAGTGTCCATATTTCGAAAATCCAGCTATGGTATCTATAGAGATTAAGTCGAATGGTTGTTGAGGTGGTGGAATTTGTCCGAGGGCACCATAGGGTTTACCTTTGGGCCTTTTAATGATTTGGCAGGTGTGACACGATCTGACAAATTTTTCTATAGATTTAGAGATACCTTTCCAGTAGTACTGGGTAGTAATTATGCGGGTCATCTGAGAGATGCCTGGGTGGTTATATTCTTGGTGAACTTTGTTCATGAGAGTATGTTGCAGGGTTTCGGGAATTATTATTTTAGTTACACCTTTTCGGGTAATGGTATGTAAGCCGTTTGTATCAATGTTGAAGGGGGATGCTGTTGGTTGATGCTGTTTTATAATATCAGTACTGATAAATCCTACAAAGGGGTTTCTTGAGAGTAAATCTGCCTCATACTGTTGACTGCCTTTGATGTAGTGTATTTCGTAATTATAGGTAGATAGTCTCAGGCTCCATCTAAATAGTCGGCCTGACGGATTTTTTTTATAGTTTTAAGCCATTGTAAAGCTTGGTGATCTGTGTATATGGTGAATTTTATACCGGTGAGGTATATTCGGAATTTGTCTACACTTTCGACGATGGCGAGGCACTCGAGTTCGGAAACGGTGTAGTTTCTCTCATGTGCTCTAAGGGCGCGGCTAAAATATTGCACAGGATGTATTTGTCCGTCTGGATGTACCTGTTTGAGTATGCCGGCAATCCCTTGGGTGGATGCGTCGCAATAAAGGCGGCATGGTAAACCGACTTGATACAAGTGTAGTACTGGTTTACTGGTTAAACTCTCTTTGAGAGTGGTGAAAGCTTGTTGACAGTCTGGGTTCCAATTCCATTTTACATCCTTTTTAAGTAGTTTATTTAAAGGTGCTCGTAAGCGGGCATAATCTGCTATAAACTTATTATAAACGTTTACTGCTCCTAAAAATGATTGTAGTGTTTTTTGATTAGTAGGTGGTTTTATGGCATTTATGGTATCAAGGTTGCGCGTCTGTGGTGCATAAGTACCTGCGGTAACAGTGTATCCTAAGAAATCTATATTTGTTTTAAAAAATGAACATTTATTATAATTAAGTTTGATGTTTTCGTGTTGACACACTGTTAGAAATTGTTGTAGGTGTTGTAGATGATCCTCTAGGGTGTCAGAAAAAATAATGAAATCGTCGAAGTAATGGGTAACAAAATTTAGTTTATATTTTTGCATGACCTGGTTTATGGCACGATGGTATATCTGTGGTGAATTTTTAAATCCGTAAGGAAGTCTACAAAATTCGTACTGACTATCTAACGTCACGAAAGCTAGTAGATTACGTGAGTTAGGTTCTATTTCCACTTGCCAATATGCGGATGCTATATCTACAGAAGAGTAATATTTGGCTTTTGACAATTTGTCAAGAATGGTTTCTATTAAGGGTAAAGGATGTACGTCTGGAGCGATGATTTCATTAAGTTTTCTGTAATCAATACAGAAACGCTTCGTTTGGTCACGTTTGGTAACAAGCGTTATGGGACTGGCATAAGGTGAAACTGACGGGGCAATGATTCCATATTGGAGCATTTGTTCTATTTGGGTTTGTATTTCTTGTTGGTCGTGTAGTGGCACTCTATATGGGCGTAATGCTATT
This sequence comes from Cordylochernes scorpioides, assembly GCA_030710605.1. Classification (NCBI taxonomy): domain Eukaryota; kingdom Metazoa; phylum Arthropoda; class Arachnida; order Pseudoscorpiones; family Chernetidae; genus Cordylochernes; species Cordylochernes scorpioides. Next base: position 3,864,302 of record CP092879.1, read on the forward strand.
ATTTTATCTGTGGTGGTAGTGATTTTTACCGGTGGTATGTTCAATTTGGGCACATTGTATTTATTAGTAGAGAACACTTGTGAGAATTCATATAGAATTCGGTGGAGTTCGTGTGGACAATGTTCTAACTGAGGTGCCGCATTAGAAGGTATAGAAATCTCAATATCAGGGGTAGGAGAAATAGTGGGTGATACAATAGTGGGGGAACATATAATTGGGGTAGGGTCCGCCACGTGTAAACAGGACTGGTGCGCGGGGAAAGTGGTAAACATATCAGTTTCCCTCGGTTGAGTGGGACATAAATCCTGTTTGCACTTGGTGAACTTATAGACATTCGTTGGGAGAGCATCATTATTTTGATAAATTTGGAGATTATTAAAATCTATAATTAATTTAAATATTTTAAGGGTATTAATAGATAAAATACCAAAAGGTAGTGAAGCTTCTATTATAAAAAATTTTAGTTTTTGGGTGAGGTTACCGATTTTAAGTTTAAAAAAAATATATCCAAGGGTATTTACATTGTGGGCTATTGCATTTATAGTTAAACTGTACTGATGGATAATAATTTTATATGGTAATCTATTTTCTATGGTTCTTAAAATATCTAAGTTAAGTAGGTTTATAGATGCTCCCGTGTCTATTAAAAAGGGCAAGTTTACATTTGGTGACAATTCAGTCCATATTATTAATTGTTCAACGAAAATAAGTTTCAGGTTTTCCTACCGTTGAGCTGCTCGCGGGGCTTGCAGAGTCGTCTTGGCTTGCAGCTTGGACTTGGGGAACATGGCTCGGAGGTTGGACCTTGGGCTGGGTGTGGGTACCACGTTTTGGTACAGTGGTTGTGTGTGGTCGGGCGCTGTAGACTGGGCGTGTTTGGTCCCGTGGGAACCGTTGTTCACACTGGGAGTGCCAGTGCATGGCATTGCAATACTTGCAAGGCGAGGGGGGAGGTGTAACTGAGTACGTTACACGTGATGGCCGCTGGTTGTTGTACCGCGGTGGTGGGTTGTGGTAGGTGGGGTGTGGAGCCTTGTCTACTTGGCGCTGGTTCACTGCACTGGTGGCACACTGAGTTATTCTTGACACTAGGTCGAACCATTCCTTAATGGTGTTTGGCTGCACAGTTGCGACTAATCGCTGGTCTGCGACGGGTAGTCCGTCGGTCAGAGATTCAATTAAAATGTCGGCGGGTAGGTCGAGTTTCATACCCATAACCGTTTTGTTTTGGTAGTAGTTTTCAAGGGACATTTGGGGTGTCAATTTGATTGCCAAAAAGCGTGCAAACGACGCTTCTGTCGTTGCTGGGAATAAGTCTATCAATCTCTGGCGGGCTTCAATATAATATAACCTATCTAACCGTAGGCTTCGGAAATATTGGAGGGGCTTACCTTGTAGGTAGCAGGGTAATTTGCGTAGGCGATCTGTGTAGGTCAGTTCAGTTCGGTCTGCTTGGGCATCGAAGTTGTCGAAAAAGCTTTGGGCTTCAAAAGTACCATCGTATGGACTTACGTCTATCTCCCTAGGAGATCGGGCTACCAGTAACTTACTCAGGGCATCGGCGATCTGTGTCAGTGGGTCTGCGGAGGTATCTTGGGGCGGCGACGTTTCCTCCTCTTCCAATGTCGTCTCTTGTTTGGGGATAGTTTGTTCGGCTGTATCGTTGGACGGGTTGGTTTGCTCCTCCATCTTGCTTCTTGGCTCTTTTCTATCTGGACAGTCTTTTTACCTTTTTTGCTATGGCGTCCTTCGTTTGGGTTATCCTGTCGACTATCTGTAATAATGTGTTGAGTCGACTTATCTGTGATTAGGGATCCTGTCGACTCTCTGTAATAATACGTTGAGATCCTGTCGACTCTCTGTAATAATGTAGTAATGTAGTAGTAGTTTATGCTGTTGGATGAATGCAGTGTGGCATGTTGGCTAGAAGCAGTCGTGGTTGTTGAGCGATGGGTGGTAAGGACACACACACAAAACGAAGCGACACAGTTGAAAGAAAGTTCCTTGAATAGATAAAAAGTCGAGCCAAAAGCAAGATGGAGATAGAAGATTCCTTACTGTTTTACATGGTCGATGAGTTGGTCCCTGGAGACGATAAGGGGTGACGCTGACCGGAAGATTCACTGGAACAGAACTGACTGGCTGTTGCTACGCGGGCGTTTTTATACTACGCCTCCGACCAAGAGAATTGGGTCATGCACGTGTCACACGTGTCTCTGTTACTCGAGAATGGCGCCTGGCTGTCGGCTTCCAATCTATCTTTAGAAGTTACTTTGTAAATCTCTCAATCTTGCTTTTAACTTAGTTTTTAATCTATTATATAGTTTTATTTATTCATCCTCAGTACATTACATTTGGTGATGCAAGGAGACATGTCAATTATGCATATAATTAGTTATAGTTTATAATTAGTTCTATATACAACATGACAATCTTGTTATAAATATTATAATATATAGGGTTGTTGGTTTAAATTATCATATGTATTTTTTAAACTTTATATTGGCTAATGAAAGAGAAAGAAATATTTCGGGAGTCACTTTTTATACAGTGTAATACGATTTTTGTTCCTTTGATATTTCATTTTTTTCTGGTGTATTATGACACACACAAAATGTAATTATACAGTTCATATTTCTGTTTTGCGGCTAGGACATCTATTTATTTGAAAGATGCAAGAAGGACACAAGAAAAGGCCTAATAATGATGATAACGATTAAAAATAATTAATTAAAATCAACATACTTCCTGTCTATTTAGGCGTTTGAAATTTTGCATACTTGCATTGTCATTAGGATTGAAGGAGTGTGTTAATTTTTAGATTTCTAGGTGGTCTGAAGGTATGTTGAAAATTGGTTACAACATTCTGACACTTTTTTTTTTCCTAACATATTTCCTGAATACCTAGATGCTTAAAATTTTGTACACTTTCATGCTCATTGGGATTGAGCGAATATGCAAATTTTTAGACTTCTACGTCGTCTGGAAATATGTTTAAATTTGATTACAAGTTTCTCTCTCTCTTGGACAGTCATGCAGGTAAGTTAAATAAAAGCTCCTATCCTTTTAAAAAAATATTTGCACCACGCCTATGCGATTTAATATTGCCTGATTAACACACACTCAATTTGCACATTATCAATTTTACAGAAACAATTACAATAGCAAACCTCAGCCATTTCCGACGAACATGCGTCTATATTTCTCTGAGAAAACCCTCTAGAAGGATGTCAGTTTGTCATTGAGACGTCATGATTAATTATTTGATGTTTAATGAATGAAAATATAGTTTTTGATATATATATATGTTATATTTTGCGTGTGTGTGTGTATAACAATGGAACTTTTAGCATATTTCACATCTCTTCCAATTAGTTAGAGCCAATAATTTATATAAGCTCATACCCTTCTATTAAAATGCACACTGTTACTATTTGCTTCCACCCCCATTTTTGTATATATGCTATATCTTTATTCATATAACCTGTACACCCTTATTTGTATTTAAACTTAAAATGATGACGCCAAAATAAAAACAGAAAAAGAGTGGTCAGCTGGTGGCAGCTGCGGGCAGAGGGAAGTAAATAGCCGACGTCCAGATGGGGCCCTCCTCCAGGGCTTTAAATAGACGACCCCTTTCAACAGGACGGTGGTAGCAGGGGCTCAGGCAGTGTGTGCCACCGTGTGTCCATCGGCAGACCGCTTCAATCTCTCTCTCTCTCTCCATGTCTCGGTGTTAGGTATCCAGGTTTGTATGATGGCCTCCACCTTTGTCCCATGGGCTGTTTCCGACTAGCTCGGTGCTAACATCTAGCCCTGCCTCTGCTTCTTGTTGTCCGCGTGTGGGAAGAACATCAACACTTGCCTCACGTACACGACTGCCAGCTTATCCACACGTCGACAGGATCATTTGCAACAATATTACATATATATAGAAATTTTCTTAAATAAACTATTATAATATTCCAAATAAATTAATACCTCCCAGTTTATAAATATAGGGAACAAAATCGTCATTAAAAATATTAGAGACTTGTTCAACTCTATACATATGGCTTTTTGCCAAGTAGTTGGCGTTCTGCGCTGCTGGGTTATATATATCTCTCTCTTGGCATTTTATAAAAGGTATAATTTGTGTGTAAAATATATATTTTAAAACATAAATATTAACTAAAATCAATTTAGCAGGACCAAAGGAGGTTGTAAGTATAATGCGGACTACTTTTGTTTTGTCTGCGGTCATTTTTTGGGGAAGGGGTTAAAATACTCGTTGCTTTCTGCTCTCAAGATGTGCGAATCATACTAAACATATTTCGGCAGGCAAATTGGCGACCATGACAAACCTTGGGCACCTTACTTCAATTGTAGTCTTTACACTAAAACACTGGAAGCATGGTACAGAGGTGAAAGGATGTGGTTTTCTATTCCAAGAATTTGGCGAGAGCCCACTGATCGCTCGAATAACTGCTACTTTTGTATAGTCGCCATTATAATCGACGAAGGAGAAAGAATGCACGTGCTATCATGTATCCAGATATTTATTTATCCATTTTCCCCTTTCCTCACAGTACTGAGTACCAATACATACTCCGCCAAAGAAACGTCCATCTATAACTTTATAGAGTAGTAAAATCAGAGGTTGAAGACAGCTTTCAAGACAAAGAAGAAATACTGGGAAATAAATGGACTAACCGACACTTTCCCAATCAAACTGATGTGGGTGACATAATTAGAGATTCAAATCTCAATCTAACAAAATCAAAGGGAGAACTTCTGACATCCAGACTCAAGCAGTGGAACCTGTTGAATAAAAGTGTGCAAACAATGCGTCAGAGGAAACGGCACAAAACCTTCCCATACTTCTACACACTTCGAGATGGAATCGTGACAAGCCTATTCTAGGCAGTTGGACCGCTTCTTTAGAGCTCTAATACCGTATTGGACGATTCTGCTGCACTGAAGGGTGGAATCTCAGAAATTATATTCAAGAAAACTATAGGCATAATATTTTTGAAAACAGAAAATACCATATCAATATATGTATGTATAAATAACTTGAAAGTCATGCTGAAAGACTTGACAATTAATTTTATAAATATAGAATAAAAAGGCCAAAATGTAGTTATACCTTTAATAATGAACATATAGTGACATCTTATTACAATTACAATTATTTTATTTCCAAAGCGCTATATCCCGCAAGGGATACTTGCGCCAAACAAGGAGAAAAGTCTATTTACATGAGTTATTTACATTATTCAACGAATAAAAACATTAGAGATCCAGATTTTGTAGAAATTTTAGAATGTATTTACAAAATGAATTGAACTTTAGATATGATTTTTTATTGGAAATCAAATCGTTTAATTCATAAACAACTAGTTCATTCTTAATTCTATAATCTTGAAATGCTGGGCAGTCGATCAGTAGATGTCTTGAGGTTTGTTCCTCCATACCACAAAAGCAACTTGAATCCTCCACTGCCTTTATTCTATTTAAAAAACTTTTGAAATTTCCGTGGTTTGTAACAAATTGAGTATTATAAAAATTTGGACGAAAGTATTTAGGGATTTCTTGGGGAAAAAAACTTAAGAAAGTATTATTTGCTTCGTTTTTCAGAACATTCATTCTTGATTTGAGAAAGGTATCTATAATTCCTGGAATAAATGGGTCATAAATTTGTTGATCATCTGTGGATAAGTTTCTCAGATCAGATATCATGATTCTGGATTCGATAAAGTCTGAGATCAGAGGAATGTTGGCCAAACTATGAACACAGCTATATGATGTGGATTTATAGGCTTGTATACACCATGTCAGTATTTGATATTGGGTTGAATTTAATTTTTGTAAACATTTTTTATTTAAATATTTGAACCAAATTTCGGCTCCATATGTAAGTATTGGTCTAAAAATGGATTTATATAAAGTTAGCCTTTTCTGGGTGCTTAGACCCCAAGATTTCCCGCAAATTGAGAAGAGATAATTTTTAAAACGTTTTGTACGATTTACTATTTCTTCTATGTGGTATGTAAAATTTATTTTGTTTCTTCTTCTGTGATTTGCAATTATTATTCCTAAAATTTTGGTCTTCAGAGTTGGTATGATTATTTCATTATTAAATTTGATTGGGATTTTTTCTTTGTTATGTAAATAAAGTATATTCGTTTTTTCTAGACTTATTTCAAGTTTGTTACTCTTACACCATACATAAATCGTATTTAATGCCTTTTCTATAACTAATTTCAGGTCTTTGCAATTGTTGTGCCAGCATATAATTGAAACATCATCCGCATAACATACCACTTCACTATTAGGAACTTGATATTTGATCAAAAGATCGTTTAGTAATATTATCCATAGTAGTGGAGATAGCGGGCCACCCTGCGGACATCCCTTTGTAATTTGTTTATTGATTGTTAAGTTCTCATATGTAAATTTCGTTTTCCTCGATTTGAAATATGATTGAATAGTCCTTATTAAACTTTCCGGCATATTATCTTCATCTATTATTTTTAAAATCGCAGGCCACCATGCGTTATCAAAGGCTCCCGCAATATCTATTGTGACCAGAGCTGTCAGTTCTTTGGTTTTGTGTTCCATTATTATATCGATTATATTATTCAAGGCTGTAATAGTAGATTTTGACTTGATGAATAAATTTATGTTGGTATAACAATATATTGAACTCCTCTCTTTTTAACATAGTAATATTTTTTTTGTATGTGTGCATATATCACACTTCCATTTCGATTAATAAACGTTTGTTTAAAATGAAATATTGCACAAGAGTTTGTTAAAAACCTGTCATTATTTTTAAACTAACTCATTATTTAGAAGACATTCTAGTTATTAAAAATATAAAGCGTGGTATATCTAACTTTAAAAAATAAAAATACCTTTGAAACCTAATTACTCTGAAAAATATTTTAGGAAGCATTTATTGTGTACATAAAAACAACGATGCTGTCAAGCGATAAAAAAAGGACCTAACAAAAATCAGCCAATCAAAAGAAAAGCACAAAAAACTTGGACCTAAAAGCAAAATTATATTTCATCCTCTTCAAATTAGCGCGCTCTTAATTTAAAAAAGACTTAGAAGGGATTACAAGCAATTAAATGACAGCAGCCGAGACTCGGTTTCCTTCAAGCAGAAGAAAAAAATAGCCCGGAGATTCTTCTCTGTAATGCCATTATTATATAATCTTTAAAATTAACTTGCATGTAAACGTCGTCCATTTTACTTTAATGAAATTAAATATCTCTTTAAAGTGTAGCTTTCTTGGGAGAATTTGTTTATATAAAAAATATTTTTTTCTCAAAATAATATATGTCTTAAAAAAATTTATTTGATATCATTTTTTCAATATTCAATATTTCATTTTATATATGTTCATCTAACTTTTAAAATAGATCGAAAATATGAATAAATCTAATAATGATACCAATTTGCCTATTTGGAAAAGGATTTTGATTCAAATCAAAAATTAAAAAAAAAATCATTTTCCAGTTTACTGTATTTAGTTTCAAATGAAAGTGTTGTAATTATACATGACATATAAAGTCCAATTATTGTGTTGATGGGGTTGTTAATCAAAGCACAAGAATAAAGACCGCTTACCTCAGCAGAAGAAATGTGTTCCGTTTCCATTTATCAAGATAAACATTGGTCAGCTGTAGAGGCATCGTGTTGTTAGACTAACACATCTGCAGCCCGTGGTTATTATCTTAGAATGCTGTCCCATTGCCTCGAGACACAACTGTGAAAACAGATTTTCGCTTTGTAACGACTGCAAATCCCCAAACCATATATATATATTCTGGTTGACGCACACTTAAAAAATAGATATAACCTCTGAAATTGCAACATATAAATTTAACATTGTTTGATTTAGGAGCGTAACTGGTTTGATTGGCTTTCTTTATTATCACATTTCTCAAGTTATTTAAATTCATCCAAATATTTTTCACATTGTCCTCCCCGAGATGAAACAAGGTGTTATGATTCTGTTTACAAATTTACGCTTGATGTTTCTTGTGAGGCGATATCTCACATGCCCCAACGTAGATATTGGAAACATGCAAGAAGTCTTTTTAGATATCTCATTTCGTTTGGGCCGTGATACCCAATGGGGATTCTTTGCACAAGATAACTTTTTTCATCCCTAGACTCAGTATCTTCTTTCATCTCGGCTGCAATTTTCTCACTGACGACTTCCTCTCATTAGGTTGAGAGGGTTCTCTTAAACCCGCCTTCACGCAGGCAAGACGCACTGAAACCTTCACTTCCATCCTTAGAAACTTCAGTAGAAATTGTAATTTATTGTCTACGGATTGATATAAGTCCAGGTCATCCTCATTGTACCCAGGCACAGAGATCCTCTGACATGTCTTAAGGAGCTCTTCAGGTAGAATGGACTCTAACAAAGGGTAGAGGAAGGCCTCATTTTTCTGTGGGTTTATACCCAATCGGTGGTGAGACTCCAACTGATCATGAAGGTAGTCTAGTGACATTGAGTGTTGTTAATACCCGCTCCAAAATATGACGTAAATAGACATTTGTCTCCGTGTCGCCGTAAGTTCTTTCAAAGCGGTGATATCACCTGTGAATAAGTGCTCAATCAGTAAAATAATAATAGAAAACAAGAAAAAAAAACTAAGAGAAAAAAAGGAATCCCCTTATCGTGCAACTGAGAGTTGCTGGTGGCTTTCGATAGATGGCGCAAGCCATCAGCAACTCTAAGTTGCACGATAAGGAAATGCCTTTTTTTCTTAATTTATGAACCTAATCCCAGTACAATGTCACATTTGTACTATTTTTTGCACAAAAGAAAACTCAATATATATAAATTAAGCTGACTATTTCCACTGAAAAAGGGTGCCCGAAGAAACCCTTAACTCCAACCGAGAGAAAGATAAAGGAAATAGTTGTCAGAGAGAATCCGCCTTCTCAAAAGAACATTTCCACAATAACCAACCTACCACTTTCTACCGTTAACCGTATTATCAGGAAAATTACGGCTTACAAATACGTAAAAGACTAAAGTTCGCGTTCTCATACCGCACTATATCGAGGAACGCAAAACCTGTAGCAGAAAAGTATCTGGCAGGTGAAAAATTAGGAAAGACAAACTTTGGGATGACACAGAAATTTATTTAAGGCAAGCACAAACTATGAATGATAAATAAAGATAAGCAATGAGGGAAGTTTACAGAGTAGCAAAATATAAACATAAAAAATGATACGCTGCTAATAAAATAATAAATACTTTGCTACAATATTGTTACACTGGACGAGGCATGGGTATTCCTCAATGATACAAACCAACCCCGTTCCATTTCTACTTTAACTCCTTTATATATAATAAATAATAAACACATATATCAGAACTGGGTCGAGGAATGTAAAGAATATTTCTCAAAGTACTTCATGATCGTTTCAGGTTTCTGCTACAATGGGAAGCGTCCTATAGAGAAGGAGGATCCAAATATTGAAAAACATTCGAAAATCTACCAGCCTTGCCTTACAGCCACTATTCGACAATGATGTACCGTTTCTGTATCCAAGTGATTCAAGATCCGTATGGTTGCACCATTTGGTACCAGGTAGAAAACCCAAAAAAACAGACCCTCCAACTAAACAGAAGGGAATCGACACAGTTAGCCAGATGGAAATCTGGTCACCTGCGCCCTCGAGTCTATAAAGAGGGAGCCAAAAGCTTCCCCATGTGCACTAGGTGCAAAACCGAAGAGGCCACTCCCCAAAATTTACTAAATTGCATTGGAAAGGACAAAAGATCCCTGTACAGAGAACCAAGAAGAGTTCTTGAGCTTCTTTACGAGCACGACCTACAAGATCTTGTCTAATTTAAACTAAAAGGATAAGTATTATTATTTATTTAAGTAACCCAGGTTCCTGGAGCGTACAGAAGTCGCCAACTACCCGGGATGTCCTTCTGAACTAAGTCTTCTTGGATTTATATACAATGCCAGTGGAAGTCCAATTAATGAGGTGTCGCCAGGCAGATTTCTTTCTTGGGAGATTTTCTAGGGATGCTGGACATATGTTGGTGATACCTAGGAGAGTGGCTGTCTGGAATCTTTGGTATTGGAAGGTTGGGCAAGTGAAGAGGAGCTGGTCTACGGTTTGGTTTCATCTTGGCAGTGGGGGCAAATTGGGTCTTCTTTCAAGGATAAGTAAAAAAAATGGTTGCACCAGGATAAAGCCACGAGTCATACCTCACGTTCAACACGTTAATACCTGGACGATAAAAGGGAAAGAACCGCCATGTTAAACATCCCTTTTAAGCACATTCCTGCCAAATGCCCAGACTTGGCCCGTATGGATTTTCGCGTTTTTGATTTACTGAAATCTACTCTTAGATCTAGAAAACCGAAGCCGCTAGATTTCTATCTGGAAACTCGTTAAGAGCTGTTGGGATGGTCTTGATCAAATTATTCTGAGACTAAGCCTTATTTCCTGGAAACATCGCGGTAAGGCTTTTGCTAAACTTAAAGGCTTACCTATAGAAAACAATAAGTGGTACACATTCATATGATGATAAAGTACTAAAATCGTTCTTTTAAAAATGGAACACACACCCTCTGTATATATTTATGTGATGATTTGAGACCATGGAATTGTAAATAGTCCAGATATCTATTACCACATGTTCCACCATGTGACTGTATATAACTTGTTATTTACTGCAAATATAAAGCATCACATAATATCAATCTGTACCGCGTAGGAATCTAATAAAGTATAGCAACTGTACAGATAGAAGGAATGGAGACTAACAGGAGAAAATTAAGGTTAAAACTAATCAGGCTTAGGTGAAGATAGGAGAGTAGGCCTAGCAAGTCCAGTCCAATTTTTACGAGGTCGTGGCCCTCCTGGATAATATAACTTCCCCCCCTGTTTACGCAAGAAAAGGGCAGTGACCTGTATGGACCCAGCGCAGCTATAAAAGGAGGCCCCAAGCCTCAGGTAGTCAGTCCTTAGCCAGTCTTTGTTTCAGCCCCAGTCTGCCGGACGCTCCGATAGAGGTAAACCCTTTCCTGTCAGAAATCTCCTCGTTCCATTCCTTCTTGACGTTCAGACGCTTCTTAGTGGAATCTCTGTTTGTTTATTTCACCTTTGGCCCAGCTGTGTCGCCTTCCACCACGACTGCACGGTAGAGTTGACATCGAGGTTCGTCTAGCATCAGGTAACACTGGTCCCAGAGGTCCCAATATATCACATTTATATATAAGAGAAGAGTATTATAAATAGTTTTAAACGCACAATCTTATTTTAGTATCTATATATACAAATTCCAAGTCTAAACAACGATTTTTACCTATTACTCTCTCTCTCTCTCTTTCGGCCGTGCGGCCACGCGGCGCGCGAGCTCCGCGTTCTTATGGGATAGAGAAGAGGCAATGGTGATTTTTAACCCCTATGGGGTATTGGCTGAAAGCCAAGAAAATGGGCTGCAAGCCCGAACAAATCCCATGCAAAAATGTCAAGTCTCCGCCGAAATATCGGCAAAGGTTTCAGAATTGGCTGAAAGACATTCTGATTTAAAGAATTTAAAAATGCAAATTTGAGCCGGCGGCCGACGACAAGAATGCAAATTTTCGCCGCAACTGGGCTGACTGCGCGGAACAAAAAGACGAGCTTCTAGTGAACTTCACCACAGTGGGCGCCTCTAAAAAGAGGCCACATGAATCTGACCACGCCAACTCGGGAACCAGAAAGGGATGCATCCAGACACCGAGAATCTCTACCAACAGCAGCAGGCCACGAGCCACGCTAAGGCCCAGTAAAGTGCATGAATGCCAGACTACCAGGCAGAATCAAGCTACCTTCCGAGCCAGGTTGGCAGCAGAGCAGGCGGACCGATGTGTCTACCTGGAGTTCTGCCCAGACTTCACCCAGGAGCAGTACTTCCGGGCGTTGGAAGCCAAGCTGGGCAAGGGCACCGTCTACCAGCTGACGAAGATGGAAGGGCACATCCTGGTCGGCCTCTCCAGCGTGCAACTCGCCGACAAGCTGATAGAAGAAGGCCTCGACATCGAGGATGCCACTCTGCAGGCCTTCCCTCTGAGAAAAAGTGCCGAACGAATTGTGCTCGGCAATGTGCTCTTCTTCGTGGAAGATGCTGATCTCGTCGCTGCTCTACGGCCTTACGGACAGGTAACGTCCATCATCCAGAAGATGATGCAGCTCGAGGACTCCTGCTGGGCTGATGCTCGGCGCGAAGCCTTTATAACTCTGCACGACGGGGTGAAGATCTCCCATATCCCTGCCCGGCTGGATGTCAAGTCCAAGGGAGTGGTCACACACTTCTATGTGACCTACGGCATCAGGTACTCCCTGTGCCATAAGCAGGGACACAAACGTACGAACTGTCCTCGCAAGACTGGTCTCCAGGAGCACAAGCTGGTGCTCCCTGTGGAAGCTCCTGCTGCCCGCACACAAGGCTGGACCAAGCCACCCTCCACCTCGAATACCATGCCGGCTGCAACACCTACACCTGCTGACCACAGACCCCAACAGACCTCACCTACTGCTGCTATGGACACAGCCCCACCTCCATCAAGGACATCCAAAGCTCAGCAGGAAGACCTCACCCTCAAGTCTATCCCCACAACGAGCGCTCAATTTTATGTTATAACTATCCTTATATCTATAAAAATGAAATCCAAAATCGATGTTTGTTATCGCGTTGCGCAAATTCTTCAAAATCAATCGTTATGAAATTTCGCATGTAGGTAGCTGAAGATTTTGTTTAACATATAGGCTATTCAAAAAACTAAAAAGGTTAATGTGCTTTTTTAAAAATATAAAACCAAAAGGCGTTAGTTCCAGCCTTTTACCGCTTGGGCGCAGCACTGGTCGCGACGATAAATGAATTTGAATGGTTAAAATTTAACACGTGGTTTGTTTACACGATGAATGTTAGTTTGTTCACACGATGAATGTTTTTAAAAGGTAAGATTATCCAATCGCCGTTAAACTTTAGGAAGTTATATATTTACTATACTACTGGGAAGGTTTCTGGTTTGAATTCGATTTGAAATAAATATTCTTTGCAATTTTATTTGCAAAATTTCTACCTTACTCGCAAGCAGCACCTCTCGCGGTTTCTGGTGAATGTGTTCCAAGTATAATAAATTTAATTTGAGAATTTAGTAATATAATATTCCAATGACGTAAATAAAAACTTGGCATTTTAATATTGATATATTTAAAGAAATTATTGTTACGTTTATGTGTTAAATGTTAAAATGTAATGTTAAAATATATTTTTACATTGTTAATTCAATTTGTTATTGTTTTATAATAATGAAGATGCAAATTAAATTGTTGTTGTTTATTATGTTAATTGCACTCCCTCCGCTGTAAGCTCTGTCGCTAGGCTTTTTGCTGTTTATTATCGTTTGTTTATATAAAAAAATAAATTGTATTTGATGATGATAACAAAAATGATTTTTTTAATCAACATATATAGTCACGACCGTCATGGGCGGGCGGGCGGGCGGGCCGGCCGGCCGGCCGGCCTGTTCTGTCACGGATGCGCGCGCATCATCATTATGATCATTATCATTATCCAAATAATTTGGATTATAGATTAGAAGGTAATAAGACCAAATCTACTGATAAGGTACAATTTGGAATATAGATTAGAAGCAGAAGGTAATAATACCAAATCTAATGATAAGGTACAATTTGGATTATCAACATATATAGTCACGACCGTCTTTCCTCAATTCCTCATCGCTGTCACGGATGCGCGCGCATCATCATTAATATAATATAAAAAGCCAACAATGAAGAATGAATGTAAGATAAAAAGCCAACAATGAAGAGTAAATATGATATAAAAAGCCAACAATGAAGATTGAATGTAAGATAAAAAGCCAACAATGAAGAGTGAATGTAATATAAAAAGCCAACAATGAAGAATAAATGTAAGATAAAAAGCCAACAATGAAGAATGAATGTAAGATAAAAAGCCAACAATAAAGAGTAAATGTAATATAAAAAGCCAACAATGAAGAATAAATGTAAGATAAAAAGCCAACAATGAAGAGTAAATATAATATAAAAAGCCAACAATGAAGAATGAATGTAAGATAAAAAGCCAACAATGAAGTGTAAATATGATATAAAAAGCCAACAATGAAGAATGAATGTAAGATAAAAAGCCAACAATGAAGAGTAAATGTAATATAAAAAGCCAACAATGAAGAATAAATGTAAGATAAAAAGCCAACAATGAAGAGTAAATATAATATAAAAAGCCAACAATGAAGAGTGAATGTAAGATAAAAAGCCAACAATGAAGAGTAAATGCAATATAAAAAGCCAACAGAGGGAATGTAAGATAAAAAGCCAACAATGAATAGTAAATGTAATATAAAAAGCCAACAATGAAGAATGAATGTAAGATAAAAAGCCAACAATGAAGAGTAAATATAATATAAAAAGCCAACAATGAAGAGTGAATGTAAGATAAAAAGCCAACAATGAAGAGTAAATATAATAAAAAAAGCCAACAATGAAGAGTAAATCTCTATATATATAAAAATGAATGTTTGTATGTTTGTCTGTTTATATGTTTGTTTGTATGTCCGGTATACAAATTCGCAGTAGTTCACTAATTCAAACCAAAATGTCCATACATAGGTAAAAAAAATACGGGGAAGACGATAGGCTATTTTAAAAAATATATAAATCAATTATTAAAACTATATATTTTTAGTCAGAAAATGATGATGACGATATTGCTGTATCATGTTTGATTATCAGATACAAAATTATATCGGGAAAAATTCCAAAAAGCAGAGACCACGGGTGAAACCAGTTCATTATTTTGTACGCAGGAACAAAATTCTAACAGAAAAACATTCATTCGAGCAGAAAACAAAAGCCAGATCATCTTTCTATAAAAACATCGCTTCTCAGACACAAAGTTTGCAGCGGGACGTTTCACAAGTGTGACATCCACGGCGCCAATTTATAATTGTAACGAATAGTATTTGAATAAAAACATTTAATCGGGTAAAACCCGGGCGTTGCCCGGGTCATTCGTCATTGAGTCCAGACCAGAACTGCGACTGTGGACAAATACAAACAATGCACCATATCCTAAGGGACTGTCCTCGAAGATTCTTCCAGGGAACACTTGGGGATATCCACCGGTGCACAGAGGAGGCCCTGGAGTGGATTCGTCACCTCGACATTCCACTCTAGAGAAACTTGCCAACATTGTTGTATTGTGCTGTAAAAAACAATATCATACGCAATATATATATATATAGTCACGACCGTCTTTCCTCAATTCCTCATCGCTGTCACGGATGCGCGCGCATCATCATTATGATCATTATCTTCTATAGAGGTTCTATCTTTATAATTATGTATATTTACAAAAAGTCAATTCGCTCGCGCCTCTAGGGTGAAAATGATGGGTAATACCAGCTGACCTAATGTACATGTAAAGTTTGGAGCGGGACGTTTCACAAGAGTGACATCCACGGTTCCAATTTATAATTGTAACAAATAGTATTTGAATAAAAACATTCAATCGGGTAAAACACGGGCGTTGCCCGGGTCATTCGTCTAGTTAATATATATAATTCATTGAGAAAAAAAAGAAATAATTAATCATCAAATTCACAAAGTGACAATATATTATTTAAAATATAATAAATGTTTTTAAAATATTATGTGTTTAAAAATATATTTAAACAAATATAACAATATTTATATGCGTTTATAAATCAATATATAGGTGAATTGGATGTTTTCAAGAATCGTTTTAACAAATGTTCGTTAGGCAAACTTTTACTCGGATAAAAACCGGGCGAAGCCGGGTAAATTCGCTAAATACAGTTATTTACAAATCTTCCTTTGTGGCAAGCTACTATTCCTTTAACTTCAAATTACCGAGTGAACCAATTAATACTGATTTTTTCAACTTATCGAGTATTTTTTAAGGGACCGGAAAAATGTTCAAATTATCGAGAGTATAGACAAGTATAGATTCAGTAGGGATTGGATGTTTGCTAGTTGTCGCACTTTAACCAAGAAAAATATAATTAACCAAGTACTGTGCAACAATGTTTTTTAGTTAGAAATGATGATGACAATATTGCCGTATCATGTTTGATTGACATAAACAAAATTCTTTAGGGGAATATTCACTAAAGCAGTCCACGGGCGGGGCCAGATAATATTTTTTAGTAGGCAGGAACAAAATTCTACCAGCGAAACATTCACTCGAGCAGAAAAGACACGAAGCCAGGTCATCTCTATATATAAAATATCGTTTCTCGGCCTTTTGGCTAAGATCATGTAGTATATCTCTAGATATTTTTATTGATATATATCTTTTTAAAAATCTATTCAGTAGAGAGATAGGATATGTTTATTCGAAAAATATATTTTATATATTATATAAATATATAACGTAACGAATATTATTATCATAATATTCTGTGTGTTCCGGAATATTATTATCAATAATATTCGTTAGGCAAACTTTCACTCGGATAAAACCCGGGCGAAGCCGGGTACACATCCAAAAATCTAGCGCCGAAAACATCAAGGAAAATAAGGCAGGACCGGGTCCAAGCCCATGCCCTCCAACAACTCCGCCCTCTCAACACCAGCTGCAGAATTGTCTGCACCCATCAAGCAGACCCCTCAACACTCTCCATCCCTGCCGCGCCTTCGCCCGGGGCGAGCTTCCCTGTCAGTCCCGACGAGACTCCAGCCCCCGAGCTTCCAGTTCCGGCGCCGAGCACCAGCCAAATGCCATCACGACTAGAGCCTTCCTCGACCAATACTGAGCCATTGGCGGCTCCTGCAGAAGAGATCCAAGCCATCCCCCGCGGACGAAGACATATATCTCTCTCAGGCCATTCAGGAGAGGGAGCCGCTTGAAAATATTTTCAAACAACTAGAGGCTTACTCTACTTTAGCTCCTCTCTATGGATTTAAGGTTGATTATGAGGACGTGGAGTCCGCGGTTCTGTTCCGCTCTGAAAGAGAACCAATCCTCAATGATCTCTCGCCTGGAAACAGAAAACTCCTGTACGAATTCCTCGGCGGTGCAATTGAGTACGTTGGGGACAAAAACCCCGTTATAAGCACGGGCCTTTCCGAATTCAGGGCGGCCTTGAGCATTTGACACGATGTCCCTTCAGGGATGTCTGATGTAAATATTTATTAATTTCAAATATATTTTACTTTCTTTTATAAATCTTATATATATATATATATATATGTTATATAAAAATATTATTTTATTTAAAAAATTATATATTTCATAGATACAAATACTCTGCTAAATCGACCGCAAAAGGTCACGCTTCCACTATATAAACTCATTGTTGTTTTATCCCAATGGCCGGCTAAAACCTTTGTACATTATGTAAATAAGCTTTTCATTTTCATTATTCTTACGCCTTAAGCCAGGCATTACTTCTATCAAATTATGTTTATTATATAATCCTAAAGCTCAATTAAAACAATCTCTGATCAAAACTATTTTTGTAATTATACTTTCAAGATTTAACCACGACTGCATCACCATAGCATAATCATCAAGATGATCCAAAATTCAAGCAGAAAATCTCATTCATCTTTGTTTTTATAACATATATATTTTTCTTGGTACTATATAATTGTATATGGGCGATCAATAAAAGTTGTTTCAATCTCAATCTCTCTCACTCCCTGAATATAAATGTATTTCCAAATGCCACCTAATTTATTTTAGTCATGGCGTTTAAACAGACAGAATTGTTGATAGTTCTAGAGTGCTGGAGATATACACCATTAGATTTTGTTGCGTATCCCAACATTACTGGGCATTTGAAGATAGGGAAACCTTAAGGTCCTTACTAATTACATATTACCCACAGTTACATATTATATTCAAATAAATATGATCATAAAGATTTTTGTAGTTTATTTATTTTATAATTTAGGAAATGTATAATTATTTCACACACAAAAAACTATAAAAGTAGTAATTATAATTTAGGCAAATAAAATTATTACATAGAGTTATTTATCTGTGTAAGAGGATTTCTGTTTAGTTCTTGCGATCCTATTTGTTGTAATAAGGTGTTCTATTGTGTGAATGCATCACAATGCCATGTGACAACCACAACTCAGTCATCTAGAGACCACAGATTTCATTATTGTAAAAGGCTCACTCACACTTCATCAATTCATATCAAAGGCTTTCTAATGATTTTCTTCAGAGAATGTCTCGCTCCTTATCACTCAACCCCTCCATATATATGCATTCAGAGATATTGATCTGGAATGGCCATTAACTCCCTACCCATAATTTGTCTTCACCCTCCGCCTTATTGACTTCTATTTCGTCCTTCATCCACTTTGTTTCTCCCCGCTTAGTGTGTCCAACCACAAAGAAAATATTGATTTTTTGAATGTGCTTTCAGAAATAATATTTTTAACACGTTAAAAACCTTTGATGTAAAACATCTTGGTATGAGTTTCAGTACATTAGAACAGCTTCTTTAAACATTTATTGGACCTTGGAACACTCGGAACAAATTTAGACAAACGGTGCTTTTCTAGCAAACCATATTATGCTAGCCGTTATAAACTAGCGAAAAGTAAAACACCTCCAAAGACCGGTCAAAACGTCACCTACCCGCTGGGGCGACGGTTGAGAATCGCCACAATAGAGGTTATAACCTTTCTTATATAAGGTGTGTCCGTGAGATGTCAGTAGCTATATTGTGAAGCAGCATCGAGCTAGGGCTGGTTAGGATAGGTGGATGAGTGCTAAAACATGGTTGTCCTCTCAGTCGGCCATCTGTAAAGTCCTGTTCTCATCTCCTGTGCAAGCCGCAATGCAACGCTCGATGGAACAAAGGATTAGTGTCAAGTTGTGTGTAAAATTCCGTAAGTTCGCAGTGGACACTTTTCGTATTATGAAGCTAATCTCCATTCATGATTTAAGTTAAAATTGTGAAAGGCGTTTGAAAACTATAAAGGTTTCTCACAATTAGTTTTATTTTACAATTCTAGCGATAATCGCTCTTCAACGGGCTCAATACATCGACTATTTCTTGCAAGAAGTGTTTACAAATACACCTATCCCCCGATTCACACGGTACTTGTTTTACACGTTTTCGCGTTTACACGGTTTTCCAAATAAGTTTTTTTTTTGTTTTTATCGCACTATACTAAAATGCGATATTCTACTCTATACTACCTATGTTGAAAAGAATATTGGGAGGCTCTGATTCATGAGGGGGCGAACACCTATTCAGATTTGACAGTTTAATATACACCTATCCCTCGATTTACACGTTTTTCTCAGCAACGTATCTACCGTGTAAATCGGGGGATAGGTGTATACGATTTCCAAAAAAAATTCCCGATGGATTATTGATATATTTGGATACCCTGTCTGCACAGAATATGTGCGATATTTTCATTACCTTTTGAATAAGGAAGGATGTTTCTATGTACACTAGTTGTTCTTTGTTGAGAGGGATTAGAACTATGTCCATTGATCAAATTTGATGGGTAACCTCTTAGGCTAAGGTTCTCGAAGATATATATTGACTTTTATCAAGTTTCTTAAAAATAATTTAAAGAAAAATGAGTATGAATATTTTTGTAAGCGTTCTGACTGCTGTTATTTTATGTCCTATTGGATTGTATGATCTGAAGTTCAAATAAGAGGGTTTCAAATTTTGTTTATAATATACAGAAGTATGATGTCTTTCAGGAGTTCTAATTACAAGAATACCCAAAAGGTATGGTAGTACTTGATTGCTTTCAGTTTCCATAGTAAATTTAAGGTGGCTATGAAATTTATGCAAGGTTTCCATGATCAAAGCTCATCTTCATGGTGATATTCATAAAAAATGTCATCAACCTACCTTCGCCCCACTTTTTATCTAAGAATTTTCTAATAATTCATACATTTATCCAGTTTGTTCATGACCACTCGAGCTGTTACCATGAATAATGGACTGTCCATTGGGGGCTCACATTTGATATGATGCTAAAATATAAAGCTATTCTATTTTTCATAGACCAATATTCGAATCTCTTTTCATGTTTTTAGAGTGCCTGAGTCCTGTTTTTATAAACTCCGTAATGTTAGCCCCATGTGCATTTCGTTCTCCGGGATCATGACCATTAAAAGACCAATTATTCCTTTAACTGTTTCTTCTGAAATTCTTGTCATTAAATGATAGGTTAGGTTATCCAAGGAGTTCCCATTGGATGTCCGCCATACCGTTTGGTGAAAATGTATTTTTGACGGGATTATTTATTCTAGGCGACGGAGGGATGAAATTGGCAGCTTGAAAGTTAAATTATTTCCAAGATGTAAATAAGCCTTCCTGAGTTGTTATCCTATCTACCTATCTCCTTCCGTAGGCACAAAAAACTTGCTTGAATAGAGGTTCGAACTTTCGCTGCAATTGTGCTGCGAGGTTTTGATTGCGATGGATTGGAATATTTACTTTTTGTAGTTCCGGAATTCTAATGGAGATACCTAATTGGTTTTGGGGTGGACGTATCGGTAGAAAATAGCTAAGGTGGCAGTACAGCTAGGTTATTAGGGATTGGCAACTCGTAGCAAAGCACAGACGTGACGACAATAGTGCCGTAGTTTCAATAATTATAGTATTCAACGGTGTTGGCAAGTGACTTACAGAAAAGTGAATTGTTCCCGATGCCAAAGTTTATGTTTGAAAAATTCTTTAATTATTTTTTTTTTTCGCAGAACCTCTTCGCAAATCTTCGAGGCTTATCGTCAACGCGGGGCCCTACCTCTATTTTCAAGGTAACGCAAGGTTATTCTTCTGCCAAAGGCGCATTATGGTCCAGGTCTAAAAAAACTCGTATACATCAGCCCCCCCAATTACCAGGTACAATATAATTGAATACATTCTCATGGGCCGTCTACGTCTTCATCTACTAGATGTTCTGAACGGTCCTCTTCGCGCAAGGGTCTTAAGAAGTAACCTCGACAACGAAACATCTCTTTGGAATATGTAGGCCGAATTTTGACAGTCTAACGGTCTGACGGTCGTGTTGAAGAAGCTGAGCCTGCCATCTGCCTTCCTCGGATTGGTCGCTGTTCTCTACGGAGAAGCGCCGTTCCGGTTGAAGAGGTTCACAACAGTTGATTTTAGGTACTCAAAGTAGTGTGATTGGACTGCGGCTTCAACGCCGCCTTCACAATCGAAGTTATTCATATGCAGCGTCACCTTGAGAAGAACTTTGGTGGCGGATACATGGTCGCATAGATGGATGACATCATCCTCTCACACTCAGTTTGAGCTTGTGCTTTAGATATATGAAGGCTTCGCGTGGTGTCTCTGGTGTATACATCACCTCTAGTAAGAGCCGCGGCCTCTGGTATGGTTCTGGAAGAACCGGACGGTCTCTGCCCTAGGAATAGCATGTACATCCCAGTAACTGACTGTTTGAAGCTGTACGATATATGTCCGAAACGTCGTCGGACCTCCCACTTAATGTTGCTGTCCTAGTGGGGCCTCGCAAGGTGGTCTCCCTTCCCTCGCGGCTTGTCGTTAGTGAGTTGGGCACGTGCCGCTAACAGTCTATTCCTGGGATAGTCATGCATCATTTCCATAGTGAGTATCAAGCGGAGAACACCATAAGCGAATACAGACGCAGTTAAAGCGCTTTGTGTGAAAAACAAGCCAGATCTCCTTTGGCTTTAGTGAATCATATTGACGCAGCCGGACTTCGAGGGTAGTTTTTTTCATGCTGTACATCACGTACCAGCTTCGGCTTGCCTGCCTGAAAGATGTCGTCACATGACGCAACCAAATTCTCTTCCTGGTTTGTCCGCAGCAGAGCATGGTTGACACCTCCAACCTCTGATACGGTGAGGCAGTAGAGGGACAATTCCGATGCTGAAGAAAAAGGCGTTGAAGTCACAACTCTTCGTCATAGCGTTGAGAAGCAAGAATCAACTGAGTGGGAATCTCCAACCAAACAGTTTCATCTATTTCTCCGTAGAGTACAGTAAATAATCCAAGGAATATGCAGATGGCACATCAAGCTTCAGCAACATGGCTATTAGATAGTTCCGGTTGCCAAATGCCGACTACAAATTTCAAAGAGGTGAAAACTGGCTAAGTGTCAAGTCTCGTTGCCGAGGTTACTTATCAAAACACTTGGTTGAGAGGACCGTCTTGGTACGTCTTACGTCTGGCACTCAGGCAGGACATTTGATAGATAACGACCTGAATCGTCAATGAACAGGTCGTAAGTTTCTTTTAGCTTGAATATGAGAGTTCTTGTAGACTCGGATAACATGTGCCTTTGGCAGAAGTTTGACCTCATTGCGCCCTGTAAATAGGGAAACTAACCCCACGTATCCGAAAATTCTCGGTGCTATGCTGAAAAGCTATGCGAAGTGATCTTCTAAAGTTTTGACAATATCTTATGACAATTTGTCCCTTCCTGAAGAACAGCCATTTGATTTTCAAGATTTTAAAGTTAAAATTGCTAAGCCTATGGTGCCGCATCATGTGTCCTCAAGCTCGCTCTGTGTATTCGAGGTCGATTATTTGGTCATATGACCTGTACGTGTGCCTCACTTAGGGGTCTTATTCCAACGTCTTCTGACATAAAACACCAGATCAAGCTATGGGATGGAGCGCGTAGCTGGAACTATCATCTTACGGGGGTCAACGACGCTCCTTACAGATTTCACCAGCAAGGGCGCGCATCAGGCACTTGACTTAGCACGGCTGCAAGCGTATCTTATTGAAGAGTTGGCGTTTCGCTGCCCCCTGACCGCTAATATTTCCCGCTTCTGGGGCAAGTTCAGTCGCAACTGTTTGTCAGCATCGGACGCCGACTGTGCTAGCTTTCATCTGCTATCTTAACCATAACTTCTGAGAGATGCCCTGGATTTGCAGGCATGGATTTTCGGTGTCGACCCCCATCTCGAAGCAATGAAAACAACAATGAAAGTGAAGGTAACTAAATTATAAGTATTATTTCGGTCTTGAGTTTAAAAATGCTAGCTCTCAACGAGTTAGCACTCTGTGGGAAAGGCCTCAAGCAGTTACTCGGTGGAATTTGTTTCTTTCACGCGGTGGGCACCATATATTATTTATATATAAGGAAGTATGGGGCGCTTCTCCCGTCTAATTAAACGTCAAAACTATACGCCGTCTATTGACCGTCGCCGCATGCTAGCGGCATCGGGTCGGTGACAAAGCCATTGTGACGATTCCATTGGATCTCTTGTGGATCTCATGGAAAAAAGTTCGCCCTAGACTGACGAGGGCCATTAGCCCGAAACCATGGTCTCTAGGTGGACGATTCTCAATTTGCCAAAGCTGGTGTTGTGGCTATGTTACTGACCCGAGGCCTATAAATGTTTATAGTAAATACCATTAATCACTTAAAGTATAAATATTAACAAAAATAATACAATGGACTGGATACGTTTCTTTATTTTGGAAGTGTTAACTTTCGATCCAAGAATTTTCTACGGGGAAAAATCATAATCTAGTCATTGTTGAAGATCGATTGGTCGAAAGCTAGGCATTCCTCAATGCAGAAATGTCTGAAGTCAGTCCTAGGATCGCACTGGTACAAAATATTTATTTGATAATTAGGCGCCCTCTCTAAGAGATCAATATTCTGTCCATGATGAATCATAACCAACCCTAAAAGAAGAGATCGATTGTTATTAAACCGATTGTGTGTGCAAAGGGAGGGTGAAATATTTTTAAAAAGAACTGTGGTGTGCCAATAAGCTACCCCAAGTTAATTAATAGCCCACTGCATAATTGCTGGTAATGAGCTTGCTACATAGTTGACATCAAATTTGCATAATTCGCTCTGCCGCATCGTTAGAATAAAACAATTAAGTTTTATTTCGCAAGGATTTGTCACATTATGCAAATGAAGAATGGTTTTGACACATCGCTGATGATATTGTCGCCTCAATGTGTTCATAGTGGGCGAAGAAATATGACTTTAGGGAATAAGACATTTGTGTTCGTATGAAATAAAGCTTTTTTCAATGTCTCTTACACTGAAAGCTACGAACAACAAAAGGATTCATTGAAGAAAGAAGACTTTTTGAAGAAAACGCGTCAACAAGCTATTCTGATGAGAGCTATTATCATCCGGAACAGATGACACTCTGAAGAGTAACGTGTAACGACAAAACCCAGAGAAATGCTTCTAGTTTTCTTTACTGATATTCCAACATGTGTGAGCAAACATTCTAAAAATATCTTTCGGCAAGAGCGTTGTTCTTCAATACTTGATTAAAATTGATAAATTATTATTTTGAAAGTTCGGAATTGATATTCAGATTCGCTATCATAGCAGACTATGTCATTTGGTTCAAACAGCCACACAACATCGCTTTACTTCCTTTAATATTATTTTTCGTTTCACCATTAATGAACCGGGTTAACCTTCAATTTCCCCCATGCCTATTTGGATGGTCGTAACGAATTCACTAATCGTCTCTAGCAATATTTCGTTCTAAAAACTTTTATTTTTTAAACTCGGAAACAGAATTTATCATATGGGTTTTGAGCATTCAATATTCTTTCATATGGGAGCAAATTTACTTGTTTTCTAATCATTGTCTTTATTAGAAAAGTTGATAGATTCAACATTCAATGCAGCAGATAAAATCCTATTTTGCTCAACAATGAGCATCATTCAGTAACAATTATAAATATACATCTTGTGATTAATTTCTCGAACTGTCTAAACCAGTCTCTGCAAGTCTAATTCAATGGAGAGAGTTCATCATTAATTTCCAACGACAAATTATAAATTTCTGCTACAGCCATATTCGCAATAAATATTGATTTAATGTTTGCCATGAATAAAATTCAACTTTCCAATACAAAATTCCAATAGTATTGTTTCAACTTTTAACATAGCTCAGATACTAATTATGAAAGATATCCTGTGTAAATTGGATCTTGCAAGTGTTCTCAGCTTTAAAATATGTAATAAAAACAAAGAGAAACTTCTATTTGAAAGGTTGGTTTCATATTTAAGGAAATGTTCTTAAACACTATTGCCCTCTTTCACACTCAGTTAGTACCACCTATAGAACCACCTACCAAATTGCCACTCAACTGAGCTTATTTATCAGAGCATCAAGAAAAACAATTCACAGGTTTTCTAGAGAAAGCTGGTCCTTAGTAGATTGTACCTAAGTGTTCCTAGTTCATCATATATTTTAACAAAACAATAACATATCTTGAATATAACTAGGCATCGCGTCTTTCTTACCCTTTAACTTATATATCGTATTTACCTATATATATTTTTTAAATTTTTAATTTTAAATTTTAAGATTCATTTTAATTGTAAATTCAGTCGACTCTCAATAATTTGAAACTCGAGGAACCAGAGAAAAATTCAATTTATCAAGAGTTCAAAATAACAGAAGTTTGAACAACCAGGTGGGAGGGAGGGAAAAATCAAGTAAACAAGAGTTTGAAGTTTTGGAAGTTTCGGATTATACATACTATGTTGATACAAGATTAAATAAGTGACTTACCGAAAGTGTTTGAAGTGATAAATTTATTGGGAGCGCTTTCGAGTCTTTTCCTATCTCAACAAGAGTTTGATCAAATTTCGTGATTTATTATTTTAAACATTTGTACAATTATTCACAAATTTTCATTTAAAAAGAATAGCCCGTATTTTTTTGTTGAGCGAGCTACTTCAGCCTATCATTGTCCGATATTTTTTTGATAGTAGTGAGAGCTGCGAAGAAATCGTCCCTTGTGTCGGTTCTGAGGGCGTAGAAGCTTAGGGTAGTAAGATGTGACTGGAATTGGAGGTTGCTCATCTTCGTCTTCTTCCCCGTCCTCATCTAAATGGGCCAAATTCAATATTTCAGCATCAGGTTAGGCACCGTAGACACCAATGTCATCGTCGACATGAGAATAATCCTAAAATGTTAATTCTCCATAGTTAGGTAGACTCTGTTTCAGAATTTGTGATATTTAGCGGCTTCGATTACTGTTCTGAACTTTCGGTGTACTTAAAACCGCACTTTCTAAAGGAGTTTTATATATAGTGGTAGGGTTGACATTTTTTCAGGCCTTATCAATCATAAGTACAGTGGTGAAAACTGTTATGTTTACCTTTTTCAATGCTATCCAGCACAAGAGAAACAATTTCTCTACGGTAGAGAGTTTTAACATTTTGAATTATGCACTGGTCTAACTGTTGCAATCTTGATGTCGTATTGGCTGGAAAAAAAATCAATTTTTCCTGGGCTAATGGTGGTGAGGTATTATTCACGGTGCAGTTGCCAAAAAACAATAAGAATTTACGTTTTTGCTTTTTCATGTCACTGTTAACTGAGGTCAGCCATTCATTAAACAACCCTGTCGTCATCCACGATTTTTGTTTGACCTATAAACTGTGGGCAGCGATTTTATTCCTTTAAAACAGTGTGGTTTCGCAGATTTCCCTATTATAAGTGGTTTCAATTTCTGTGAACCGTCCATTTTACATGCTAAAAGAACAGTTAATTTATCCTTGCTGAGTTTCCCTCCATGTCACTTTTCGTCTTCGAACGTCAAAGTGCGATCAGGAAGACATTTATATAAAAGCCCGGTTTCGTCTGTGTTGAATATGTTCCTAGAGTCATATCCATTCAAAGGTTGGTAATATTCACACTGGCATTCTCTCCGCAGAATTTTAAAAATGATTTGCCGTGTCGATTTTTAAATATTTGAGAGCCACCCCTCACTTGCTGCAAATCCTTTCCTTCGAAGTGACTGCGCAAAATACTTGGCTTTTTCCTTTAACATGAGTGTTTGCGCCTAGCTATGCAAATCGCTAGCTAGGCTGCATTGATTCATAGTCATGCAAATTCTTCTTTCTTTCTTTTGACTATGTAAATATGTATGTATATAAAATGAGTGGATGATTGAATAAAGAGAGTGTGTTAGCAAAATCGTGTGAGGCGTTCTTCCTCTAGTCATACAACGTGCTACATCTCAGTCTTGCGAAGGAACATTAATCTCGTTAGTCAATCACGCAGGTCTGGTCGTAACATACAGTCCAAATTAAGCTCTGCCACAAATCGTCAACACCTGAGACCAGAAGGAAAGCTGAAGGAGCTACACGGAAGACCAAACTATTACTGTGAGGAACCAGGCTCCCAACATATGGTCCATATCGAACCGGATATTAAGGAAAAGAGCGTGGTTCTACTGAGAAGAAACCTTCAAAACTGAAAACATGTCTAAAGCAATGAAAGGCATAAATATCAAGATCCGTTCACAGATAAGACGAATGGATAGATACCTGGCATCCGTGGATGAAGACATATCGGGAGGCGATCTCCATAAATTGAAACTGATAGAAGAGGGAATTACAGAAATAAAAACGGAGACAAAAATCCTATTCGATGAGTTATTTGATCAGGAGGAAGTAGATGAAGACAAGGAACTCGAAGGTTATGAAGCGATTCAAGATAAAATGGAAAAACTGGAATTAAGGCTTAGGCGTGCATTAGAAGGAATGCAAAGTACAGCTGATACAAAACAAACAAAGGGCATCGAAACAGTGATATTGCCCAAGTTCGAGTTGCCTCACTTCTATGGAGATGCGAACTCTTGGTTCAATTTCAAGGAGGTCTTCGGAATGACCATAGATCAAAATCCAGGGCTAAATGATCTACAAAGGCTACAATATTTGGGCTCCGCAGTAAAGGGAGAAGCGGCCAAACTGATACGTGGGTTCCCGATATCATCAGAAAGCTACAGGCAAGCATGGGATACTCTAGTTTCCAGATACGACAACCAAAGAGAGTTGGCTTATGCACAACTGAACAAAATCTTCAAGATTAAGCAAATGAAGAGTCCATCAGCAAAGGCCCTAAGGGAACTCCTGGATACATGTAACGAGTCTGTACGCAATCTAGAATCCCTCGGATTGCAAAGAAATGAGATGGTGGACATAATCTTGGTGCAGTTCTTGAGGAACAGAATCGATGAGGATATGAAACGGCAGTGGGAGTTGACCCAGGATGAGAGATCATTTCCTTGCTATGAGGACTTCGTTCTGTTTCTTGAGAGACAAGCTAGAAGTCTGCCACAAGGATCAGGGGAATATCAAAGAAAAGAAAATGAAATCCAAAGGAACTATGCAAATGTACACCTTGCGATAAATACCAATGCTCAAATATGCATAGCATGCAAAGCAGGTCACAGAATCTACAACTGTACTACATTTAGTACAATGCCTATCGAGCAAAAATGGGAATTTGTCAAACAACACAAGATGTGTTACAATTGTCTAAAGAGAGGTCATACGGGAAAAAATTGTTACCAAGGACCTTGCAAGAAGTGCAACAAAAGGCACCATACCTTGCTCCATAGGCTTGACACAGAGGTGACTAATACTCAGAAGGGTGCGAAGCCACAGATCTTTACACCTGTAAGTGAAATCAACAATACCAGTATTGAACAGGGAAGTGAGACCATCAATCAAGTGCTCCTTGCGACTGCTCAGATAATTGTGGAAGGTGAAAACGGTACACAGCTGATCTGCCGAGCACTTATGGATAGTGGATCACAAGTTAGTTTGATCACAAAAGAAATGTGTGAGAAACTTGGTCTTAAAGGAGAAACATCACGACGCTCACTTAGGGGTATTGGAAATAATCCAGTCCAGGTGTCAACTACATCTGTTGACTTGACATTCAGGTCGATTTATAGATCCGAAATTTATTAAACGAATGCTCTGGTGATGGAGGTCTTAACCACCGAAATTCCAAACTTCAAATTGGCAGAACCGACCTGGATCATGCAGAGAGGGCTTGAGTTGGCAGACCCTCTGTTTCACATTTCGGCACCAATCGACATCATTCTAGGTGCAGATATGTATGCATATCTGATGCATGGAGAGAAAAAAATGCTGGGAAGGAACCAGCCTATAGCGGTGAAATCAAGGCTCGGTTGGATTCTGATGGGCAAGGTGGAAGGCTCTCTCTCGTCGAGCTATAAAGGTGGACCTTGCAGCCTTGCGGTTCAAACAACATCAGAATTGGATGGTCTGGTGGGAGATTTCAAGCATACGGAGTCAGTGCCGTCATTACAGGACCAGAATCCAAGAGAAGAAGTTTATGAAACTTACTACCAGAAAACCTATTCCAGAGGCGGCCAAGGAAGATACAGTGGGAAACTGCTATTAAGGAAAGCTCATCAAAACAGCTCCATTCCTACCTCTAGATCTCCAATAATTCCACTGGGAGAAAGGTCTGGTGAAGGTCTCTTGCGCAGATCTAACTTGGACAGCCGGAGGAGTTTTCGGGAGACCAATCGCCTAGCTGGCCCCTCTTCCCATTGCGCCTCAAGATCTGAACTGAAGTTCAGCGGTGGGGGGGGAGTATGTTTGCGCCTAGCTATGCAAATCGCTAGCTAGGCTGCATTGATTCATAGTCATGCAAATTCTTCTTTCTTTCTTTTGACTATGTAAATATGTATGTATATAAAATGAGTGGATGATTGAATAAAGAGAGTGTGTTAGCAAAATCGTGTGAGGCGTTCTTCCTCTAGTCATACAACGTGCTACATCTCAGTCTTGCGAAGGAACATTAATCTCGTTAGTCAATCACGCAGGTCTGGTCGTAACATACAGTCCAAATTAAGCTCTGCCACAAATCGTCAACACCTGAGACCAGAAGGAAAGCTGAAGGAGCTACACGGAAGACCAAACTATTACTGTGAGGAACCAGGCTCCCAACAATGAGACCGCTGACGGGAACGTTTTGTCCTCTACACTGACGAATCCACTTAACCAAGCACTCTTCAAGACGGGGAAAATCACCCTGGCGTGACCTTTTTTACTCGCAATTAAGGCACTTCCGGTGATGCTATCTTTGTTTTTAAATATCATCGACAATGTCGATGGCAAAATGACAAAATATTTAGCGACATCTTTTTTAATTGTCCATCCTCCACAGTTTGAATCACACGCTTTTTTTTCACTTATGGAAGGACATTTGTTCTTTCTTGAGTTAACTTTAATTGCACAAATAAAAAATTAAAAAGACTCACTTTAACCCGTTGGGTGCGGAACGCGACGGTAGTTGCTTCGAAGATTTTGTCTGTAGGCGCGGGAAGCAACTATAGTCCACGTGCTACAAAAATTGAATACGTTCAATGCGGCTGCCTACGCTAGTCACCCATTTAAAGTGTGAAAATGCTGACTCATCTCCGTTCACTCGGCGTAGGAAATCTGAGCTCTATGTTTAGTTAGTTCGCAAGCTAGTCTGACTTGAGAAAGTCGCCTGCAACATTTTCCCTTACATTTTAATTTTCAGATAGAATCTGAATTACATTTAATAAAATCAAGTAAACAAGAGTTTGATAAAAATTCATGGTTTATTATTTTAAGCATTTGTACAGTTATCCACAATTATTCATTTGTGGTAAGATACTATTACTTCAACTTGATATTACCGAGGGATCAATTAATATTGATTTTATTCAACTTATCGAATATTTTTAAAGAGACCGGGAAAATTTTCAAATTATCGAGAGATTCAAATTAACGACTTTCATATTATCGAGAGTCGACTTTATATATTTTGAGATTTTTAATATTTTAGAAAGTCCCATAGCAGTCTCACGAGCAGCTAAAGCACTAGGCGAGCTATAAACAGAACTTGTGAAATTAATTTGGTTTTACAAGGTGTGTTATTTGGCACTTAGCCACACAGAATATATGTATTCGAAGAATAAAAATATTTAGATCAAATAAGAAGTTTATTAATAATTTATTTTTTAAATTATTATTTATTAATGGAAGCTCTCTAAAATCACATTATTGACATTTATATAGTTTAAGTTCCAAAAGTGGGAACATGAGAATAAAACCATACATCAAAATGACAGTGAGATTCTGGACCTATAGTTTAGAAAAGAAACAAATTAATGTACCTAGAGAAAATTCCAATACCGTCATAAAATATAGAGAAAGGCGATCAATTTACAATATGCAATGTTATATCCGGGCGATGTGCTACCAAAAAAAGAAAGAAAACGTAGTTCTAAAATGGATTTAGAACCTTTTAAATCGTCTGAAAACAAATATTTCATCACCGTCCAAAAAGATCACCTTTACGCCCTGTTGACGCTCCAGATAAAACACCCCTCCCATTGATTTTATAATTATACTAAGAGGTTATTTTATCATTGCCAGTTAGAGAAGTACTTTTTTGTTAGTTTTTATATAAATATTGATTCGTCAGTTAAATCGTTCCTCCATTAGTGGGGATGTTTTTAAAGCAGCCGCGGGTGACGAAGTCCCTGAGGTGTAAGCCGAGAGGTGCTCCAATATTGGAGGATCCATTAAAGAGGTAACTCCACACTTCGACACGTGCGGTGCTCTTCTTTAACGTGATGTTCCTCCTTTATCTCTTCTATATATGTGTGAGTTCTTCAGTAGGAATGGATTATCCTCGTTATTAGACTGGATTCCTCAGTTGTGGAACATAGAGCCGTAAATTCTCATCTCGTGGTTTCAGAAAGAACTATATCGAAACATTGGTTGGACAAATGTAGATATATCAATCGTTCATGAGTTTCTTTTTTTTTTTTTTTTGCTTATCCCTAGTACACGTGGTACAGGCCATGATAATCATGGTGGGTAGTTAGCGACTGCTTTTACTGTAAGCGCACCACATGTCTACACATGTGAAAAGCAGTTCGACTTTGCACTTACAAATGTGCCAGAGCTCCGTTTGGTTACTTGCACTCGCTGGTGGGGTTGGACTTTTGCAAGAATCGGGGGCCATTGGAGCATTTTTTTTTAACAGAAAAAAGTGTCCAATGCGGGAATCAAACCCGGGTCGTAGTGGTCGAAACCCAAACGGTTTAACCAGCCTTCCACCGACCCCCCTGTGTTTCTTTCTTCTCGGGAATGGTGATTATGTTTTATATATTTATATGAAATGGATATATTAATAAATAAGACACATAAAGATTAAAGGTATTTCATGAATATTTATATCTTTAAAAGGATGTAAATTTTTTCAGATAAATTAGACTTGCATAGAAAGATAGAGAAAAGAATGAGTTTTTTTTTTTCAAATTACAGTAGAACCTCCCTTTAGCGGACATCTCTCTACAAAGGGCAGTTTTTATTTGCAAAATTATCATTTTTACTATTTTGCAACTCCCAGGTAAGAGGACACCTCTCCCTAAAGGACATTTTAGCTCTTTAATTAGGTGTCCTTTACAGGGAGGTTCTACTGTATATGCTTGTCATTTTTTTAAATTTAAATTGTAAAATATTATAACATGTGAGCTGGTAAAATTAATTCCAAGTATGTTTTAGAATATATATATATTAAAAATAAAGAAGGCATCTCCTGACCACGAGCACATGTGCTTTTTAGATGGCAGAGCGTCATCTAGTGAAGCAAAAATAAACTAAACGTTTATTTAGCTTGCTCCGTGATATTTGGCCAACCCAATTTCTTGATAAATCAAGATAAGCCATCCACGAACGCGTTTCGCGCTGTTGGCGCTCGTCAGCGTGGAGTAGGCTGTAACCACTGCGACCAATTTTCTATTGTTTTTTTTTCCATATATATATATATGAATATATTGCTGTGCTAAAAATGATCTATTTTTCCTTTAATATTAAATATTAAAATATATATTGTGTATATATAGGCTGCGCTGTTTATAGTTGTGCCTAAAAATGATATACTCCATATATACATTGTTCGCATGATCAAAGCGGGTCTGTATGTAGTCTCGTCTATACACTGAATAAATAGTTTTATAACAGAGTAGATGTCTTTAATTGAGTCGAGCAGTTCACAGAGGGTTTCATTGGAATCCACATAGCGTTCAAACGGCGGGCTGCTCTGGTATTTTAGTACAAATATTTCAAAGATAAAAATGGTTCTAATTGCCACAAATATACATCAAGAAAGATTCCGACCGATCTTCTTCCCAGAGGCTTTTCATTTGTGTGAACTACTTCTTTTCCAATTCTTATGAAAAAGTATCGCTTGAATCAAGATCCCTGAAATATAAGTCTTGGTCAAAACGATCGTTTTAAAAAATAATCATATTTCATTATTGTGAAGATAGAGGCTGCTTTGCCGGCATTCATAGTTATTCAAACAATATCTTCTTTAATTTGAATAGTTCATGATATGCTTATCAAATATTAAAATATACAAGTATCAGAGTCATCAAAAATCAATTCTGTCATCGTTTGCTTTTGTGAATGGAATAAATACCCAAATATGGACATTTCTTATAAGCATCGGTGGTTCAGTGGTAGAATGCTCGCCTGCCACACGGGCGGCCCGGATTCGATTCCCGGCCTATGCTTTTTTTTTTCTTTTACATTTTTTAAAACTCATTTATATTATTATCCCTATATATATATATAAAAGTCAGCGTATGTATGTATGTATGTATGTATGTTCGTCAACTATACACGTCCACAATACGTAACTAATCTGACTGATATTTTAACAGTATATAAAGTAGAATCTGGAAAAACTCTTGGTGAAAATTTCAGGTCTCTATCCCGAATATCCGTCGTGTTATTTGCAAATTTGCTCTTTCGCTCGCGCCTCTAGCGGTGAAAATGGGGGGTAATACCAGCTGACCTAATGTACATGTAAAGTTTGGAGCGGGACGTTTCACAAGAGTGACATCCACGGCTCCAATTTATAATTGTAACAAATAGTATTTGAATAAAATCATTTAATCGGGTAAAACCCGGGCGTTGCCCGGGTCATTCGGCTAGTAATATACAAGAAAGGTAAACATGTTCCAAAGAAATCATTATTCTAAATTTCAATGAATATTTCTACCCATAGTATCAGTCATGTGAGCCAGCTGTTCTAGAAATGTATATTTGAAGTAAACGTAGTATATATATAACAGACACTCTCAGTAAGATAAAGTAAAAGGAATATTTAGACAACTTGTTTGATTTTTCTTCAAATTAAGAAAAACAGAAATGGAGATTTTGTATTTATTCAATTACCTATCGGCGAAGATGTGATTGAAAAATCAGGTTTTGTTGTTTCTTATCCCTTTGTGTAAAGATTACACGAATTCCATGAGTTCATGCTCCTCGAGCTATTTGATGATAAGCAGCGGCCTCTCTCAAAGGTCCTGTTTTAGGTTTTATATTATAAAAGATGTTTAAACAGAATTTATTGATCAAACAATGACCGGATGCTAAAGATTAGCCCTGAACGCTAGTCATAAAAGAGACCTGATCGTCATGAAATCATGCCAGATAAAATAAATCAAATCAGGTATCTCATCATTTTGTAGATTCTAAACACAATGAATAGGAAAGATGTGAAAAAGTTTGTTTTTTGTTACTCCATCATGATGTCTAGCAACCACACATATCCCGTTTTCCTTTTTTAGCTAAAGCATAACTACTTCAACTATTTGTATATCCTCAAATTCTTTTTTCACTCGATTCATCCCCTGATGAA
The DNA here is from genome assembly GCA_030710605.1 of Cordylochernes scorpioides. Lineage (NCBI taxonomy): Eukaryota > Metazoa > Arthropoda > Arachnida > Pseudoscorpiones > Chernetidae > Cordylochernes > Cordylochernes scorpioides. The sequence goes on from CP092879.1 coordinate 3,898,840, forward strand.
TATTACCTTTTTTTCTCATATTGAAAATGCTATTGAAGGAATAGAGGTTTCCCACAATAAATGAAACAAAAAGAAAGGAAATCGATGTAGTCTCTGAGAAACCTTGAGCAAAACTCCTTTTCTTCTTTTTAACGATAATAAAATATTACTGTTGGAATATTTGTAGCAAAAGAGATTTTAAAAATAAAATTTACCTTATCCTTAGTATAAATAATATATAATAAACATGTATAGGAAAATCCCGGAAAGTTCAATATAACATTCGAACCGCAGTCAAAATAAATGCGGCTGCTGAAATTAGGGGAAAAAAACGGCCATGCGAACTAAGTTATAGGAATCCCATACTTGGCTAGGTCCTGGTAAAGAGATGCTCGCACGTGCGTTGTGAGCTGAGGTCCCCAAAGCCCTGTATTCCTCCTGCCCGAGTGGCCTTTTTAAAGAGAATTCCTTCTTCCCATCTGAGGAGCGGCGCATGCTAAGGGCAGTCAGTCATTCAATCTGGGCTATTGTAGACTTGATGGAATTTATATTAGAATTCAAATTGTTGTGACTCACCGAGAATTGATCTAAAGCGGGTTCTCTCGCTTGATATTTCGAGCTGGAACTTTCTATGGAAGGTAAACGTTTACACCTATATCATTCTGGTTCCTTCTCTATCTTCATACATGTGTCTCACTTCGTGTCAAGAACTCTCGTTTGGGTACATCAATTCTTCCAAATTTAACAGATGTTTATAAAACATGGCCAATATTATATTTAAATATATAAGACGGAACTGTGGGTAATGTGTGGTTTATTTTTCGGAATATAGGTTCCTAAAATATTTAATCTATAAGAGGATGTCATTTAAATAGAGTATAGAGTTACTTCTGAATGAAGATACTGTCGTTATTTATACACTAAAATTTTTTAATTCGCCAAATAACCCGGTAATTAACATATTTTAAAGTCAAAATGATTCTGATAATAACATATTAATGGATTTTTGTCTTCGTTACTGATTAATGGATTTATGTCTTCGTAACAGATTATGCATTGCAGATTTATTTCGAGCATCAGTTTTGGCAAATCAGAATAAAAGCCTACCTACATATCATGGGTCCGGGCTAAGGTCCTCATTATGGCTCCGATTATATAATGCCATATAAAGCTACCAGAGCTGTTTTAGTTGATCAAGTGGTAAGTCCGGTCTTAGTTCAATATACATTGTGAAATTGTGGGAATATAGGATGTTCATTAATTAACAGTTCATTGCTCATTTTTGAATAAAATGCATTAGAGAATACTAAATCTATTTGATACCTTGAAACAGTGAATCTCTCTGATATATTTAGAGGGCCAATCCTAAGCCATATATGTTATACAAATTGACTTTTTTCTAGAATTATCCCAGATTGGTTTTGTGGCTTTTTCATCGATCTGAATCTGTACGTAAATCAGTAAAGCGTTTCACATCCATCGTGGAGAAGATGGAAGTTCCTCTCAGGGAGTCCAGAGTGTCGTCATTTCTTGATATACATCGTTCCTAGTTTATTTGTTCAAACGGCGAAGTCCACACCGAACTTCCAAGTTTCCATATTGTTCTAGCTACATAATACGACAGGATCAGGGACTATCCGATGTTTGAATTATTCATTAGTTGATAATCTTGTCCACCGCATGTTTTTATTTAGGTGACACTGGATATGAGGGATCTGCTCATTAGTGGTAGGATCATCTGTATCAATGCGATGTTTTACTTATAATGATATTATTTTTGAGGGCCTGATTTAGGAAACCCAAATACGTCCATGAACTTCCCAAAGAACATTCAACGGTTTCCCTCTTTCTTTGCTATAGAGATAAGTATCTATTTTATCACCTAAAGTGCGAAGGATGTCCATCTGGATATAGTTCTGGGGCCTTGATACATTCTGGATTAGCTACCTTTATATAATTGGTCCTTTTCCAGATAACATAGGAGATTTTATACGACGACGAACATCTTCTGATAATGAGATTGTTTCATTTTTAAAGAAAGATTTGTAACGATGTATCTCGTGATAAAAGCGCGTGATTCGAGAGTGATGCTTTATATATTCTAAAGGAAGAGTATTGATTCATATTTCATGAAAAAAAAATATTTTCAAATATTAGAAATGCCTAAAATTAGATGTGATTTTGTAAAAGGTTACGTTTTCAGACTTTACGAGAAGAAATACTTGTTTACCCAAAACATGAAAATATTACTAAGTGTATAGCACGCACACAATCGGTTAAAATAATAAAGGAGAACAAAAAATGACGAAAATGAAATCAAGCGAAAATGTTACTCGAAAAAATTGCCTGAAGAAACCTCTGACTCCAACCGAAATATAAAGGAAATGGTATTGTCAGAGAAAGTCCACATTCTCAAAAAAAAAATAATAATAAATTTACACAATAACCAAAGCACCAATATCTACCGTTAACCGTATTATCAGGAAATATTCGACCTAAAAATACGTGAAAAGGCTAAAGTTCATGTTCGCAAGCCGCAACCTATCGTGGAACGCAAGACCTGTAGCAGGGTCCTTTATGAAAAGTACCTGGCAGGTGAAAAATGGAAGAATGTTGTTATACTGGACGAGGCATGGGTTTACCTCAATGATAGCAACCAACTCCGTGCCATTTACTACGCTAACTCTCAAATAAACACCTTTTAGTACTGGGTCGAGCAATGCAAGGAAAGTTATTCAAAGGGTTTCATGATCGTTGCAGGTTTCTGCTACAATTGGAAGATTCCTATAAATGTCAAGATGAATTTACAAATCTACCAAAGACTTGTCTTATACACTACACACACCCATTATTCAACAATGATGTTTTTTGTGTTTATGTATCCAAGTTACTCAAGCTCCATGTGGATCCATCAAAATAAAGCTACAAGTCATACTTTACGTTCAACACGTCAATGCCTGGACGAAAAGAAGGATAAACCAGGAATTTCGTACATCCATTTTAAGCACAGCCCTGCCAAATCTCCGGACATGGCCCTATGACTTGCTGAAATTTGCTCTAGAAAATCTAAGATGCTAGATGGTCTCTAGAAAGTCGATAAGGATTGTTGGTATGGTTTCGATCAAAATTATCTAAGTCGAAGCCTTATTTCCTGAAAAAATCGATGCAGAGCTGTTGCCGAACGTAAAGATCAAACGTAAAAAACAATAAGGTGTACAAACATTTGTAAATTATTATTAATAAATCACACACTGAATTCGTTCTTTTAAAAATGTAATACCATATATCTTTAAAAATTCAAATATAAAATATTTACTAATAACAAACACGGTAAGATCAAAATAGAATGCATAATATTGTACAAGAGCAATATCTTGTAGAATGAAAACAATAATGTAATTACGACAGACGATAAATCCAGGTATATAAATTCTCCACTTGCTATACACACGACAGAAAGATAAAGACATAACAATAAAAGAAAAGAATAAATCAGAGCGCGGGGTGGACCCAATAAAGAACAAACCACCTGGGTTATTGTACCAATAAGCTCATTGTGGGGGAGATATTGTACCGCGGGTGTATCCCATCTGTTCAAATTTCTTTCTATCTTTATTGCTCTACTCTCGGGCCCTTAATACAAGTTCTTCCAAATCCCGAATAAATATCTATTTAGTTATAGTTTTATGTCGCGGGTCGGGAATCCCGCGGGAGACCTTCGTGCTGATAGCTTTGTTTGGGCATCAATCTCTGACATTATAGAATACCCCCGCGGTCTCTCACTTATGACACTTGGATAGCTAGCTCTCTTCTATTATTGGCCACTCTTGGTTTATATATGGATGGAATTATTTGAAATGTTTATCTTCATTTTATCAAGGTATAGTTTGAATAGATATATTAATTAAACTCGTTACTTACCCAACTGGAACCATTGGAGAAAAACTGCATTCTACAATGGATTCCTGCCCATGTTGGGATCGGGGTTAATAAGATGGCAGATTAATTAGCAAAGGAAGCCAGAAGGTTGAGCCAAAGGAAAGAACAAATGTCAGTATTTGACGCTGATGCTTTGGAAAATACAATATAATTTAAAAATAATAAGATAAAATATGCAAAACAAACACTGAGAAAAGAATTACAAAAACAATAACAAGACTCAGAACGAAACACTATAAGGGAATGACAATACATCCAGATGGCACAATAACCTATAAGACATGCAACAACTGTCCTGGTGTGGAACTAACACCGACCCACATATTTTCATGCCCAGCAATGGCCGCAACTTTGCAGAAAATTGACATGGACTCAAAGCAACAACTTTACACTCCCAAGATAGAGGACATTTAGACTGCTGTGATAGAGATGCATGGGGACATCTGAGGCTCTTCATTGGACACGGCAACAACAACATATTAATTAAACAATGATGCACTATTTTATAGCGCGAACATATATTCAAAATATTTTAAACTACCCTTTTGACAATGATAAATTATTGGGAGGGTTTGAACCCTCCCAGTGGTTTTTACAATTTAGTATACCGCTCTACTTTTGTAATGGATGTGTCAGCTTATAAATCCTGTTCTGTATAGGAACTCTTTGGTAAGCTATTGAAACGAAATATGGGTTAAACCTTTAGAACAGTAGGAACATATATAAATATAATTCTTAATGCATGCTCATAAAATGTTTCTCTCTCTTTTTTTTTTCAGAAAAAGAATTCACAAATTCCTGTTAGGAATAAATCAAATAAGATGCTTCAGCGGGTCATTTGTATTTCGAACTAGCCGCTAGTTATAGCGTGAACAGTGCTTCAAACAATTAAACACTTCTTTTTACAGATTTTGAAATTATTTAATTTTATATATCTGTTTATATTCCCTTTATCTAATATATTTTATTGGTATCAGAATATAAAACGTTTATGGAGATAAGTATCTTTATTTTGATCTTCTCAAGATTTCGGGCTTGTCTGCCCTTCTACAGGAGAAACAATATATAAAGAAAATATAACGCCGCCTGATGCTAAAACTATATCGAAACTGAACACCCAAGAAAAAGAAAAAATAAGACAAAAAGTATCCAGAACATTGAATCACCCACCAAACCAGCCCCTACGAAACCCAAGAGAAAAACATAGTTTTAGCATCAGGCGGCGTTATATTTTCTTTATATATTGTTTCTCCTGTAGAAGGGCAGAGCTTGAGAAGATTCAAAATAAAGATACTTATCTCCATAAACGTTTTATATTCTGATATCAGATATCCAAAGGAGATTTAAATTGATTCATTATATTTTATTGGTTCCAAAGGGGAAATCGAATATATGATTCTCATTTCTGTATTAGAAAGGCTATGCTAAATATAACCTATGGTAAGCCAGTATATTGGAATGAAATCCACATAATCAAATTAGAACACTACATTAGCAGTGTATATATTTACTTCAAAGTAATATAGTAGCTGGACACTATCCTTATACCAAAAGTGGCAAAGATATACAGAGTAGGCTAAAAAGGCTGACACATGTTTTGAAATAAGCATAACTCTCTCATCATTAATATTCAATAATTCGTTTTTTCCAGAATGAATAAAGAAATTTTGGAAGAGTCAAGATGGCAAAGCTTACTATCGTTAAAGAAGATCAATATTAGGGAATTTTGAAAATAATTCCATCACCACTAAGAGAGAATATTTAGGACAATAGAGGAAGGCGATTGATGGTTCACCGTGACGTTACGAGAGTATCGTTGTTTTTCTTCACCAGGGTTCTCAGTGCACATAAATATTTTTTGCTCGTAGAATTCGAGCAAACATTCAAGAAAATACAGGAACCTAGGCTAGAGTATTGTTGTTTTTCTTCACCAGGGTTCTCAGTGCACATAAATATTTTTTGCTCGTAGAATTCGAGCAAACATTCAAGAAAATCCAGGAACCTAGGCGAGAGTATCGTTGTTTTTCTTCACCAGGGTTCTCAGTGCACATAAATATTTTTACTGGTAGAATTCGAGCAAACATTCAAGAAAATTCAGGAACCTAGGCGAGAGTATTGTTGTTTTTCTTCACCAGGGTTCTCAGTGCACATATATATTTTTTGCTCGTAGAATTCGAGCAAACATTCAAGAAAATTCAGGAACCTAGGCGAGAGTATTGTTGTTTTTCTTCACCAGGGTTCTCAGTGCACATAAATATTTTTTACTCGTAGAATTCGAGCCAACATTCAAGAAAATCCAGGAACCTAGGCGAGAGTATTGTTGTTTTTCTTCACCAGGGTTCTCAGTGCACATAAATATTTTTACTGGTAGAATTCGAGCAAACATTCAAGAAAATTCAGGAACCTAGGATATTTCCAGTTGTTCACCAAGAAGTATCCAAAATAAATATGTTAAAATATCTCCTCTTTCTCAACATTCAAATTGTTCGGCAATTACAGCCTCGTGACTATGCAATATGAATGGACACTTTCAAACAAAACCCAGAGAATAAAATTTCTTTAATATCTGATATTGTTTAATGAGACCCATTTTATTTTCCATGTGGGTTAATTTGGGTTTTTAAAAACAACCCAAAAACCATTAACCTAGGAACAGTATCATTGCTGAAATTTGCGAGAAATGTCCAAGTATAATTGATTAAGTTAGGATAAATGTGCTCCATAGTGCTCACCTAAGCAAGGCAAAATATATGCTTGTTATTAATTTTATGTATGGACTATTTTATTTTAAATGTCTGCATTTAATATTGACTTTAGCGATAATTTTAAGTAGAATACAAATTTTGACCTCGCTCCACAGAACGACCCATCAAGCCGTGTCACATTAAATCAAGACGAGGCTTGTCTCTCCAACATCTGGGAAACAAACGAGGCCTGTCTCTCCGACATCTGGGAAACGAACAAGTCCTGTCTCTCCGACATCTGGGACAAGGCCTGTCTCTCCGACATCTGGGAAACGAACAAGCCCTGTCTCTCCGACATCTGGGAAACGAACGAGGCCTGTCTCTCCGACATCTGGGAAACGAACAAGGCCTGTCTCTCTGACACCTGGGAAACGAGCGAGGCCTGTCTCTCCGACAACTGGGACAAGGCCTGTCTCTCCGACATCTGGGAAACGAACGAGCTCTGTATCTCCGACATCTGGGATCAAGGCCTGTCTCTCCGACATCTGGGACAAGGCCTTCTCTCCGACATATGGAAAACGAACAAGGCCTGTCTCTCCGACATCTGGGAAACGAACGAGCTCTGTATCTCCGACATCTGGGACAAGGCCTTCTCTCCGACATATGGAAAACGAACAAGGCCTGTCTCTCCGACATCTGGGAAACGAACGAGCTCTGTATCTCCGACATCTGGGACAAGGCCTTCTCTCCGACATATGGAAAACGAACAAGCCCTGTCTCTCCGACATCTGGGAAACGAACGAGCTCTGTATCTCCGACATCTGGGACAAGGCCTTCTCTCCGACATATGGAAAACGAACAAGGCCTGTCTCTCCGACATCTGGGAAACGAACGAGCTCTGTATCTCCGACATCTGGGACAAGGCCTTCTCTCCGACATATGGAAAACGAACAAGGCCTGTCTCTCCGACATCTGGGAAACGAACGAGCTCTGTATCTCCGACATCTGGGACAAGGCCTTCTCTCCGACATATGGAAAACGAACAAGGCCTGTCTCTCCGACATCTGGGAAACAAACAAGGCCTGTCTCTCCGACATCTGAGAAACGAACGAGCCCTGTATCTCCGACATCTGGGACAAGGCCTGTCTCTCCGACATCTGGAAAACGAACGAAGCCTGTCTCTCCGACATCTGGGACAAAGCCTGTCTCTCCGACATTTGGAAAACGAACAAGCCTTGTCTCTTCGACATCTGGGACGAGACCTGTCTCTCCGACATCTGGGACAAGGCCTTCTCTCCGACATCTGAGACAAGGCCTGTCTCTCTGACATCTGGGAAACGAACGAATCCTGTCTCTCCGACATCTGGGAAACGAACGAGGCCTGTCTCTCCGACATCTGGGAAACGAACGAGGCCTGTCTCTCCGACATCTGAAAATGGAACAAGACCTGTCTCTCCGACATCTGGGAAACGAACGAGGTCTGTCTCTCCGACATCTGGGAATCGAACAAGCCCTGTCTCTCCGACATCTGGGACGAGGCCTGTTTTTCCGACATCTGGAAAAAGAACGAGGCCTGTCTCTCCGACATCTGGAAAGCGAACGAGGCCTGTCTCTCCGACATCTGGGACGAGGCCTGGCTCGTTTTAATGCTAACATCCAGCTTCGGTGCAGGTTAGAACACGCTGCGATGTCAGGTTGGCTTCATTACTTATGTAACGGACCTTGTATGGAAATATATTGTAGGATCCTCACCTCCCATCAAGATATTCCGTCCCAGCCTGAATATATATTTGCAAATTGGCCGATTTCATTACGCCCTTGCTAGGATGGTATGAATCGGAACAAAATCTGATTTGATAAGGGCCATATCTAAAAACAATAGTGTTGAGGGTTCAGGCGAGAATCCTCACGCACTTCGCGCCTAGCGGCGCCAGTGTGGCGGCGGGAATCGGCCGAGACTGGAACCGAGCGGTTTGGTTTCGGTTTTGGCTGCGAGCGGGGTAGTTATTCCGCGTTTGGCTATGTGTGATGTTCTCCTTATGTTCCGGGACTGGTTATAAATAAAACTGGTACCAAGGGAGCTCCGACGACTCAGAGTGGATTATTGACAAAACAACGGGCACAACAAAACAATAGTAAACTGGTTGGTTTTGAATAAGCTATTATAAATATGTTATGGCATATTCTCTTCCACCTGAACTTGTACATTCTGCGATGAAATGAACACAATGCACTGGTTGATATATTTAAAATAAAGTTCCCTTTTCCCAGTCTTTCTTTCATATAGAAGTCTGAATTTATATTTTTTATCATCCACAATATATATATGAAAAAAGAATAAAGAATTATATATAAAAAGGTCAAGGGTTGTAATTAAAAATAAAAAAGGCATGTCCTGACTAGGAGTACATGTGCTTTTTTTTATATCGCAGAGCGCCATCTAGTGGAACAGAAATCCACTAAATGTTGATTTAGCCTGTCCCCTGATATTTGGCCAACCTAATTTCTTGATAAATCAAGAAAAGCCATCCACGAACGCGTTTCGCGCTTTTGGCGCTCGTCGGCGTGGAGCAGGCTGTACCACTGCGACCAAAAAACCTTTTGGTTCCAGAGGCTTCTTGAGGAACCAATAAATAGGTATTTAAGGCCAAATTTCCGTATAATATATATATATATATATTACAAGTTTTTAATTAAATTAATATATTGGATATATATCGCTTTTTTTGAGACACTTTAAATTGTGTATATATGTTTGTAAGATAATATGACATATAAGTATTTAAATAATTATATTTTATATATTAAAAATTAATATAAAGAGAAAATATCTAAAAAATTCAACTCAATAGGATTTTACTACTTTATATAATATGAAATAAATAAAAACCAAAAGACCTTTCAAATTTAATCGTAAGGTATAAAACGTTGGAAATAGTGGGCCTTTAAAACAAAAGAATTTTCCAAAAGTTTCCTCGAGGAATTGTGGGATTTAATAACCCCACCAACAATAAAAGGGGATTACACGAGTTATATTAAAACAATCTTGCAGCATACGATGCCTGATTTGCCGCAGCCGACGGATATTACAGCCGCAAGGGGCGGTAGTGTCGCCAGTTCAATTTTGTCGGGCTTAAAATGTTTAAAATTTGGTTCTGCAGGAAGCTGGATATAGCTGGGGGATATTCTGTTTAATTCCTGTTTGAGGAACTTGGAACATATTTCTTGAAGGCGACTCAATTCTTTTCCCTTTTAATTAAAATTCGTTAATCTTCACAGATATTAGGTTAATATTTTGGGGGCATATTGTTAGATTCGGTTTGATGTGCCAAATTTTTATAAATAATTTTTAAATTTATTTTTTATATATAATTTAAATATTATATTTTTTTTATTTTATATATATTTGAATATTTTTATAAACTGATTTTGTATTGTGAGAATATTTTGTGTATTAAAAATCATTCTTTGTATTTTGAAACATTGTGAAAACATTTAAAAATGATGTGAGGAATAGTCATTCTTGGGGATGCCTGAAAATCGAGTTGTCTTTCACTTATCTAACCTTGTATGAAATACGTGTTCTGGAAAGATATGTATGAGGAATCTGCCGTCAAAATACTGGGCGAAATGAAAAAGAATAAAATGGATAATTGTGCTGACAGATTATTAAACCAAGTATGCAGAAATAGGCGCAATTTCAAAAGCTACAGTAAAATAAATCTTCAAAATTTTAACCAAAGATATTTTTCCAACGTTACAGTTCAAAACTCAAAGTATCACATTAAATTCACAAGTATTTAATAAAGGATGTAGTAAAAATTTGTAATATAAAACATTGCTTCACAAGAAGCTGCCATTTCCAGAGTAATGGATTAACGGAACGCCTAAATGTAACATGAATTAACATGATCAGTATGTATGTGAACACGGAAAAGAAGTATTGGGACGATATCTTACGTTTTATCTCCCAAGCGTACAACACCACGATTCCAGAAACCACGGGTTATTCTATATTCTACCTGTTATTTGGGAGGGAGTCCCTTTTAGATAATATCTCGGCGGAAACCTGTATTACGACGAATACATAGAAAATACTTGGATAAAATAACCAGGACAAGACTTGTAGCCATTAGCAGCATAAAGAAGCTTCAGGAAAGAATAAAAACTATGAAAAACACAACGAAAGAAGTTATAACCAGATAATGTATTAGTAATTTGAACACCGGTTAGTAAAGTAGGAAAGTGCGATAAACACATGAGAAAATATTTTGGCTCAAATAGAATACTAAGGAAGTTGTAAACTACTTAATAGTACCAAAATGATGATGTGACACAACCTCTGGAGATTGAAAGTGAAACATCAAGTTTAAGGCGCCTGTTTTCATGAGAAATTATATATTTATTTATTTTATAAACATTTCATTTTTATAAAAATCATTATTTGTATTTTGCAGAATTATGACTACATACCTTTTAAAAGATTGATGTGAGAGACATTACCTAAGATACAGCTGTCTCATTATCTAAACTTGTGGGATGGTTGAAACACACTCTGACAGGACATGTCTGAGGAGAATATCTCAAGAGGCTGAAGAATCTGCCAACCTGGTGCAACAATATGTTCACATATTCAAATCACTTTTTATTGTTTTCTCATAAATTCTTTCCAACATTTATTTTATGAAATATTAACGCAAAGCAATAACGAGCCATCTATACATATAAAATGAAAGGATTTAAAAGCACGAATGTTTCTTTTATACATAATACAAACTTCTACTGCCCTTACTGCGATGCATTTCTGAGATTCCATCCTTCAGTGCTGCGTATATAAGCAGAA